>JAHTLZ010000203.1:151060-167514 GCA_023846285.1 Phrynocephalus versicolor | reverse complement strand
AGAGAGAGAGAGAGAGAGAGAGAGAGAGAGAGAGAGAGAGAGAGAGATCCCTGAATGACCATTTCTGAGATCAAGGCAAGATATGTCGCTCACGGCCACATCTGGTTCGAGCACTAGCAGGGTATGATCGCTGGGCAGTGGGGCCCTTGGAGGAAGCAGCCCGGAGTGGTTAAAAAAACCCCGCTCAAATTGATAGATCCTTATTAGGATGTGACAGATTTCTAGTGTAACGGGCGTCTTGATTAGTTCTTGACTTCAGTGGCTGCTGTTTTCAATTTCATGTTTGGGATGTATGTGTTAGTTTGTACCAGGCTCTGGCCAGTGTTAGTGTTTCAGGCTTTTGTAAAAGGCTTCATTTCCCATGATTCGTGTAGACGGTCTCCATCTCCGCCTTGTCCCTCTGTGTGGGTGTGTCGTGTGCAGATGTCTCTGTATGCGTGGGCATGTTCATGTGTAAAATTAGAACCTCTCCCAACGCATGGATGGACCCACCCGCAGCATCGGGTTTCTTCTCCTCTCCCTTCCAGTGCTATCCTGCCCAATCCTCCAAGACCAGAGGCCGCGTTTGAGAGCAGGTCCCATAATGCTTCTGGGAGGCTCATCTAGCCCAGAGGACCTCCTGCAGGTAGACAAAGAAGGGCATGAGGAAGGCTTGCCAGGTGGCTTGGTCTTCTTGGCACAAGACCGCCAGTTCAGACCTTGCTCAAGAAGAGCAAGGTTTTCTTCTTGTTGGTGGGCTTTGGTTTGGTTTGGTTTTCAAATCCTTGCCAGGTTCCTCTAATTTGCTCCGGCAGGCTCCTGGCAAGGTGGCTGCCTTTCCCATCCCTGCAGCAAAGCACACACACACACACCGCCTCCCTGCTCAGTCACGGAAGGAAGGAGTGCCCGATTGATCAGGAAGAGGCAGGCAGAAAAACCCCTCCGAGTGCGTCTGGTGTTCAGGCGTCTTCGCAACAAGGCATTGAGAGTCAGTGTTTTCTGCCGTCTGTCTGCCGAACAGGCTCCATGAGTGCAGTTTGTGCAGAAACGGGTCTCCGGTCGGCAACAACTGTCACGGAGAGCACCAGAAACACCCTTGCCAACTCACAAGCCAGGGAGGCGTTTCTGCGTGTGCTTGTTTTGGGACCACCGGAGGGAGGCAAGAGGCTTCACAGCCTAATCTGTAACAAGGCTCTGGTGTGGCGTGGCGTGGCATGGGTGGTCTATTCCGAGCACCTGCCTTGGGCTGCCTTTTTTGTTTGTTTGTTTTTGTTCAGCTTGTTGCCAAGGCCAATCTGAAGGGGATTTTATGGGCGCTATGGAGAGGTGCATTGGTTTCCGTGGTCAAGTGAGTCCCCAAGCACCACAGGCCCAAGTCCTTGAACAAGCAGCCTGCTTTTTCTTGGGCCAAATGCGGTCTTCCCAGGCTACGGGATCAGGAGCGACATCCGGGGGGAGGGGGGCAGTGGACCACGCCAGGTGTTGCTGCTTTGGCCCAGGGGTGTGCAGGAAGGTGGCCTCCGTGGTGACAGCCCCCTGGAGCACGGCACCCATCTGCCTGGGACCTGGCTCGGAGAGGACTAGGGGCAGCTCTCCTGCTTAAAACTCCCATCCCTTGCCCTCCTGCCCCCCACAGACACCGCAGGCAGCAGGGAAGGGCTCAGGGATTCTGCCAAGAGGAGACCCTCACTCCCATCCCCTCCACAGAACGCCTCTGGCACCGGAGTGACCAAGAGGAGAGTCTCCCCGGAGGTGCTTGGGATACAGGCTTGTAGGAGGGAAGGTGGTCTTGCAAACCACCTGGTCCCAAATGACAGTCAGCTCCACAGAGCATGGTTGCCAACCTTGGGTCACCCAGGTGTCCTTGGACTCCCACTGCCTGAACACCCCACCCCCACCCCCACCCCCAGCACAGTGGGTGGTGAAGGCTTCTGGGAGTCGTAGTCCAAGGACCCCTGGGGACCCGAGGCTGGGAGCATCACCTCCATTCTGGCCTGCGCCTGAAAGTGTCCAGGAATGACTGATGATGAAGCTGAAGAGCACCGGCCTTCTAGAGACTGTCAGAGGCAAAGCTCACGCTCGCGACGAGAGATGGGCACGAAATGAACTTTTTTCGTTTCCGTTATTCGTTATTCGTTTCGTATACGAAATGAATAATGAATAACGGAAACGAAAAAATAACGAACATTGTGATGAAATTGGAACGAACCAAACAGAACCACGAAAATTAGGTTTGTTACCTTTCGTTTTTCGCTAATGGCGATTTGCAATGAAATGAGCTGTTTTAAATGTTAAAAAACGCCTTGGACATCCATAAAAACACAGAGATAATGGTTTATACTGTCTGATAACACCTACCGGGGGGCGTTGTTTTTGTCTTCTCCCATCGCGATGTATTTTTCTTTTCCCTTTAAGGATGATAAAATGGATGTCTCCACTCCAGCCACAAAATGGAGGCAAGCCATGTGATGGGATCATGTAAATTCTTGGACAATTTCAACCAATAGCATGCCCAGGTTGCAGACTGAGCAGGTCTGGCAGCCACAGAGGGGATAAAAAGCTCTGGGAGCCCCCATCCTCCTTGCAGTCTCCAGTGGGAGTTAGGGTGGGATTGCTGTCTCTGCGACTCGTTATTTTCACTTTAGGCCAGCCAGGCAGGTGTGTGTCTCTGTGTTCCTGCCAGCTACAGCCTGGCTCTTAGGGGAGAGAAAGAAGAGATTTCTTTCTAGCTTCAGTCCTGCAGCCTCCCTGTGTGCGTACGTGCGTGCTGCGTACCTCTCGGTGAGTACCCTCCCCTGCCCCGCAGTGCAGTCACTCTGCGGCTGCCTTGCACCCTGGGCAACGTCTGCCGCTGCCTTTGCAGCCTCCCTGCGTACCTAGTCTATACTGTGTCTCTGCCAGCATCCTTTTTTTTAGTGTTTTCCCTCTGGTCTGGGGCTTTGGGGGACACCCGCGCACGGAAATGCTTTAAAAATTGCACAAAAAGCGGATAAAAAAATGAAAAACAAAAAACAAAAACGATTTCCCCAAAAAAATTCACAAAAAACAAAAACAAACCGAAACGGACCCCTCAACGAAAAATGAAAAACCAAAACGCCATTTTTTCAATTCGTGCCCAACTCTACTCGCGACGTTGTTGTGCCGCTGCTCTCCCGCACCACATTCAAGACACAACAGAGCACAGCGGCCACTCCATTCTCTCTGTCGCTTCCTTCTTGCACCTCAAACAAAGGGAAAGTGCCGGAAGATGAGGCTGGCTCTGCCCATGCAGACAAGCTGGTGTCTTGCGGGCCCCTTCCCCCTAACCCACCGCGGGCTGGCTTGATCTCACAGACCGATGGGCTTTCCCTCTCTCGGCATACAGAGCTGGATGCTCAAAAGCTGCAGGAGAACAGCGGTGTCCCCTGGGAAGTCAGACCAGGCAACCCCCTTCTCTTGGCAGAGGGCAAGGCAGGGAAGGTGGCCTCCTCCTCCCCCCTCTTTTCCTGGTGGTTGAGGTCATGGAGTTAAAAGGAATGGCCAACTGGGGCATTTATAGTATGGCATCACCTGTATAAAGCCTGCCTGATCTTTTGGAGAAGAGGGGGAGACGGGACTGGAACCAGCTGCCTCAGTGGGTGGTGAGCACACCAATGCTGGGAAGAATTAGGTCAGATAGACCCTCCCATATTTTCCATCTATAAGATGCCCAAAGGACGCATACCCCCACACTTATCTCCTCGGCTTACATCCATGTATAAGAAGACCCTCAATGATCAGGCTAACAATTTTAGGGGAAAATATAGTCTTATACATAGGGGAAATGCTGTACTCCGATGTGGAGTCCCGCCTAGAGCAGGGGTTGGACTGCATGGCCTCGGAGGGCCCCCACTGCAACTCTGTGGTTCTGCGATTCCCCCCATTTCGGGGGTGGGGGAGTGGGTCTCCTGGGGCTTGTGGTCCAGAGCCTTATTTCCCCAAGCCCTGTCACAGCCACGGCACCTGGCACGTCTCTGGAGGCTCGGTGCGTCTCCTGAAAAGGAGGGTCCTGGGGCTCGGCTCACAGTGACGTCCCCCCCCCCCCGTCCCCGTCCCCGTCGCCGCCCCCACCCCCACCCCCCGCGTGGCTGAAGACAAGCTGCTGACAGTCCTGACAGGCTTGTGAAATATGCAACACCTGCAGGAGGAGGATCAAAGCAGGAGCAAGGGATGTTATCTTGCATTGTTGACACCCCTGTTAACTGCAAATTAGCTCCTCGTTTATCTCTTCCAAGGAGAATGCATTCTGTTGACATGGATTCTCTCGCATTTATATATACTGTATATATATGTGTGTGTATTCTCTCTCTCTCTCTCTGTGTGTGTGTGTGTGTGTGTGTGTGTCCGTCCTGAGGATGCTCATTACAGTGGATGCAGAAATACCCAAACATGAATGGATAAGAAATCTCATCAAATAATAACAAAGCTATTAAAAGTAAGGTATTAAATCCACCTTTATTATAATGCGACCATTACAAAAGGCTTAAAGTGAAACACAGAGAGAAGAGAATTGTAGCAGAGACACTTCCAGTGATTGTAGAGGAAGAGGATGATGAGGACAATGAGGAATTAGAATCAAAATGCCACAGCCTAATTCCCGGTGCCGATGGGAAGATCCCCCTCATCTGCTGGTGTTTCTCCCGCCCCTGTTAAGTTCTCGCAATTAGCAAAATCCACTTATTTGAGAGCAAGTGCTTCTGAGCGGAGTGAAACTTACTTCTGCGTATGTAGAGCTTGAGTGCTGGAGGAGGGCCTGTCCTTCCCTCCCTTCCTCGAAAGAGATGGGGAGAGGTCCTGCCTGCAACCTTTGCTTCTCGACCTCTGCTGTCCCCAGTGGAGGCTGAGGCGGGGGGGGGGGAGGGGAACCAACTTAGAATTGGGCATCGAGTTAGGTGTGTGTGTGTGTGTGTCCTTACAGTTGTGACTAGCGATGGGCACGAATCGAAAAATGACGTTTCGGTTTTTCATTTTTCGTTGCAGGTCTGTTTCAGTTCGTTTTTGTTTTTCGTGACTTTTTTGGAAAAAAATTGTTTCATTGTTTCATTGTTTCATTTTTCGTTTTTACCCATTTTTTGCACGACTTAAAGCATTTCCGCACGCGGGCATCCCCCAATGCCCCAGACCAGAGGGAAAACACTAAAAAAATGATGCTGGCAGAGACACAGTATAGACTAGGTACGCAGGGAGGCTGCAAAAGCAGCGGTGGGCGTTTCCCAGGGCGTAAGGCAGCCACAGAGTGACTGCACTGCGGGGCAGGGGAGGGTACTCACTGAGAGGTGCGCACGCACACAGGGAGGCTGCAAGAGAAATCTCTTCTTTCTCTCCCCTAAGAGCCAGGCTGCAGCCAGCAGGAACACAGAGACACACACCTGCCTGGCTGGCCTAAAGTAACAAGTCGCAGAGATAGCAATCCCACCCTAACTCCCACCGCAGACTGCAAGGAGGACAGGGGCTGCCAAAGCTTTTTGTGCCCTCCGTGGCTGCCACACCTACCCAGTCTGCAACCTGGGCATGCTATTGGTTGAAATCGTCCAAGAATTTACGTGATCCTATCACATGACTTGTATCCATCTTGTGGCTGGAATCCATTTTGTGTCATCCTTAAAGGGACAAAAATACATCGCGATGGGAAAAGGACAAAAACAAATTTTAAGGACCGCAACCCCCTGGGGTTTAACTCCATTTAAAGGAAAAAATACAGCTATCTGAGAAAAGACATAAATGCACGTTTTAAGGACCCCCCCCAGTAGGTATTATCAGGCAGAATAAATAATTATCGCTGGGTTTTTACAGATGTTTTTTAACATTTAAAAACAGCTCATTTCATTGTGCGTTGCCATTAACAAAAATGAAACGTAACGAACCTAATTTTCGTGGTTCTGTTTGGTTCATTCCAATTCCATCACAATTTTCGTTATTCATTTCGTTACGTAATGAAACAAATAATGAATAACGGAACAATTTTTTTTCCCGTTTCATACCCATCTCTAGTTGTGACCGACTGTTCGTGACCCCATGTCCATGGAGTTTTCTTGGCAGGAATACTGGAGTGGTTTGCCAGGTGCCTACAGCCACTGGTATTCCCTGGTGGTCTCCCATCCAAGTAAAAAAAAAAGGAAAGTGTTCTGCTTATATACCACCCCACACTACTTCAAGTAGTGTCTGGGAGGTTTACAGTTTTTAATTACAGTCTGCAGGCTGCACATTGCCCATCCCCTCCCCCCACAAGCTAGGTAATCATTTTACCAAGCTTGGAAGGATGAAAGGCTGAGTGAACCTTGAGACTGCTATCTGGGATTGAACTCCAGGTCGTGAGTACAGTTTTAGCTGCAGGACAGGCATTTAACCACTGGGGCTCCTAACCAGGGCAGACCCTGCTTAGCTTCCGAAATCAGTTGAGATCGGATGTTCTTCGTGGGATAAGGGAACATAAATGGGGAACCCCTTAAAGTTCAGATTATTGCCATATTTGTGAATTATTTTTAAAATAGTCTTTAAAACTAAAAAAGCTACTGTCATGACTGTCACAATATGTAAAAGTTGACAAAATATATGTAATGTATATTTAACAGATAGGGAAAGAGAATTGTAAAATGGAGGCAGTTAGATTCTGCAGTCTCATGATGTTATCTACAAGTGCAAGGGATTAGTAATCACCAGCATGTTACGTGATGAAGCACAGGTGGAATAGTTTATAACATCATGGTTGCATCAGATTGTGATTAGTGATGAGTCATATCTGATGGGGGCTAAACTGTATATAAGCACTAGCTTGACTTATGTTAGATGGGACTGTTTATGGTGAGAGACACTACCCCACACTCTGTTTGTTGTATTGTATACATTGCTTGGTGTCATGCTGTTTGTATATTTGATGTATATATGGAATATATGAGTTTTTACTCTAATCCATGCTTTGTCTCTCCGTTACTGAGTTCTGCTGTACTTTATATCATTACTATCACTTTATCTACACGCAACGGCAGCGTGCTCTGTGCCACATTCATTTGTTTATTATTGATAGGGTTATGAGTACCAGAACAGATAAAGTGTGTTTTGTATAAAGTTGTGTTTTGCAGAATAAACGGTTTGGAGTTGGAGAAAGGACAAAGCGGAGCTGCAAAGGTTTTTCTCTCTGAGGCTTGGAAGCGAACAGAGGAGAAGCAGCTGATAAAGGCAAGCCAAGCATAAACAGTGTGTTTTGAATGAAAACAGTGGAGGCTGAAGCTGAAACAAGTGTTGCAGAAACGGCAGAGAAGTCGGCACTATCAGCGAAGATGGCAAGTATTAACTTATCTTCAATGCCTCTCGTTAAGCTGTCTGATAATAATTATCTGAACTGGTCTCTGCGTTTGAAGCATTTTTTGATATTCCATGAGCTGTATGAATATGTGGAAAATCAGCTGGAAGAAGACTCATGAGCAGAGTTTAAAGGAGGATGCACGGGCATTGGCTATAATAATGTTGTCTTTGGAAGATTCGCATGTCATGACGGACTATGAAGAAATAGTACACTTTCTCATAGGCAATGGTGTCAGATAAGGACACACTTGGCCTCCGTATCTGCTCCGTCTATATGCAGAATGTTTGCTTGCTGGCTTGCTTGGTTTATATACCATCCACCTGTCTACCAAAGCCACTCTGGGCCATTTACAACAGAAGCAGAATGATAACCAACAACATCAAATTATACAAAACACATCAAATCAATGAAAGCAATATAACTTGAAAATAAAAATACAACACAAGCAAAACACTGACATTTAGCATAAACAATCAAGATGGCGCTGTTATTAAAGGTGTCCCCACCAGTGAAGGGGCCAGAGGGGTTTGGGATATCCACGAGTCTGGTGCCACCACCAAGGAGGCCCAACTTGTGGTCTATTTCTTAAAGGTCTGTCTCAGGGTCAGTATCCTCAGTGTCCCCCGCCTGTTCCCATACAGCATATGGGGCAGATATTAGTTAGTAAAATACATGGATGTTCTATATATATCTGATATGTATTTAATTGATTTAAAGAGAAAGTCTGTAAAAGTGCAAAGTCACAGTGACTCAATGTATAGTTTTTTCTAATGGAACGCAGATGTTAACAATTAGCATAATGAATTGTGGCTGATGCAAGGGGTTGCAATAGCTATGAGGTAATGTCATTCATGATTGGACAGACACATGTATGAAAATGTTCTGTAAATCATTGTTCATTGGGCCTTCGGTGAGTAAGGCACCCACTTGGTTTCTCTGCCATATATTTTGTCCATGTAATGTAATGCTGTAATTCTGTTATGCTGTTGAACTTTGTATAAGTTCTGTGATGCTGTGATATATTTTTGTACATTTTGTAATATAGCTGTTTGGTTTTAAAAAAAACTCTGTCTCTGGCTAACTATTTATTCATTAAGTATTGCTTCTGCTTGCTGATCAAACAGCACAAAACTCTGACAATATATTAAGAAAGGGAAATGACACTGGAAGATAACAGCAAGGATCTTTTAAAAGGCAAAGCAAAAAAGCAAAGTTTGCTGCTTATATACCTCCCCATAGCGCTCATAGCACTCTCTGGGCGGTGCAAAATTCAGTCCTGCAGGCTACACATAGCTCCCCAGCGCAGGAGGTGGGTACTCAATTTACCCACCTCAGAAGACCGCTGTGAAGGAACTAATAGAGATCTTGTACAGTGGAAGGATGTGTCACTGGAGACCACGGTGAGGATAATCTGCACTATTGTATTCCTGATTCCTATGTGCGGAGATGTGAACGCTAAACAGAGAGAAAGGTTTACGACACCTTCGTTCATATGAACCGTTGTGTTGGAAGGGAGCTTTTCGTGTAGCACGAGGAAGGCCAATCAGAACACATACTGTTTATATGCTGCTCTGTTGAGCTTTATAAACACCCTTTGTGTGCTTTACAATTGAATGATGATATTTATTTATTTATTTATTTATTTGCATTTATACCCCGCTTATCTTCATTGCGAACTCTAAGCGGCTTACAAACGGCTAGTAGCCACACAAAATTACAATAGTTACACTGACAGAACAACATAACAATAAACAGTAAGCATTAAAACCTTACGGCACCTCTATAGCTAAAAACCCTTAAATACAGACACATAGCGATGGCGGAGAAAGAAAGAAAGAAAAACACACACATGGGCCCACCTCCCACCCCAGCAGGCTGGGCACTCATTTTACCTGACCCCAGAAGGATGGAAGGCTGAGTCAGCCACAAGTCATCTACCTAAGGCAGGCATGTCCAAACTTTGGCCCTCCAGATGTTTTGGACCACAACTCCTAGAATTCTAAGCTTAGACTTCCAATGGCAAAGGACTGTTGGAGTTGCTGTCCAAAACATCTGGAGGGCTGAAGTTTGGACATGCCTGACCTAAGCCCCCCTCCAGATCCAGCTCAGGCCATGAGCAGAGTCCTAGCTGCAGGAGTGCAGCTAAACCGCTCAGCCACGGGCTCCTGCCTGGAGCACCTGAAGGACAAACAACCGGGACCAAACACCAGATCAAGCCTGAACTTTCTCTGGAAGTTGAGTCATGGCTACTGGACTTCTTTTTTGAGAGATAGAAACATAGAAACAGTCTGAGGAAGCTGTTTGGATGAGCAGCGAAACGTTTCTCTCTCTCAAAAAAGAAGTCCAGTAGCCATGACTCAACTTCCAGATAAACTCACCTGGATGACTGAGAATCTTCACAGATGTATTTATCTGGAAGCCCAAAAAGGGCTAACCAGAGGCTATCATATTTAATTTAATTTAATCATTTCACTGTCTACCCAGCCCATCTAGTGGCAAAGCCACTGCTCTGTTTTGGGCACATGGTGAGAAGACGACATTTGAGGCGAAAGCAACAGTTCTGGGGAAACTTAATGGGTGTTAGGAAAAGAAAAGGAAGAAAAGTGAGAGCGATTGACTTTGATAATGGAAGCCATGGCCTTGAGCCGGCAAGATCTGAGCCAAGGCTATGAAGGACCAAACCTTTTGGAGAAGGCCAGTCCTTCGGCTCATCATCATTAAGGGATGTGTTTTGGATTTCAGATGTATTTAGCAAACGTAGAGGTTCTCCCCCATTTCCAAACCAAATGTTCGGCACAATATCTGAAGTGCCGCAAGAAACCTCAATGCAATGCCCAAAGTGTGTCGGCGCTCTTTGAAGCTCTGGATTTTGCATTGGGACTTCAGGACTTAGAAAATGTAGAGCAGCAGCTTTTGTTTCTGAGGCTGTGTGTGTGTGTGTGTGTGTGTGTGTGTGTGTGTGTGTGTGTGAGAGAGAGAGAGAGAGAGAGAGAGAGAGAGAGAGGACGGTGGGGTGGGGTGGGGTGGGGTGAGAGACTAATGCTACCTCTCCCCCCCCCCACACACACACACACACTCCCGGTCTGGATCTGCATCCTTAATCTTCCCTGCTTTCATTTCCCTGCTGCCACTATTAGGGCAATGCAAATGCATATAAATAAAATATTCCAGTGCAAGCTGAATCCATGAGCAATAGATGGAAAGTGATTCAATCAAAGCGAATCAGCTGGGATTAGAAAGCCAAAGGATTTGAACTGAATCAAAGCAGGCACCATTCACACAACCCACGTTGCCTAAAGGGGGAAGAGACCTGGCAGCAGATAGGCAGAGGCATCCGAAGTGGACATTTTATTTATTTATATTTATTTATTTATTTATTTATTTAAAAGCATTACATAAAAACAGAGAAAATGGCATTCTCCCCCTTGTGTGTGTGTGCCTATGTCCATGTGTGTGTGTCCCAAGAATTAAAAATAAATGTTCACTTGGTCTTGGTTAAAATTAAGCAAGATTTAAACCCTCCTTCCGAGATGGTTACTTCATGTCCTTCCTTGTTCCGCAACTACTAGTTTTGTACCGTGAGAGCGTTGGTTGCGATCACCCGGGTTTGTCCCTGTTTAGTCCCTGTTTTTTCACGGTCATGATAACTTTTCTGGTGATAACTGTTGCTTCACGGACTTGTTCCATGACAAATTCTGAATTTGTCTTTCCCCTTTTTTAAATATCGTAAATAAAACTTTTTTGATATTTCAATTTACTGGTCTTCCGGGATTTACACGTCAATGTTACAGAATTTTCAGTACTTTCTTTAATAAACATTTGCACTGCATGGTGTTTCCTGTAGGGAAACTAATGTTGAATGCCGCTTCAGCTACTGACCACTAGGTGGACGCTGGTTGTTGCGAAACAGTGGTTACCACCCTGTCCCTTGACTCGGAACAGGAACTGGGAACAAACTGTGACAAGAGAATACCCCAACCTAGCGCCAGGTACAGTACTGTCATGCTCTGATCCCGCTCCGGGGGACGTGGTTGAGACAAATTTCAGCTGTTGCGCGACGGACGTGAAGTAAGGTTTTTTTTTCCTACCGGTCCAAAGCGCAACACTTACAGAGACAAAACGGATGTGAAGTAACCACCTAACTGGGATTGCTGCTCTCTGCTGAGTCAGGCTTGTTTCCTTCTCCCTGTGGAGGGAGGTGCAAATGGTACATCCCCTGACTCTACCCCTTGTCTGTCCTGTCCAGCACAAGGACCACATGCTGTTCTCTCCTGCCAGCCAGGAGACCGGCCAATGGTTTCCTGGAAAAATCGCATCAGCTGGCATGGATGGAACTGTTTGTCATTAGAGAGACCCCCTGAGCCACGGGGAACACTCGCCTATCTAGTCTGTGCTCACCTTTCCTGTAAATTAAGCACTGTCCCCTTCCATAGCCAAGACACAGCAGATAATAGGAAAGGCAATTTCATGGGTCTGTGCCTGTTCACCTTTCATTACTTGACACAAGAAGACTTAATCGGTGACAAAATACAGCCACCTTGGTGGAGCCGGGGCCCAGTGAAGTTAATTTGCTGCAATCTGCATTCTGTTCAGTCACAAGAGCAGTGGCTGCTGCCTGTTGTTAACACCAGCCAAGCCTCCCCTTTCACTTGGGAAAGAGAGGACTTCCAGCTCTTCAACAACAACAACAACAACAACAACAACAACAACAACAACAACAACAACAACAACAGCTGTGTGTCATCAAGCCAAGGGTGCCTTTTTAAAAGGAGTCTTGTGAGACACTTGGACCTAAATGCTTATTCTGAAAGGATAAAAGAATACACCCAACAGTGTCTCTTTTGCGCACACAAAAAGTGGTTCTTGGAGCGCTATTCCCAAAGCAAGGCAATTCAGATCAACTCCTTCATGGGTTAAGGATCAGAATGATGATTGATTACACATGCCGCATATCTCTCTGTATTCTTTTTTTACCTCACAAGTCTCAACACCTGCTCTCTAAATGTCATCCCTATCTCCGGGCCTGCAAGTTCTAGGGTTTTTTGATGCATGAAGGATTTCTCTCTCTCTTTTTAAATAAGACTCTCAATTGTTCCTGTGCCTCCTGCAGCTGCAAGGGCTTGGCATGCTGCCATTATGATGATAAAGGCATGTAACACAAAAGGCCTGGTCTACCAAGATAATGTAAAACCAGAGTAGCGTGTACTTACAGACAGAGGGTGCACCATGGAGGACCTGGAAATGCCATCTCCGGTCGGTTGTGTTAACACATTGCAACATTTCCCCAATTACAAAATAATTGTTCCCATAGACTTGCCATTCTCTCACATGGCTTGTGTGTGTTGTGTCATTACAGTCGTGACCGACTCTTTGTGATCCCATGTCCATGGAGTTTTCTTGGCAGGAATACTGGAGTGGTTTGCCAGGTCCTACTCCAGACGCCTTAACTTTACTTAAAGTAATTCCTTCCGCTAGGCAGTGCTGTCATACAGTGACCTTGCTCAGCTGGCAAGGTGGCTAATTGATTTTACAAAGACTTTTAGCAAACTGCTGTTCAAGCCATATTTTTAAAACCACTTTCATTTTCAGGATTGTGTTGTTGTTGCTGTTTTCACCCCTGTAACTTCCTTAACATTCTATACCCACAAAAATTCACATCTTGACAGTTCCACTATTGGTGCAGGGAAAACTGGGATCCACTGGACCATTTACCATTTCTTTGAAAATGTTACTGCCAAGCTGTGGTTCTTCCTCACTCACCACTGGCCAGCGATGAGAAGTTGCACGTTCATCTTGATGAGCCCTCCTTTTGCTTTGTTTGGACTTCTTCTTCTTTCCTTCCACTGGTTCCCCAAAAGTCTTTGCCAGTCTTTCTGGAAAGTCTTGTTCACCATTCTGCTACCTGCCCCTCCACCTTGCTGCAGGTAAATGATACTATCACTTTCGAAGCCACCATCTCCTCTTTCTTTCTCAGCCATCCACGTTCCCTTTCCTCTGTTGTTGCTCTGTTGAAACAAGAGGTGAGGGATAAGGGCTTGGAAGGCATGCACACAGGTGCGTCTTTTGTGGTCCTGTTGAAAGCTGGCCAACTGTATTCAGGCTAGTGCATCGTAGTGCAGAGACAATGGTGCCTTAGATGCCGCCAAACTGTTGGAGGAGACCTTGTAGTTTTGGCAAGTGTCCATCAGAGGTCTTCTGATCTCACAACTCACGGCCACTAAAGAACACTAGCAAGGGTGATCTGGGGTTAAAGGATAGAGGCTAAGTCCCTTTAGCAAGGACAAACCCGTGACTCATAGATTTGTGGCCATGAAGTAGTTTGTTAGGCATTTGAAAACTCAGCTGCTACCTGGGTTTTTCCCTTCTCTCAGAAGGATTTCTCCAAGGGGAAGCATTGTAATTCCCACGTCTCAGGAAAGGCATCATTGCGAAAAGAGATTGTGAGCCCCATGTGGAAGTGTTTTTAAGATGCAGAAAAGTGAAACTCCTGGGACACTCCCCACCCCTGCTAAACAGCGCCTAGTAACACAAAAGACCTAGACATTTCAGGAACTTAATGTAAAATTGCTTCCTACAAAGATGCAATTACACCTGTGACTTGATGTGTCCCAGCTGAGGAGAGAGGAGCTCTCCAGCTGGTCCTGAAAGTGGTGTTATCTGGAAAATCTCTCTGCCTGTAGGGACAGTCCTTCAGACTCAGAGCAGGCACAAGGAGGTTATGGTTAAATTCCCAGCACCAGCCCAAAGATGGGAAATCATAAAAACAAGTTGGACTCCTAACAGAGCCTACAGCTCCACAGGAAAGATACAGGACAGAAAATGTGCTTGTTTTTCCATTCCCGAAAACCTTCTATGTAGTGTTCTGGAAGTTGAGTCATGGCAACTGGACTTCTTTTCTTGTGAGACCGAAACATTACACTGCTCATCCAAGCAACTTCGCCAGTCTGACGAAAGTCAGCATGAGGCTTCCAGTTTATAGTTCACCTTGGTTTCACACCACCCTGGTCTGAATAGGCTCATTAGGTGGACGGTGGTTAAGTGAACAGTGGCCTGAATAGGCCCATTAGGGAGACAATGACCTGGAACTCCAATTGCTCTGGAACCTTCTCTTACAGTACAGACTTTCTAAGGGCAGTTCCAGACTTTTTGGCTGATCATCAAGGAAAAAAAATCCTAACTGTTAGAGTAGTCCAACAACAGAACCCACACTCTTGCAGGGGCATAGCTTGGGCAGGGCAAAGGGGGGCAGGGCACCCCAGGCTCAGCAATTAGGGAGTGCCAAATTGCCTACCGACCCTCACTGCTGCCCCCCCTGCCATCCAGATTATATTTTGCAATGGGGGAGCGGAAAAACTGACTGTTGCCCCGGGCACTGGAATCCCTAGCAATCCCTCTCTACCCTTGAGAACTGGTGAGTAGAGATGGGCACGACTCAGAAAAATTGTTCGTTTTCGTTTTTGTTTTCGTCTAGGGGTCCGTTTCGGCTTGTTTCCGTTTTCGTGAGCTAATTTTCAAAATTTTTCGTTTTCGTTTCGTTGCGTAACAAAAACGACAAACGAAAACGAAAACGAAAAATTTTTCGTTTCTTCCCATTTAGCTCCATTAAGTGCTTTTCCAGTAACGAAAAACGAAAATTGGCTCGAAATTAGTCGTTTCGTTTTTGTTTTCGTTCCAGTTTTGAGCCGTTTTTCGTTTTTCGTTTCGTTACGTAACGGAAACGAAAAACGGAAACGGAAACGAAAATTCCGCTAAGTCGTGCCCATCTCTACTGGTGAGTGCTCCATAAGAACATAAGAAGAGCCCTGCTGGATCAGGCCAAGGGCCCATCTAGTCCAGCTTCCTGTATCTCACAGTGGCCCCACCAGATGTGTTTGGGAGCGCACGAGACTAGACATCTGTCTCCTGATACCACTCCCCTGCATCTGGCCCTTGAAGTACCCCAGTTTTAAACTGGAGATTACTAAACACTAAAGATATTTCAAAGAAATCCAGAGGACCACCTGGCAGATATCCTGTGATTTGTAGTCCTGCCATGAGCAGGGGGTTGCCTCTGATGGCCTTGTCGGCCCCTTCCAACTTCATGATCCCATCTTTGAAGGCCTACCTCTGGTACCTCTGGCCAACCCTACGGATGAGGAAGGCACAAGCTCTGAGATATTAGGTAAGGAACTATTGAATGTGGGACCTCACAAGTCCAATTACCACCACCACCACCACCACCACCACCACCCGCCACAAATACTGACTGATGTGCAAAAGGGCACAGGCTGACCTTTTCATTCAGCTGCAAAGTTCCGTAGGAGCTAGTCAAGCAGGAAAGAGCTCAACAGCGTTTTCTAACTTCTGAATCCTTATCGAGCAAACCAGCAACGGAGGCTCTTGGGTCCATCTGCCTGGTTTGACAGTCCCTCGTGCCTTATAGTTTACTTATTTATTTAAAGGCTCTTTTCTTTGCTCCGTCTGCTTTTCCTTCCTCAACCTGATTTAATAGCTGCTTGTGCTCCTGAGGAATATAGAGTTTCCATTGTCAAGTAATTTGTACAGCAGGTGGTGTTGGTGAGGAGAGGAAGCCTTCCTGCCTTAGTGAAAATCCTGACATTTCTTTTCCCCCGGGGTGGGGCTGGGGGGCTGGGGCTGGATGCTGCTATAAGCTGCTCTTGGCCCATGATGCCCCAGTCTTCTCCTTCCAGATCAATCCACTGCCCCCTAATCCCTTCAGTTTAATTTTAAGTGGAGCTTAATAAATAGTTCTGAGAGAGCCTCTTCTATCCTTGGCATTTTTTTTAATTGAGTTTCTAAAAGATTCAACATAACATGTCTCTCCCAGCTTTTTTTTTTCTCGGGCAGAAATAAGAGCTTACCCTTGTTTACATGGCATATAATTAAGGAGCAATAACAATTAGGAGACCTGCGGAGGTATTGTGTATTTTAAAAGTCTGCTGTGTTTAATATATTTTCTGTTGCTTCTGTTGTAATTATTTATTTATTTTTGCTTTTGTTTTGTGTTTTTATTTTGCCTCCTTGCAAATTGTAGCTTAAGGTCATGGCAAAGCTCAGCTGGAATGTCAGCTATTATTTCTGAAGCATGACTAATTAAATGCTGCTTCACTCTCTCTCTCTCTCTCTCTCTCTCTCTCTCTCTCTCTCTCTCTCT
>JAHTLZ010000203.1:134871-151050 GCA_023846285.1 Phrynocephalus versicolor | reverse complement strand
CTCTCTCTCTCTCTCTCTCTCTCTCTCTCTCTCTCTCTCTCTCTCTGTGTGTGTGTGTGTGTGTGTGTGTGTGTGTGTGTGTGTGTGAGACCTAATTGGCATTACTCATCATTCATTGTATTTCAAGAGCAACTCTCAGCAAAGCGTTACTTTTTAGAATTATTTCAAATACGGTACATGCAAACATCCAAAATGAACCCCAAACCTGAATTTCCAAAAGCAACATTTTATTAGAGGTAGCAAAACATGAGGCAAAGTCGGGTTACGTGGCAAAAGGGGCATTGCTGTGCCTTTGTTAGAACCGAGGGGCTGTCTTCTTCCTTCTGTAAAGTGCTTCCCCCACCCCAGTCACCAAGTGATGACAACCCAGGGGTCTTCTGGCCATGGGCATCAGCAGCACCTCTACTTCTTCTCCAGGTTTTGTGTCACGGGGACTGCCATGTTCCTGGGCGCTTCTCCTCCCAGCCAGCGCAGGAGCTGCCTTGCTTTGGTGAAAAGGAAATAGGCAGCTCATGGAGTGGAGCACAGCCCTTTGTCTTAAAATGCAAAGAGGGAAATGGATGATTCGGGGTTATGGTGGCCACCTACAAAGCCCTTCACAGTTTGAGACCATGTGACTTGTGGGAGCATCTTTCTACTAGGTCACTGAACCACTTCACTTGGTCTTCCCAGGCCGTGCCAGGAGGCCATCGCCCTGAATCAAGGGCTTCCTTGTGGTGGCACCAACAGTCTGGAGCCAACTGCCCACAGAACTACAACCAGCCTCCGCTGTATTTTCTGGGTAGAAGACTAGATTTTTGTCTAAAATTGTTAGACTAAACACTGAGAGTTGTCTTACACATGGAAGTAAGTCAAGGAGACAACCATGTGGTTGCGAAGTAAGGCCTTCGATAAGGTTCCCCATGGTATTCTTGCTAAGAAGTTAATAGAAAGTGGAATAGATCGTGCTACTGTTAGGTGGATTTGTAATTGGTTGACTGATCATACCCAAAGGGTGATCATAAATGGCCTCTCTTCAGCTTGGAGAGACGTGACCAGTGGGGTGCCCCAGGGTTCTGTTCTGGATCCATTGCTGTTCAATATCTTTATTAATGACTTGGAGGAAGGAATAGAGAGTATGCTAATTAAATTTGCAGATAATACCAAATTGGGAGGGATTGCTAATTCCCTAGAGGATAGGATGAAAATTCAAAAAGACCTTGACAGATTAGAGTGCTGGGCCAAAGCCAACGGAATGGATTTCACGAGAAGGAAATGTAGGGTGCTACATCTAGGTAAAAAAAATGAATTGCACAGATATAGGATGAGGGACACTTGGCTGGAGGATAGTACCTGTGAAAGGGATCTGGGAGTCTTGGTGGACCACAAATTGAACATGAGTCAGCAGTGTGATGCGGCGGCCAAGAAAGCCAATGCCATTCTTGGTTGCATCAATGGAAGCATTGCGTCTAGATCAAGGGAAGTGATAGTACCACTCTGTTCTGCTCTGGTCAGACCCCACCTGGAGTACTGTGTCCAGTTCTGTGTGCCTCAATTTAAAAAGGATGTTGACAACCTTGAGCGGGTACAGAGGAGAGCAATCAGGATGGTTGAAGGTCTGGAAGAAATGATTTATGAGGAACGGCTTAAGGAACTGGGAATGTTTAGCCCCTCTAAAAGAAGGCTGAGGGGGGATATGATAGCTATGTTTAAATATTTGAAAGGATGTCATATTGAAGAAGGAACAGGTTTGTTTTCCATGGCTTCAGAGATTAGGACTCAGGGCAGTGGTTTCAAACTACAGAAAAAGAGATTCCATTCGAACATTAGGAAGAACTTCATGATGGTTAGAGCTGTTCTGCAGTGGAAGATGCTGCCATGAAGGAGGGTGGTGGAGTCTCCTTCTTTGGAGGTTTTTAAGCAGAGGCTGGATGGCCCTCTGTCGGGAGTCCTGTGATGGGGGTTCCTGCATGGCAGGGGGTTGGACTGGATGGCCCTTGAGGTCTCTTCCAACTCTATGATTCTATGATTCTATGAATTTTGGATTGGAAAGTGGGTTAATTTGTTTTATACCTGGGGGGAGCGTCTTATAGACATAAAATTACAGGTGGTGTGTTCCAGAGAGACCCTCTGATCTGTGGCAGGAGTGCTGTGTGGCCACATGCAGGGATTTTGTTTGGTCATGGTTGTTAAGTGAGCTGGGACTCCCGTGGTGTCCAGTGGCAGATTGACTTCTTCCGTCCTGAGTGAGCCTATGGCCAGACAATTCTACCCATGGATTCAGGGCGATTCCCAGGTGGCCCTGAGGAGCCCCTCCTGGCTGGTCAGTTAAGGGCTTCTTTTCTGCTGGTACCTGTGCAGGGGGGAAGTGAACTTGATTATGTTTGATGTCTGTGATACAAGATACAACCCAGAGCAGCAAAGTTGTTGAAATTAGAGCTGGATAACTTCTGGGTGATTTTCTCCCTACTGATCCATAAATTAAAGTTTTAGAGAAAGCCTTTGATGCTGGGTTCCAAAAATAAATCATGCAGCAGCTCACATGAAAGAATTTTAAAACTCCCTGAAAGGAATCGCTTCCAGTAACTATTTCAAGTTAGCTCTACCCCTTCTTGCCTGTGGGGGTGTGTTTCTATTTATGAGGTTGGGTTCGCCAATCTATAACAAACAAATTGTCGCCGTGTGCATCCATGTCATTTAAAGAAACTAGAAAGGACTCTTTAAGACTTGTAAGGCTGCGTCGCTAGAGAGCGAGACCACAATCATCCATGCGGCGTTATCCCAATTTGTACGTACGGGTGCAAAGGAAACAGCCAACTGGGTGTGGGGGGGGAGGAGGAAGGAAAATCAATCCATTCATAAACTGGTCCTGGAGGGGAGTGTTATTAAGGCCAGCTCCTCACCCACTCCACGGATATGAGATCAAGCCTGAATTCTCCCTAGAATTAAAATTGACTAAACGGAAGCTGCCGCATTTCAGGCATATCACGAAAAGAAAAGACTCAGCGGAAAAGGCAAAAAATCCAGGCCGATGATGAAGGAAGCAAGGAAAGAAAAAGACCAAGAGATGGGTCGATTTGAGAAGGGAAGCCACAGCAGGGGAGTTGATGGCAGGAGCTTCCTGGGGTGGTCAACTTGTTCACAAAGCAGGCAGAAATCAGATGACATTTTATTTATTTATTTTTATTTATTCTTGGATTTATATACCCCGCCCATCTTCCCACCGGAACTCTGGGTGGCTTACAGAGCTGAAACAAGTCAGCAGATACAAAACAATCAGAATATAGTAACAGACAGCAAGTCAATCGCGAACATATATAATTAAAAACGCAGCTTAAGCTTAGGCGCCCTTGTTATGGTCAGAACCTTGCTGCTAGACCAGCAAACTCCTGGTAGGGGGGGTCGATGGCGAAGGAAAAAAAAAACTATTGAGCTAGGTCACCAAAGGCCTCGCGAAATAGGATGGTTTTAATCGCTCCGCGAAAGGCCAGCAGGGACTCTGCAGAGCCCACCTCGCTGGGGAGGCTGTTCCAAAGAGAGGGGGCAGCGGCCGAGAAGGCCCAGTTCCGTGTAAGGGAACGCCTGGCCTCTCGGGGGGTGGGAACCCGCAGCGAGTGCGCCCGCGACTGCCGAACCGGTCGGGCCGAAGTTGACCGCTGGACGATCCGCTCTGCCAGGTAGTCCGGTCCCAAGCCATGGAGGGTTTTATAAACTAAAACCAGGACCTTGAATCATGCAAATCAGGAGTGACTTGGTGACGCATCACAACAATGCATTGCTTTCCCACACCAGGTTCCATTCGTAGCCAATCGTGGTTAGTGTGTATATCCTCACATGAACGTATCGAGCCCTGTGCAAGGACCCCACCCCACCCAAACGTTGAGCCAAGAGGGAGTTTGGTCTCTCCGAGGCCAAGCGTGGACTCAGAACGGGAGCAGTGCCTTTAGCCTGAGATTAGTCGGCACATGATTAGACCCTCAACCTATTGGTCTAAGCCAGGCTTGTCCAAACTTCGGCCCTCCTGATGTTTTGGACTACAACTCCCAGAATTCTAAGCTTAGATTGTCAGTGGCAAAGGACTGTGGTAGTAGTGGTCCAAAACATCTGGAGGGCCAAAGTTTGGACATGCCTGGTCTAAGCCAGTGGTTCCGAGCCTTGCATCCCCAGATGTTCTTGAACTGCAACTCCCAGCAGCCCTTGCTGCTGGCTGTGCTAGCCAGGATTTCTGGGAGTTGCAGTCCAAGAGCATCTGGAGAGGGAAGGTTGGGGACTAAGAGCCCAGCTACAATGTGATCCCTGACTGGCAAGGAATGGATCGACATGCAAGCCCGTTCATGGCAGGAATCACAGAAACACACACACACACACACACACACACACACAGTGGCTTGGTTTGGCTGTCCTTGGCGGCTTGGCTAGGGAAGAGCCTGGGCCCCACCCATACAAAGGTACTAAAAAGCAAACACAAAGAAGGATGGCTGGAGTCCTGTGTCCAGTTCTGTGCGCCTCAATTTAAAAAGGATGTTGACAACCTCGAGCGGGTGCAGAGGAGGGCTACCAGGATGGTTGAGGATCTGGAGGAAATGTCTTATGAGGAACGGCTTAGTGAACTGGGAATGTTTAGCCTTACAAAAAGAAGACTGAGGGGGGATATGATAGCTATTTTTAAATATTTGAAAGGATGTCATATTGAAGAGGGAACAGGTTTGTTTTCCATGGCTTCAGAGACTAGGACTCGGGGCAATGGTTTCAAACTACAGGAAAAGAGATTCCATTTGAACATTAGGAAGAACTTCATGACAGTTAGAGCTGTTTGGCAGTGGAATAATATGCTGCCATGGAGGGTGGTGGAGTCTCCTTCTTTGGGGGTTTTTAAGCAGAGGCTGGATGGCCATCTGTCGGGAGTGCTGTGATGGGGGTTCCTGCATGGCAGGGGGTTGGACTGGATGGCCCTGGAGGTCTCTCTTTCCAACTCTAGGATTCTCTGATTCTCTGATTCTTTGAGGCTCAAACACATCTTGAAACTCCAGGTGTCCTTCATGACCAGCCCCTCCTGGAAGGCCACCTGTGAGCCCTTCTTCTTCACTGACTTTTCCTCATTCTGACTGGGATCAAACTGGGAGATCAGATTCATTGGAGGTCAGGCTGGATTGCTGCAATTCTAATTTGAAGTGGAATTTCTCAGCGACTATGAATGGGACCTGTTATCAAGTGCTCGAGCCATGACATAAAATATGACAAACCTACAACTTTTATTCTTAACATTTCTTTTAGCAGGAAAAGCAGGCAACTGAAACACACACACACACACACACACACACACACACTTCAGCTAAGTGTTGTTCCCACGCAAAATTGCATTCGCAGCGCCGCTGCTAGCCATTAATGGCATTTCCTCCCCATACCATCAAGCCACTCCATAAATATAGGTGAGATAAACAGAGTTGGGATTTTAACTACACTTCCTGGGCAGACCAATCAGAGCAGATTTACACTGTTCCACCATCAGATACTCTGATCATCAAAACCCCTGTGGAGTTTTTGGGGGTGGGAGGAGAGGAGAATTGTTATTGAAAATCACAACAGAGCTAATCCAAAGCCATGTAAAGCTGAAAGAGCAGGGCAATTGGTTCTGGGTGTCCTCAGGCACAGGGCTGCAGCTTGGGTTGGGTTGGGTGGGGCATGTGTCCCAGGCACCACAATGGGCAGGTGGGGGGGACCAAAATGACTAAACAGTACTTGTGTGTGGGCGGGTGGGTGGGTGGTGTGTGTATGTGTGAAATCCATGTTTGCACAGGTGACACAGACCCTAGTTGTGGGCCTGCTTGGAGAAGGCTTGCACAACCAACCAACCAACCAACCAACCACCCTTGTGTTCCTCTCTTTCCCTCCAGGGTCTCTCCAAATGATGGGACCTGGTAGGCAGGAACCTGGGAGAAGACATAGAGGGATGGGCCTCACTACTCAGCTCCTACCCTGGAGGGGTTCAATGGTTAGGAAGAGAAGACTTGCTTATCTGCAATGAATGGGGCAAGAGGGTGGGTCAGAGGTGGGTTTGGTTCTCGCGGAGGGCAGGAGGAGATTTGTGCCAGCTGAGAAAGGCAATTAGAGTTTTACTGTGTGGTTGGTTGTCTTCAAGTCTTGATAGCCCTGACTAGAGCCCCATACTTGAGTTTGCCATCTACTTCTTTTGTATTTAATTATCTGTTGTACACCGCCCAGAGCTCCCGAGGGAAAGTCGGGTGGTTAATAAGTACAAAAATAAATATATTTTTTAAAAAAGCTATTGAAGACCAGGTTGTACAAAATGGCCTTCCCTGATTTTTCAAACATTTAGTAAGGCACTATTTTTTACCGCTTGTCTTCTCTTCTTCCGTCTCCCCCCTGTTTTATCAATCTCCTGCCATTTTTATCTTCATTTTATCTTCATTTTAGATTTTCATTGTTGGTTTATGTATACTTTGTTTCATTATCTATGTCAATTATCTAAGATGGCGGGCGGCAGCAGCTCTCGGCGTTTGCCTCCCAGCCTTTTATGTTTTTTCTCTTTTTGCTGCTGTGCCGCTGGTTTTTCTTATTCTTTTCTTATCTTTTAACTATTTTTGGGCTTGCCAGGAGCACCTTGGGTGTTTTGCATTGGGGGGGGGGGGTTCTGCCGAGGCTTCGGAGGCTTCCTCCATCTTCGCCAGATCGCCCAGATCCGCCCGTACCTGGATGTTGACTCTCTGAGAACAGTGGTCCAAGCACTGGTGATCTCGAGACTGGACTACTGTAACGCACTCTACATGGGGTTGCCCTTGACTCTTCTCCGGCGCCTGCAGCGGGTACAGAATGCGGCAGCCAGGCTGGTGGTTGGTGTGCGTCGTTATGACCATATTACCCCAGTCCTGGCTCGCCTGCATTGGTTGCCCGTTGCAGCCCGGATTAGATTCAAGGTCTTGGTTTTAGTTTATAAAACCCTCCATGGCTTGGGACCGGACTACCTGTCAGAGCGTATCGTCCAGCGATCCACCTCGGTCCGTCCAGTTCGGCAGGTGCGAGCGCACTCGCTTCGGGTTGCCACCCCGCGAGAGGCCCGGAAGACGGTTACCCGAAACCGGGCCTTCTCTGTGGCAGCCCCATCTATATGGAACGCTATACCCAGCGAAGTGCGCTCTGCAGAGTCCCTGCAGGCCTTTCGAAAAGCTCTGAAGACCTTCTTATTTCGAGAGGCCTTTGGCGAAATTTAATTTACTTTTTTTTTTCCTCCGCCATCTTTGCGATTATTTTTATATTATGCCCATTGGTGTCTCCAATGTATTTTAGGAATTACGTTTTTGACGTGCTGGGACGCGTCTTGGAGGCCTTAGGTTTTACGATCTTAGGATTAGTAAGGACATTATATTGTCTGTTTTAACTTGCCATTCTTGTATTTGTTTTGTATATTATGATCTGTTGTTAGCCGCTTAGAGTCCTTGTTTGGAGATAAGCGGGATATAAATATAAAAATAAATAAATAAATAAATAAATAAATTATGCATCTTGTCTTTTAGTTTTTAAAATGAATTCCTTTGTTAACTGTCATGTTATCAAATGCTGTAAACCGCCCAGAGTAGCCCTTGGTCTAGATGGGCGTTATAAAAGTCAAATAAATAAATAAATAAATAAATAAATAAATAAATAAATAAATAAATAAATAAATAAATAAATGGTGGTGGTGGCGGTGGTGGCGGTGGTGGCAGTAAAAGGTGCACCCCACTGTGCCTGCCTAAAGCTTCTTCATGCTTGAAGGTGTCAGAACATTCTTGTTATAATGTTGTTAGTGAGGTTTTCAACTTGCAATTAGAGATATTGAGTTCAGCTGAGGACTAGAGCAAATTCAGTAAAGTGACCTTGACAAGAAGGCCAGCATGTTGAGTGGATAGAGAAAAGTTCTGAGTTTGAAGGTGAAAGCTGAACGAAGTTGCCAGGCAGTCTTCCTAGATGTCTGAGAAGGAAGAGAGTGGGCAGAGCTCAGAGAGTGAGAGTGAGCCAGAAAGCCTGTGCAAAATGAAGTCTACCACAGCAAGTGGAGTGTTGCCTGTTCCAAGGCTTGGTGAGTCCAATTTTTTGCATGGAGTATGAAAATAGGGATGTTCCTGAAGCATGAAAATTTGTGGAAATATGTGGAAAGTCCCAGAGCAGTAGATGATGACAAGCAGGATGAACTGAATAAAAAAAATCATTGGCAACAACTGTGTTAAGCTTGGAAGATTCACTGTTGAACTATGTGAGTGGCATAAGTTCTGCTAAGGAGTGCTGGGAGGCATTGAGAAAGGTGCACATTCATTAAACTGCATATAGTAGAATGCTGCTTACCAGAAAATTGTACAGAAAAAAAAGGCTGAATCTTGGTGACTGTGTGTCTGAACACTTGAGCTTCTTGAGGCAAACGTTTGTAGAATTACAAGAAGCAGGCTTAAGATACATGGAATGTCAGAAGGCATTTGTGATCCTGAGCAGCTTGAATGAAAGATGGGGCAATTTTTTCTCTGAATTTTGAAGCAATGCAAGACCAAGACTTATCCAGTTGGCTTCTGGAGGAGGAATGGAAGCATCTGGAGAGATGTTGGAGATCCAGGGATGAGGATGAGAAAGCCCGGTCATCAGGGTGATGGAGAGTCCAGTCAAAGGGTCAAGGAAGAAGACGTGAAAGTTTACTTTTTGAAGCAATGTTTCTTTTGTGAGTCTACAAAGCATCTGATGAGAGACTGTACAGAAAATCTGGAAAATGTCAGCAGAAGGAGATGCAGCTCAGGAGGGGTTTTATCAACTGCCAATCTTTTGTTGTTAAAGGTACTGAGGAAAACTGAGAGAATGCTTGGATTGTGGACAGTGGGAGTTCAGAGCATATCTGTTGTAACTCCTCAAAGTTTGAAAATCCGTTGGGTGTGGGGTGCCTAGTGGAGGATGGGTACAGTGTGGAGTTTAATTCAAAAGGCTGTAATGTAAAGAAATCCAACAAAGTGTGTGCTGTTGCTGGAAAAGTAGGGAATATATACTACTTGAGGAATGATGAGGAATGCAAAACATGCTTTACACAAGAGAATGTTCCACCTCACAATAATTGTGTGCATTTACTACCCAGGAAGCTTGAGCACATTAATTTCAGAACAATACAAAACATGTAAGGTTTTGTTAAAGGAATGGAACTGCAAAATTGTGAAAAATATCTTGATTGTGCTGTGTGTAAAATGACCAAATCATTTTACACACATTTTACCCCCTTTGACCCTTCCTGGATCCTTCTTTGGGCATCTCGAGGTAGGCCTCTTTGGATTTCAACATGGAACCCATTTTCTAAATTCCTGCAGCATAACGGAATGATGCAGGATGTGTGTGTGCGTGTGCATGTGCATGAGTGTGAGTGTGTGCATGTGTGTGTGTTTATTTATTTTCAGGCTTCAGTGCCGTGTAGCAGACAGCTCTTCAGGGAGGCCGTGTAGTGGACATATAGGGTGGGACTAGGTCTCAAGAGGCCGGAGCTCCAATCTCTGCTCAGGCACAGAACGCTTGCTGAGGGCAACCCTTCTTAAGCATCTCAGCTGCCTCAGAATCATAGCCCAAACGAACGTTGTTTCAGCACCACACTTGTCCTAAAGGATGCGCCTCCATTGCTCCTGTATCAGGTGGTGTCTACCCTCAGGGGCTGCCATTTGCCACACAGCGGCAATTATTGCACGATTCAAGACCAGACAGGGCAGGGCAGGATCATTAGCATAGTCAGAATTGCAGGTAGGCAAATCAGAGTTTCAGTTCCATGTGTGTTTGCCTTCTGTTGCAAAAGAATGTCAAACTGTGCCATTCTATTTATGGCGCTCTTAGTCATAATTATGCCATTAAGCAGTCGTGTTTATTATCTCAACGTAATGACAGGCATGTTGCAAACAAACACATCTCAACCTGTTTATTTTGGCATGACAGCCATCCTTCTTCTTTGCTGCGTTTTATCTTTCCCAACCCAGGTCCAAAGGCACCCCTTCCAAAGAACTGGGGGTGGGTGCTGAGGGTCAAAAGAAGCATACTCTTCCCAGCCTAATAAAACTGGCTTGCTTTTATCACCACCACCACCACCATGATCAATCCAACAGCAACTGCCGCAGGGGCAGCAATGCACTGTCCCTGGACAGCCATAGGCCAGTGGCTGTAAGGGCGGGGGGAATTTCACATATTTGCATTCCCACATAGCAAGGACGGCCTTTCCTGAGGTGACATGACTTAGTGAAGTCATTCTCCTGTGGGGCCATTGCAGCTCCTGTTGCTGCTGCTGCTGCTGCTGCTTTCAGTGGGGGCTTTCCAACTCAACCTCAATGGGAACCCAGATCATTGAAAATGCATTGGTGCCTGATTATGTTTATGTACTTGAAAATATGGATTGCAGCCATATCTTGGCACCAAAAGCACTTCCCTGTAAACTCCCCAAATTTGGAGAGGTTTGGGGCTCAGAGGGCTGAGTTATCGAGCTTAAAAGGGGGGGCACCCCTAGGAAAAAATATTTCTAATTGATTGGATTGGGATTCAGAAGCCAAGACGCAGCAGTGCTAATTGCTCACCTGTGGGTGGGGAGGGCTATTGTGGCTTCCCAATTCAATTAGAAAGTTTTTTTCCCTAGGGGCACCCGCTTTGGAGCTTCATAACATCACCTTGACCCCCCAAACCTCTCCAAATTTGGGGGGCTTACCGGGAAGAGCTTGAGCTCCCCTGCCATTGATTCCTCTAGGACAAATTGTTTCATTTCTGGGGGGGGGGGGTGGCATTTCATTTCATTTTGTGATGAGACGCGTCCTCCCATTTTGTTCCATAACAAAGTAATTTGTTGCATAATGAAACGATGAAAGATCATTTCGTTTTTCGTTTCGTGACCAACTCTAATGCAGCTGGAAAGCCAGAGACAGCTTAGAGAGTTGGATACATGGCAGCCACACCCTCTGCCCCAGGAATGTTCTGCCTGATGAGAAAGTTAAGTTGTCGATTTAGGTTCTCTTGACCCAACAAGACCACAGGACGACACACGCACACACGTGCACATGACTCCTTGACTCCAGGTGAGAGCAATGCAAGGAGAGTGCTTTTCTCTCTCTCTCCCCACCACCCCCTTTCTTCCTGCTGTGTTGAGTTTTTGAAACACAACGAGGGCCATGTTCTTGAATGAGAGACCCACAGCCCATCTTCCTATAAAAGCTCTCCTTGAGCTCAATTCACAAGGGGATTTTCTTTCCGCCAGCTCTCCTTCCCCCCCACCAACCGTGAGCACATTTGGTGGCACAATCCCAGGGCGAGAGTTGTCTCTCTCTGTGTGTGAGAGAAAGACAAAGCAGCCTGTAAAAACAGGCCACATTATTTGTACCAGTAATCCTAGATGGGTTTGGACCACAGCATTAGAAAAGTCCCTGGGTCGGTCAGTGGCCCCCTTCCAGTGCAGGAAGCTCATTTGTTGCAAGCACTCCTCCATCCCCTGACTGGTAGAGCCTTCGGTGGAGGAGTCTTGCCCCCCCCATGGAAGTCCG
This sequence comes from Phrynocephalus versicolor, assembly GCA_023846285.1. Lineage (NCBI taxonomy): Eukaryota > Metazoa > Chordata > Lepidosauria > Squamata > Agamidae > Phrynocephalus > Phrynocephalus versicolor. Next base: position 139,546 of record JAHTLZ010000203.1, on the reverse strand, counting down.
CCCAGCACCAAAACCCCTCCCAATTTCTTCCTAATTCTCCATTTTTGAAAATCTCCATCGGAGATTGATTTGGGTCCAACCCTCCGGAGCAGGAGGGAATGAATCTGCTGCTCCTTCTGCACAGGAGCCCTTCCTGAGTCTGAAGTTGGCTGTCCTCCCTCCTCGCAGACTTCTGCCCTCCAGACTGCGGGCACCTAACTTTCCTCCTCTCCTTCTGCTGCTCTCCGTGGGCCTTGCTTCCTGGACTCTTCCCCAGCTGTAGGATACTTCCATGCCTTCAGAGCACATAACACAGAGACCGAGAGAAGCAGACTCTTTTTGAGGGCGAGTGCACATTGCACACTCATAACAACCTTCTGTCCTTCTCTGCCATGATGAGGAACCAGGCGACATCCCCCCGCCCATCGCCATGATGGGGTGTGTGAAAGTCATGGTTCCTGCAGACCAAAGGGGCTGCTCTTGAGACCATTGTTGGCCCTGTGGGGTTGAAGAGAGGTTTAAGGGGCCCCTTTGGCTCTGCATGGAGAAAGCGGGTAGCAGAGGAAGCCTGGCAGGCTCTGGAGAGGGGGGGGGGGTCTTGTCTCCCATCCAAGCCAGGGAAGCAGGGAGCGATCACCGAACCACAGAGTTGGAAGATACCTCCAGGGCCATCCAGCCCAACCCCCTGCCATACAGGAACCCTCCATCACAGGACTCCCGACAGATGGCCATCCAGCCTCTGCTTAAAAACCTCCCAAGAAGGAGACTCCACCACCCTCCTTTGGGGCAGCATCTTCCACTGCCAAACAGCTCTAACCGCTATGAAGTTCGGCTGTGGAGAAATCGGCAATGAAATAGCTTCCCATCACCACTGCTGGATTTCAAATGCATTATCTTCATTTTCTATGGTTACCGTAGCAATAAAATTTATGCTCACTAGTATTTTTGCAATTTCCAACTACCTATAGTATTATCCTCTTTATTTGTGCACTGCTACATCTGTTAAAATGCACCTTAAGCATTAACTGGAGGAACAGAATGCATACAAAGAGCACTCTCTTGGGTTTTCATTTTGTTTCAGCCATGATGGGACTCTGGCTTTTTCATTGAGATGGAAGACGGGCATCGCAGAGAACGGCGGGAAGAGGCAGACTTCTACCTCTGCACTGCTGCATTAGGCATCGTCACCAGACCAGGCTCTTTCTTTCTGTGTGGGTGTGGGTGTGGGTGGGGGGTGGGGGTGGGGGGTGTAATAGAGGGAATCAAAGGGGAAATATAGCAGACAAAATTCAAAGGGGTGGGGTGGGGGTGGGGGTGGGGAGAGCAAGCAAAAGAAACGTGTGGCAACTTAAAGACTAACTATTATACTTCAATGTGAGCTTTTGTGGATCAGGTCCACTTCTTCAGACAGATACGGAGAATAAAGTGAAATACAGAAAGGGAATTCTGGTGGGTGGGGTGGGGGGGTGGAGAGAGTATAAGAAGCAGTTTAGAGCTATTTTTCTCCAAAGCCGGGACGCGTGAGCTGCAAAGAGGGAATTGTATTAAGAAGGGAAACGGTATCATCTTGTTAAGCCTTTGACGTCTCCTAATCATCTTGCCAGAGGCAGCCGCATGGAGGCCAGAGACTGAAAGTTTAGGAAGGGTCCCTGGAACACGGGGTAGTGGGTGGGGGGGTGAGCAGATTAACAGGAGGGAGCCTCCTTAGGGAGAAAGCGGGCAGTAAACCAGGTGGGGGGGGGGAGCCCGGGCAGAAGACAAGCCAGCCCGAATTTTGGGGGGGGGGGGGGCGGAATAGCCAAACAAGAGTCCAGCCTAACCAGGAGAAGCCGCTGGGAGAGGAAAGGGGGGAGGGCGAGGGGGCTGCTTTGGACAGGGCAGGTCAGCCTCCAGAGGCCTTCCTGGTGGGATTGGCAACACACGCGCACCCCAACAGTCCTCCTAGCCAGAGGAACCTCCTGTAATAAGGGAGTGATGCTGGTGGGCGATGCAGCTTAGCAACATCAGGAGGAGAAGTTGCCTGCCCCTCCTCCATATGCTCTCAAAGTTTGGACCTCTCTACAAGGCTTGGTAATATTCTTTTTATTTTATTTTTTTTTTTGAAAAAGGCACACCTCTCACTTTAGAGCCCTTCCTCAGCAGCCAGCCCAGGGACCCTCAAAGTTTTCAAAGAGTGGGCCGGTCCACCCCCACCCCCGAGACACCACTGGGGGCCAGACCACAGTCTAAAAGGCTGACATGGAAACAAAGGGGGAGGGAGGGGCAAGTGGGTGGAGCCCCCCCCACAATCAGCCCATGATCAGTGCGTCTCCAGGACCCCGGCAATGCTTCCTGCTCCGGATTGCCGCCCTGAGGTGCCGCCACTGGATCCCTCTGCTGCGCCTCTTCCTCCTCTTCTCTGCTTCAGAAGAGGGGAAGTGGGGGAAGCGACATAGCCCACCACTTTGAACGGCCTCAGCAATAGAAGCAGCTGCGGAGGCTGACTTGCTCGCGAAGCAGGGGGTAGGTGGGAGGGGGTCTGCAATTGGTTCCGGGGGCTGGATTCAGGACCCTGAGGGGCCGCATCCGGCCCCTGGGCCGTAGTCTGAGACCCCTGAGCCAGACTGTTCCCAAAAGCCACCTGGCATTCAAAGTTCAGACGAGAGGATGGCAGCCTGGCCTCCAGTGGAAGGGAGTTCCACAGCCTGGGTTCCACCGTGGCATCCCAGATGCATCTCAGGCTCCCCAAGATGCACCCAGAGTGTGCTCTCATTCGCCCACTCCAAAAGAGGACGCCTGAGGATGATTTGGCGGGGGGGGGGGGCTTTTTGCAGACAGAAGTCTCTGGCAGACACCCACAGGCTTGGGGAGCCAGGGGAAGGGAGCTGCTCAGGTCCTGCCACCGCCTCCTCAGCACACCTGCCCAAGGGATGGAGGGGAGCCTGCCGTGGGCCTCGTTTGTGCAAAAGCACCGAGTGGATATTTCCCCTCCTTGGGATATGGGCTTTGGATCTGAATGAGGGATGAGAGAAATGAACTGGGAAGAGGGGGGGGGAGAGAGAGAGAGAGAGATTTCACATCACATGAATTGTTCCCCCTCGTTCCCCACTGCCACCTCAGAGTGGCATCTGAAATGTTGAAATGCCCCTCAATGCAAGAAAAGACGTCATTTTATTTATTCTCTTGCTATCTTTAACCAAAAACGTTGCAGTTCATTCAATTTGACATGGCATGCCCAATACGTCTCCGGACTGTGTGCAAGGAGAAAAAATAACACTCACCTTTGTCAGAGAGGGTTGTCGTTTCAAAAAGAGATCTCAATTAGTGCAGAACCTCCAGGAAAGCCAAAAGGCCACCCGAAGCAGTGCTTGGGGGGGGGTGTCTTTCCTCTTCTCTCCTGCCCGCTGGAACCTCACCTGGAGCCCTCCCAGGGCACCCCTCGTGGTCGGAGGGCTCAGCAGAGGCCCTGGGCTGGCCGGAAGGCTCCGGGTGCCACTTGCCTCTGCCTGTGATGCCGGGAGCTACCGGATTCTTCTTGATTCCCCCTTTCCGCCCTTCAAATCAGACAGTGAAATGGGGGTTCCTTGCTGCCCATTCTGGAATCCTCACAAACACCTCTGCTTTGTCCTGGCTATGTCTTGCACCCGGGCCGAAAGGGAGCCCCTGTGTTTGCTGATGGGTGGCTTAAAAACAAGGCGTTCTGAAAATGCCAGAGGGGTTGCGGAACTGCAAAGGGCAACCGAGGAGCACGGAGGACTCAAAGGCCCGAGAATGTGAGAAGGACCAGAGAGATTACCAAGCAAATTCGGGGCCCGATAGGTCTCCCCAGGGTGGGTATTCCATTGGGGCAGGAGGCTCTCACTAGTGAGTGTAATGGGCACCATTTGGACCCTGGCTGTTTCTGGAAAGCCCCCCACCCCCCCCACCCCACATCCTGTGACCCTTGCTCAGTCCTTGGCCCAGGTGGCCCCTGCCAGGCATTCCCCCCCCCTCGCTCATGCAGTTCCATGTTTCCCTTTGGTTCCAAGTTGCATTGCTTTGGCCATGCTTTCTGCTTATTTGTTACCCTATAGTGCTTAAAGCACACTCTGGGCAGTGTGCAATGTATTTATCCAGCCTACACATTGCTACTCCCTCCATCCCACCCACCCACCCACCCACCTCCCAGTGAGCTGGGCACTATTTTACCAACCCGAAAAGGACGAAAGGCTGAGTCAACCATGAGCCAGCAGCTACCTGGGATTGAACCCCAGGTCGTGAGCACAGTTTTAGCTGCAGGACAGGCATTCAACCACTGCGCCACGAGGCTCTTTCAGTAAACATTTCTATTTTAGAGATCTAGGAAATCTCCAAGCCATAAATGCATCAGTCTGTCGCCAGAGGCGGGAAAGGGGGGGGAGCTAGGGGGTTTCTGGCATCTGAAAGACCACCAGAAGCTCCACTCGGAGGAGGCCACTGGCTTCACAGTGTGCAACAGACGCAGCTGGCTGCCATTCTCCATGGGAGCTGTTCTATAAGACTCTTTTATAGAGGCTCCTTTAAGTGTGTTTAATTTGGAGCGGGCGATTTAATATCCTTGTGATTTAGGATTTTGACTGCCTTCTTAAGGGGATGCTAGCCCTCCCTCCCTCCCCCCCCCATTTCCCATGAGGAAACAAGGGGAGTATCTGAGTCGAACACATCCTGCTGCTCCCACCACCACCACCACCACCACCAC
>JAHTLZ010000203.1:112891-125149 GCA_023846285.1 Phrynocephalus versicolor | reverse complement strand
GAAAGAAAGAAAGAAAGAAAGAAAGAAAGAAAGAAAGAAAGAAAGAATTTAAGCATGTCCCGAGATATTTCATCCTAAAAGAAGAAGGAACACCACTTTAACGCCCATTCAAATTCAGTTTTGCTGTCCTTGGCACACCCCAGTGTTTGGGGAGCACTTGGTCAGCAGGTTGGAATAACAAAGGCCTCCTGCAAACTTCGCTGTCAGATGGGCGGTTTAGAAATCCAGTAAATAAATAAATACAGTAAATGCCTTTTCTGCCTGTCTTTCGGTTTTGTTTGGGCTGCCAGGTAATTACGGAAATCAGGGATATTTCTTTCAACCGCTGGGTTTCTTTTTCCGTCACATAATATACTTGCTCCTGCTCTCATTAGGGAGAGATTTGTATATCCGTAAATTAAATTTCGACACCAGGCCTGCCTTGCTTCCTTCCTGATTACCCATTTGTGTACAATCATAACCATTAATCTCCTTCCCTTTTGTGATGATTCCTGCTATTTCTAGGTGTCCCTTGGCTGAGGCAGCCCCTGCCAAGAAGAGGTGGAATCTCCCTTCTCCTGGAAGTCGGTTCTTAGGAGGGGTGGAGGAGGGGGAGGACGGGAGGACATGAGGAGGATCTGATGATGGCCGACAGAGGGTGGCCATTTTCTCCAGCCCTGGGGTGAAAGCCTGGAAGAGGCCCAGGAAGATGAAACCACACAGGTATCTGCATGGCACGCGGTGGGACATCGCTATCCTGTAGAATCAGAATCAGAATCCTTTTATTGCTCAAGTGTGGTTGGACACACCCAGAATTTGTTTCGGTAAAAAATGCTCTCCATATATAAAGAGGAAATATAAGGACGTATAAATGCATGGAGTAGTAAAATACAGGGCAGAAACATGTCGGTGCAGAACACTTTGAGCTGGGCTTGTGGCGCTAGTCCTCAGTGAAGCAAAATGATGACAGAGACTTGGTTCCTTTTCTTATCTTATTTACAACACGTACATCTGGACACACAGTCCTTGAGCTCTTCAGCCTCACACATCTGGATTATTTCTCTCCAGTATCCAAATAGCTGATCAAGGACTCAGTAGATACTATTGACAGACAATTGGTATCTCACCATCACAGCATGCACGGGAGAACAGCATCCAGTGCAGGAACATATACGGTCGGCAAATACCGTTACTTCACCAAGTATATTGATTCGAACCTATCTTGCCTCCGGTTTGAATTCGGTGGCGATCATGTGACTTCTATCCGTTTCCACCCCTCTTCCTTTGTACTCACGGGCAGCCTGTATGGCTGCGATCAGAAAGTAACCTCACGTTCTCCCTTCGCATCGAAATGCTACAAAAGGACGCCTGTAGTTTCGGAAAACAACCAGCGGGGTAAGCGGGACACGAATGAAATAGGAAAACATAGGTGTTAGCAGCAGTGGGAAGCTCTGGGAAAGACCTGAGAGAGCATGGGGGCATGATAGAGAATTATGACATCACCAATGGCATCATTGGCAGCCCCGCCGCCACCGCCACTGCGATTCGGGAGGAGCCCCGCATGGCACAGCCACCCGCCCTCCGCTGCTTGCGCGCTGCCTGCCCCGGGCGCCCTGCTCTGGCCGGGCGAGGCGGCGGCTGCTCCTCCTGCTCCCACCGCCGCCGCCGCCGCTACTCGAGCGAGGGAGTCCCCTGCTAAACTTTTGTGTTTGATGCCGAGGCAGGGGGGGCGGGGCGGGACGAGGGGAGGGCGAAGGAAGGAAGGGCGGGAGGGAAGGGAGGCGACGAGCAGTGAGCGAGCGGGGCCGAACGTCCCTTTGGGTGCGAATCGCGATGCGCATTGAGCTGATTCCCAACCCCCCGAACGGGAATCACTCGCCCCGGCTGGAGCTCAGTTAAGGGGGAGTGGTCGAGGCGACACCACAGCTAGATCGCGGGGACGTGCGGTTCCGTTCTGTCGCTTCGCACCGAGAATGAACCTTGCCGCGCAGCGAGAGGTTTGTGAAGTAACGGCCAAAGGTTGCAGCAACAGAGTCTTATCAATCGCCAGGAGGAAGAGCAAGAAAGGGAAACAGCTGTCTTTAATTTACACCCTGGCCCGCTTGCACTGGTTGCCCGTTGCAGCCCGGATTAGATTCAAGGTCCTGGTTTTAGTTTATAAAACCCTCCATGGCTTGGGACCGGACTACCTGGCAGAGCGTATCGCTCAGCGATCCACCTCGGCCCATCATGTTCGGCAGGCGCGAGCGCACTTGCTGCGGGTCGCCACCGTCCGAGAAGCCCGGAAGACAAGTACTCGGACCCGGGCATTCTCGGTGGCGGCCCCTAGCCTTTGGAATTCCATCCCTACTGAAGTGCGCTCTGCAGAGTCCCTGCTGGCCTTCCGGAAGGCTTTAAAAACCTACCTTTTCCAAGAGGCCTTTGGCGATTCTTAACTGAGTTTTTTTTCCCTTTCCCCGCCATCCTAACCCGCTTGTATTTCCATTGTTTAGCTATTCAGGTGCCATAAGGTTTTAACTTTTTATGTTTATTGTGTCCTTATTGTAATTTGTGTGGCTTTTGTAGCCTTTGTAAGCCGCTTAGAGTTCGCATTGAAGATAAGCGGGGTATAAATGCAATAAATAAATAAATAATAATAAATACTCTCTCCAATCCTTACTCAGAGTTTGTATCACCTGGTCTCAGCTCAGGGTGGACACGCTCAGAGTCATGTCCTTGAGTATTTGTTTTCTTTCTTTTCTTTTCTCTTTTCTTTTTTCCATTAATTGCTGGCACCCGGATTGCTTCTCTCTGTATATGAAACGTAAACATTGTTCACTTGATGTCCCAGTAATAACCCTTCAAATACCCTTGGGGAAGTTCTCCCAGCAAGGTTTTGTTTTGGGAGAGCTGAACTCAAGGAAGGCTGGGATTTTTAGTGCTTGAGAGAGAAAAGCACAGAATCCATAGAAGAGTGAAGTTGGAAGGGGGCGGCAAGTCCCATTCCATGCAGGAGCACAGATCAGAGGCTACCTGCCAGGTGGTTCTCCAAATTTCTCTTGAATGCCTCCAGTGCTGGAGCATTTGCCACCTCTCATGGTGATGGGCTCCATTGCTGCACTGCTCTAACAATTAGGAAGTTTTTCCTGATGTTCTGCCAAAAGCTGGGTTCTCTTAAGTTGACCCCATTATTGTGCGTCCTGCACTCCGAGATGATCAAGAACAGATCCAGCCCCTGTTCTGTATGAAAGCCCTTCAAATATTTGAAAAAGTGCTCTCCTGTCACCCCTCAGTCTTCTTTTCTCGGGGCTAAACATCCCCAGTTCTTTCAGTCTTTTCTCACAGGACTTGGTTTCCAGCCCCCTGATCATCCTTGTCACCCTCCTCTGAACTTGTTCCAGTTTGTCAACATCCTTCTTGAAATGTGGTGCCCTCAAACGGACACAGGACTTCAGCTGAGGCCTAGCCCATGCTGAAGAGATTATGATTCTGTAGCCAATTCTGTATCCACCCTACAAGTGATTTATCCAGCCCACACCTAGTTAGCTTGCTAATCGGGATATCATTGGGAAACTTTATCAAAAGCTTTGCTGAACTCAGGATATATTACATCTACAGCATTCCCTCTGTCTACCAGGGAGGTTACCTGATCAAAAAAACAAGATCAGGTTAATCTGGTTAGTCTGGCAGGATTTGTTCCTGACAAATCTATGTTAACTTCTAGTTGCTACTGTATTGTTTTCAACGAGTTTGCAGAAGGGCTGACTGGCCTGTAGTTCCCAGCTTCCTCTTCTTCTTTTTTTGCCCTTTTTGATGATAGGAACAACCTTATCCCTCCTCCAGTCGAGTAGGTGGCATCCATCTTTCTGCTGCTATATGTCAGAAGAAGTGGATGTATTCACAAAAAGTGACATTAAAATATGAAAGTTAGTCTTTGAGGTGTCCCATGTTTTGTGTCTTTTGTTTTGTTTTGTTTTGTTTTTTTCTTTTATCTTTTTTCCTGCAATTCTTGGAAAGACTAACACAGCTGCCCTCTCTGATCCATCTTTTGGTCTCTCCGATGACAAGCCCGTAAGTTCCTTCTACAAGCGCTCTTTCACTCCCTCCCTCTTTCTCTCTGTTTCTCTGCCAGCAGCTGAGCATCCAGAAGAGTCCTTGTTCTGTTCTGTTTGGCTTTTCTCCCAAAACTCTTGCCTCATTTGAGCATTAGAGAGGCGGAGGCACAGGAAAGCAGGCCGGCCAAAGTATCTGGGAGGAGGACCTCTTGGTCATCAGCTCTACCTCCTGCTCCCTGCCTCTGTGGCACGAGTGGCGTTGGAGCTCCAGACCCAAGTCAAAAGCATGCCTTTCCTGTCGCATCCTGCTTCCGTTCTTCTTCCAGGGAGCAACAAAGCAGCTCATATTATCCTCACGACTTCCTCATATTTGGGCAAGACTCAAGAAATAACGGCTGGTGTAAGGTCTCCCAGGACACTTCCTGGGCAATCAGAGAACTGACCGAAGGGCAGCCTCGTCGCTTGGGAACCGGGATGCAGCCAACAAACCACACCCTACCCACGCCTGCCCTGTGTGGGTGGGTGGGGAGCAGGTGGGACACTTGACATGGCTCCATCCTTCACCACAGAAGGGGGAAATCTCGTTGGGTCGCGCTGATGGAGGGAGGGAGCTCTTCAGAGGAAAGGCAAGTGGCTGAAGGAAGAGAGATATTCCAGGGAGGGACAAGGCATCATCACCCCAACAGAAGGTGGAACCAAGGCGCAAAAAGGGGTGGGTGGGCACTGTCTCCACCATGACATGAGCAATGGGTGGCCTTTTTCTTGGATGACACATGAGGCCATAAAGAGGGGGGCACTTTAAAACACTGAGTATTATGTCAAGGTGTATTTCACCGGGCTGTTCAGTTGTGTCATCAGATTGCGTAAATTAAATCTCTATAAACCCACTAAGCAGATCTCTGCATCATTGCAAGCAGGCAGAAAGACTGAATTATAATACGCAGCAGGCCATCAGTCTCTGGCTTTATTGCATTATAACGTCTCCTGATTGAATCACTGCGGCACAGCCGTCTCGGCTGATGTTTAATGCATGAAGCACATCTGCCCCCGTTCCTAGAAGTGGGGGGACCCCAGGGCCCTTCCTCACCTGGATGACCCAAGGAGCTTGCCTGGGCCCAGGCCAGAGATGGTCAAGGACAAGCGAGGTGCATGAAAAAGCCTTCCTAGAACCTTCTCCCACTGACACGCCCGTCCAAGCTCGAGGGAGTATGAAGACTAGCTGGCGTTAGGGTCTTATTCAACACTGGGGATGTCGGCCACCCACAGGAACGAGCGGACTCAGCAGAGCCCAGCAGATCCAGGGATTAAAAAAGCAGCTGTATTTTCCTGGGCCTAGCTGTCTTGTCTCAAATCCAGATCTGGAAACACCACAACAAAGGTTCTTATTTCTCATCACCTGCTCCCGGTGTCCTGGAACAGGTACAGTAGGACCCCAGTATCCACTGGGAATGGGTTCCAGGCCTTCCGATGGATAATGAAAACTGTGGATAAGAAAACACAAATACCCCAAAACTGCTGTTTTGTGACTGTAGCTTGCTTTACGGCTTCTGGATTATTTATTTTTCCTCCTGCCAACCGTGAATCACTGAATCAGTGGTTAATGAATCAGTGGATACGGAGGTCCTACTGTATTCCTCTTCCTTGCTTATCAGAACTGGAGAAGCTACCAGGTGTGAAGCGGCGTGGTTTGTGTCTCCTTTCACCTGGCCAAGCTTCTTGGCCCTTGAGAAAGCTGGGCTGCTTCTATCATTTTAAGAAAGCTCCTGGTCTTCCTTGGGAGGCAGAGAGAAGAAGCAGAAGGAGGCACAGAGAGAGAGAGAGAGAGAGAGAGAGAGAGAGAGAGAGCTCCAGGAGATGAGGAGGAACTCTTCACCCCACCAAGCCCGCCCCTCAGGCTTTCCCATTTGCCACTCACCTCCCTCAAGATTGAACTCTCTCTCTCTCTCTCTCTCTCTCTCTCTCTCTCTCTCTCTCTCTCTCTCACACACACACACACACACACACACACACACACACACACACAGATGGACGTGGGTTGCTGCCAACACCCTGGTCTGTCCCGTGGATTTTGTTGCTGCTGCTGCTGCCGCTGCCTCTCCCACCAACTCCCAGGAAGCACCATGCGTAGTGACGGAGGGCGTTCCCATAGGCAGAAAGGGTGGGAAATAAATTGTCTACCTTCTTCTCCCAGCCAAAGAGCATTTTGTTTCGCTTTCCTAACCACAAAATCCACTTCCCTGGCCAAATAATCCATGCTTCCTTTCATGTCCAGGAGGCCCCTGATGTTAAACTGTGGTTTTAGAAGAACGAACCCAATTCCGCAGCAGTTCTTTCTTATCCTCCATGAGATCAAGGGCTTAATCTCACTCAAGGGAGAACTGAAGGAGGAGACAAGCACCCCTCAAGACAGAACTCTTCTTCGTGGTCTGCTGAGGAGGTGGGGAAGGGAAGGATGGAGGAGCAGATGGGGCTGAAGGCTGGTCCAGGCAGCACCCTTGCCTTTCCCCTGGGCAGGTTGGGAAGGAGCGGGGGCGTTGGCGGGGGGGGAGGGTGAGCTGGAGGGTCTCAGTCTTACCTAGCCCTGTTCAGGTCAAGAGTTGGCCAAATTCACAGCGGCACTCTCGTCCTAACAGTGAAGATGTCCCTTTGGGATCAACGGCAGATGTCAGGAGCAGGCCAGGCACATATTTTGTGGCAGACACACAAAGCGGACATCACCTTGCTGATCTCACTGGGCAGGAGAACCGGGCCACGTCCCGCTGAAAAACCCAAAGGCTCACCCTGTGCAAGGCATCCCTCGGCTGGGGGGGGCGGGGCGGGGGGGCGGTGTTTGTTCTCCCAGGGCAGGCCTTGGATATCCTGTCCAGAGCAGGATAGACCTAGAGGGGATTCTCCATGCTCTTCCTTTCTCAGCACTACAGACGAGTCCTCCCAGCAGTTGCTGGCAGAAACTAGAACCTATTTATTTATTTATTTATTTATTTATTTATTTATTTATTTACCACCCGTTGTCTAACCATAACTCAAGGCGGTTTACAATAATACAATAAGAATAAAAATAAAGGGAGGGTATCACCAAATGCAACAGTGCAAACACGATAATGAATCTCAAGACAAGCAGAGAGTAAACTTACAGGTGCAACAGTGGGGGAGGGAACCAAGCAGTGGCCTCCTTCCCAGAAATATGTATGGGGTGAGCGCTCTTGGACAATCAGGAATAAAGCAGGGGGCTGGGCAAGTCCCCCAAAGGCACTGAATTCTTTGGGGTAGGAAAAGCTCCAGAGTGCTTTTATCTGGTGAGCAGGTGAGACCCAGAGGTGCCTGGGAAGCCTCCGGGGCCTTCTGGCGACACAGATCTCTTCTCCTTTCCAGGCTGAAGAAGCTGGCTCCGGCCCGTGGCAGGTGCTTCAGTGCTCCAGGTTAGCTACGCTTAGTTCACTCCTGAGTCCCGACCACTGATTATTTTATTGGAAAGAATAATTGCTTCATTAAGGCATCCCCACTGAGAACGCTGGTTAAAATAAAGTTACAGTAGGACTGCGTTGGCCAGTGGGGATGCCTTGCAGTGGGCCCGCACCCACCTGCAGAAGGACCACCATCCCCGCTTGGCAGCCAACCCACCTCCCTTCCTCCTCTGTCCCATCATGCACATGATGATCAGCAAAGCCAACCATATTCCACTCCCCGCTCCCACCCCGGGCATTGCCTTCTTGCGTACCCCATCTTGGTTCATGGCCAAACAGACACCGAGAACCAATTCCTTGATGGTTATCGCATCCACGTTGGGCTCTCCAAGCTTATGGGAATTTCTTAATAAGAACATAAGGACATAAGAAGAGCCATCCAGGATCAGGCCAAAGGCCCATCTAGTCCAGCTTCCTGTATCTCACAGTGGCCCCACCAGATGCGTTTGGGAGTGCATGAGACTAGATCTCTGTCTCCTGATACCACTCCCCTGCATCTGGCCCTTGAAATACCCCGGTTTTAAGCCTGGAGATTACACATCTCCATCATGGTTTGTAACCTGTGATGGACTTTTCCTCCAGGAATCTGTCTAATCCCCTTTTGAAGGCATCCAGGCCAGAGGCCATCACCACATCCTGTGGCAGGGAGTTCCACAGACTAACAACGTGCTGGGTTAAAAAAAATTCTTTTGTCTGTTCTCACTCTCCCAGCCCTCAGTTTGAGTGGATGTCCCCTAGTTCTGGTATTTTGTGAGAGGGAGAAGAGTGTCCCTCTATCCACTTTAATCATGCCCTACATTATTTTGTACGTCTCAATCATATCCCCCCTCAGGCGCCTTTCCTCATAAGGGAGGATCGCCAGCCCAGAGATCATTTTAGTTGCTCTCTTCTTCCCAGAGGAGCGTTTGAGCTCCAAAAGCTGGGGGTGAAAAGGCTGCCCAGGAGGCAGAATTGGCTCAGCACTATAGACAAAGTATAGACATGGCATTGCAAAATGTTCCTCTGAATGGGGGGTGTCTCTCTGCCCCCAAGGCACCCAACCGCCTGTGATTTCAGAAGCTGATTTGGCCAGGCCTGTTGCTCCCTGGAGGGAAGAACTTTCCAAGCACTTCCAAGGTACAGCAAGGAAACCCTTCTGGCTTATACCCCAGACAGCCACTGTGTTGTTGACTTGGGATTTCATCAATTCTCAAAGCAGGAAACATATGAGGCTGAAAAACTAACTGGGTCACGTCACATCACATGTCACAAAACATTTGGAATATGTTTTGGAATAGTATGATAGTCTATTGAATTGACTTTCTCCATGTCGCGTCTGCTTTTTCTCTTATTCGTCTGTTGCCTTCTAAGATTCTTTTTATTTGCAGAGATTTGTAGATATTTTGTGTGCATTTTCGAATTCATGCATTTTTGTGCACAATCCTGCATGGACCAAAGCGTATTTGTGCACCTTTATTCAAATGCCTGCATTCCCAGAGCACTGTATTCTTTGCAAATCATCATAACTGTAGGCATCTCTCAGGCAGAAGACATTCTGTTCCTTGACTGGCCTCAGGAGGCGTGAGACTGATGCTTTGGTCTAAAAAAACAAATCCAACATATTTGTCTCCTGTCTCTACAACCCATCAATATGAAATGAAACCCTACAACCAAGGCAGAAAGCACAGCCAGGGAACGGAGGAAATACCTTCACTGTTGCATGCCTAAAGCTCACTCCACCAAGAGGCCCTGGGCCTGCCTTTAGAAGCCACTTTGAAATGGAACAAAACACAGCCCCGCACTTGCCGGAGAACAGCCGGGATTCACGGCCGATGAGTTTTTAAGCAGGGCCACCAAGAGATGTGCAACAGAAAACCTATGGGAGGAGATGTCCCTGGAATAACCTATGGGCAAAATTCTCACTACACCTCTTTTTCTTGGCCAAGATGGGGTGTCTCATAGCATGAGAGGATGGTAGGATCATTGAATAATTGAGTTCGTAGGGGCATGGTGGCTCAGCGAGCTAAGCACTGAAAACTGGCAGCTACAAAGTCGGCAGCTCAGCGGTTCGAATCCCAGGTGCCATGCAGCAGAGTGAGCTCCTGCTATTAACCCCAGCTCCTGCCAAGGTAGCAGTTCGAAAGCATGTAAATGCAAGTAGATAAATAGGTACTGCCATAAAAAGCAGGAAGGTAAAACAGTGTTTCCTTGCAGCCATGCTGGCCACGTGGCCACGCACTTGCACAACACTGGATCTTCGGCTAGAAGACCATCAAGTCCAACCTCTTGCTCAATGTGGGAAGACAAATCAAAGGAGATCTGCCAGGTGGTTGTCCAAATTTCTAAATTCCTCTTGAAGTGTTGGACCACTCACCATCTCACCCTCTGTACGGTCATGTTATTGATACCTAGATATGACCCAAAGTAACCTCTTTCTAGCCGGATCATAGAACAAAAGTGATGGACAGATTCCTAGAGGAAAAGTCCATCACAGGTTACAAACCATGATAGAGAGATGTGTGTTATCTCCAGGCTTAAAACCGGGGTACAAGGAGCCTTGTGGTGCAGTGGTTAAATGCCTGTACTGCAGGTAAAACTGCACTCATGACCTGGGGTTCAATCCCAGGTAGCTGGCTCGAGGTTCACTCAGCCTTCCATCCTTCCAAGGTTGGTAAAATGAGTACCCAGCTTGTGGGGGGGGGGTGTAGCCTGCATACTGTAATTAAACTGTAAACCGCCCAGAGACTACTTGAAGTGGTATCAGGCGGTATATAAGCAGAACAACACTACTTCAAGGACCAGAGGCAGGGGAGTGGTATCAGGAGACAGATATCTAGTCTTGTGCACTCCCAGAGGCATCTGGTGGGGCCCCTGTGAGATACAGGAAGGTGGACTAGATGGGCCTTTGGCCTGATCCAGCAGGGCTCTTCTTAGGTTCTTAATATCCAGGCTTAACACCAGGATAGTTCAAGGGTCAGATGCAGGGGAGTGGTATCAGGAGACAGAGATCTAGTCTCATGCGCTCCCAGACGCATCTGGTGGGGCCGCTGTGAGATACAGGAAGCTGGACTAGATGGGCCTTTGGCCTGATCCAGCATGGCTCTTCTTATGTTCTTATGTTCTTATGTTCTTATGTTCTTAAAACATTATTTTATGTAAACCACCCAGAGTGGCCATGCTGCCATATGGGTGGTATAAAAATGTAATCAATAAATAAAATAAATAAACCACCTGTTGAGTTAACGGCTTCCGCTGTCATACAGTACTGCACTAACAGTTAAGAGGTTTTTAGTGGTATTATTCGCCTGAAATCTGGTTTCACTATGCAGTTCTTGTGATCTGTTTTTTTTTAAAAAAAACCCACTGTCTTATATATGCAAACCACTGGTTGAGCCAGACAGAGGAAGCCATGTTGCCTTGCAGGGGAAGGAGGCTCAATAAATCACAATAAATCTTGTGATTTATTGCATGACAGTAAGGCAAGTGAAGAGTGACACCACAAAGTCAGCCGGGATGCCGAGTGCTTAAGGCTTCCTTAATTCCAGATGGCCCAGAGGTGGACTGGCAGGCAAGCAGGGGCAAGGTGCATGAGGGGAATCAGGAGACAAGATCCCTTCGGTGGATCCAGCCGATTGCCCCACGCAGCCTGAGGGGCAAATTTAAGGGCACCTGAGTCAAAGTCTTGAGAGAGGGACGCGGGTCTTCTTCTGAAGTGCGTCCATGGGCCTTGCTTGCAGGCAAGAAACAGCCTTCCAGCAAACCTGAGAAAAGCCAGGCCAAGTCAAGGTCTGGGGGGGGGGGGGGAGGCAGCCTGCTCCGGGAGGCTTTGCTGTTCCTCCTGGGTCGCCAACTTCCGAAAGCGCCTTCCTTGGCCCTCTCCCTGCCATCGAAGCTGCACCATTCGGAGCCCTGGCGCCCAGGGAGAGGCCCAGAGTTTACTTTTCCTAATGATCCTTGCTTCTTGTGTTATCTATCTGAGGAGGGGCTTAATTGGTTCGCTAATGAGTGCGCTCCTTCTCTCCCATTGACAGCTGAGCTCTGGCCATTCCTGAGGAGGCTGCTTCACTCAGCAGAAACGTTGTCTCCAAAACTGGCAAGAGAAAGTGTGGGATCGATGGGGCTCTTCACACACACACGTGTGCACGCACACGCACACGCACACGCACACGCACACACACACACACACACACACACTACTCCTCCAACTTGCCCAACCACTTTCACCTTAGAAGTCCCCAGATGGTCATTCCCAGAAGGTGGTGGAAAATCACCCACCTTTCAAATCACCCACCGTGGCAGAAATGTACCGCTGAATCCATCCAGGAGTGAAGTCCCTCTAGCTTCCGTACAAAATTGGTGTTGGGCGGGTGGGAAGGAGGGCAGGCCAGCAGCAAGCAGCAGGAGGGACCTGCCAAGGCAACAGGAAGGCGGGGAAAGGGCCCCACGGCGGTGAGGAGACTCAGTCTGCCCACAGGACAGATGGGAAGAGGGGTGCTACTGATGATGAGGAGGAGGAAGAGGGTCTCTGGAGACAGCAAGGCTGGAGAAGCCTGACAGGTGGTGCCCATTCCCAGACTGGGGAAACTCCCTGCCAAGTGATCGCACACTGAGTTGGGTGGTTTCCTGTGTACTGCAGTCAACACTCTCCTCACCACCCGAGTTTGATCCTGAGGGGGTTCAGGCAGCCAGTGCAAGGTTGAATCAGTCTTCCAAGGTCAGTAAGCTGAGTACCCTGCTCCCTGGAGAGGTAGAGAGGTGTGTGTGTGTGTGTGTGTGTGTGTGTGTGTGTGTGTGTGTGTGTG
>JAHTLZ010000203.1:90402-103480 GCA_023846285.1 Phrynocephalus versicolor | reverse complement strand
CTTCTTCTTCTTCTTCTTCTTCTTCTTCTTCTTCTTCTTCTTCTTCTTCTTCTTGTCGTCGTCCTCCTCCTCCTCCTCGTCGTCCTCCTCCTCTTCCTCCTCCTCCTCCTCCTCCCTCTTCTTCTTCTTCTTCTTCTTCTTCTTCTTCTTCAGGTGAAGACTCCCCACCCCCCATCTGCTACGGGTTGGTTATAGATAGCCAGGATGTTTTGATTATTACTTGTTTACTCCTAAGACCAGGACACTAGATGAAAATTAAAGCAAGTACAGATTTTTTTTAAAAAAAGATGCAAGCTTTTATAAGTACAGCAAAGAGGAATTTAGAATACCAAAGCACTGTTGGGTTAGGGATTCTGATAGCTGAACATCTCTCCAAAAGCCCTGCAGAATTTTATAGACCTCTAGGGAAAAATCAAAGGCCTGTGTTTCTTTCTCAGCTGGCATTTGTCTTTTTTTAAAAAAGGGCCATCACAGGAGGAAACTAGACAACCATTTCCAATCGTATCAAAATTCATCTTGGTATCAAGATGTAATCCTTATTATTGTTGCTGTGGTTCCAGGAAACATCACTTCCCTAATTCTAGTCTACACATTTTATTCACCTACCTTGCTTCCATCTTCTATAACCCCCAAAATACTTTAAAGTTGTTGTAAAGCTTCCAAAAGTCTTACAGCAGGCACAAGTGGTTTAAAAAGCATGGACAGTAAACTAAAGGAACAGGGAAATACTTAAAGCAGAAGCCAGTCTAGAATAAGAAAAGATACTAAGAATAGTCCAATGTGTAAAAACATACTGGGAAAGCAAAAGGCAGAGGACATACAGTATTTCAGAAATGCATTTTAAAAAGAAAAAGCATCATCCATTTCAGTAATCTTTAGCCTTTAAGCGCATCTCCTGCACACACACACACAGACAATTATTAAATAATGTTCTTGCCCAACCAAGCCAGCCATCTCTGGAGAGAAATCCATGGTGCTTGCGTTGGCCACTAGTGTCGGGAAATGAGGCTGGGCTCTTCTATACCAGCCCCTCCCTCGTTGATGTCTCCCACCCAGGATCAGTGGGTGGGTGGTGCAGTATGAAGCATTGTGATGATTTCCAGTTGTTGTTGTTGTTGTTGTTGTTGTTGTTGTTGTTGTTTTGACTTTTGCTGGTGGGGCTGGAGCAACATGTTGCCCGCATAAATAAATCGCAAGCCACCCAGAGAGTGCTTTAAGTGCCATGGGAGTGGTATAGAAGCAGAATGCTTTTATTTTCTTTATGTGATCTGAAGGAGAATCCCACCCCAAGCAGAACACGTAGCTTTTTGCTTTAGCTTCTGACTTCATGCCAGTCCCAATTGGGTTTTCTGGGCAGGTCAGATGGTCAAGCAGAGCCTGACCATTGCCAGAAGCACACTCAGGGAGTTTTCACGGCCAAGCAGGGATTTGAACCCTGGTCTCCCAAGCCTAGGTCCAAGCCGCCCCGTCATCCTGATTCCTTCTCTTAAAGGGGCGGGAGGGAAAAAAAACAAACAGAAGTGAGGAGAGCCCAGCACTCACCAGATTACATCCGGACCTGAGGATTTTCACCCACCCACCAAGAGCAGGTACCTGAAAAGTGCGCTGGGACGCGCTTAGGTGGGCGTGGTCGCACTTAATTTCCTGCAAACTCCGGAGCTGGTGGGGAAAAAATTGTAAGCTCCGGAGCTGGCAGCCATTTGCGGCGGAGTTTAGGGGTCGTGTACAAATACCCCGACTCTCCATTTATAGCAACAACACCCTGGCTTCCCTGGCACAGAAGGGTTACACCTCTCTCTGCCCATTGGCACCTCAGGTATACGCAGGTTCACCTGAGATAAGCGACATCCCCCCCCTTTCACCACCTGGTCCTCCAGCCATACAGCCCTTTGTGGAGCCAGGGAGGGGGGGAATCCCTTGCAAAGATGGTGTTTCTGCAGAGAGAGATCAGCTCCTCCTTCTAAGTGGGATGTTGACTCTGTGTTCCCTAGGTTTCATGGGGAGCATTACCCCTTTTTCACCACCAACTTTGGGCCACTGTTCCCATGAGGTGGGATGGAGCCAGAATGCCTTTTGGTGGGGCAGGAGGCCAATAAAGATGCAGAGAAGCAGGCTTCCAGCTTGGGTTTTCGCAGCAGCTTCCCCACCTCCACCAGGCTCTCCAGGGCTCCAGCTCCATCCTTGATCCGCTGAGCCATGGAGGGAAGGATGCTTTTATTTCCAGACCAGGATCTGGATTTGGAGTCGTCACAGCTGGGGAAGGGATTCTGCTCCATGCCAAACAAGAAAGCCTTTTTCTCCCCCCCCCTCAAAAAAACCAGTAATCAAATTCATTTAAAGCTTCTCAAGTGCCAGCCCTTTCCAAGGGGCTCTTAACTCCAATCCCACACTGATTAGAGATTTTAAAAAGGTGTGTGCGGGTGATGGTGCTGGGGAGGGGGGTGTCTTCTGATTCCCAGCCAGGCAAGGTCATTTGTTAAAAGGTTTCCCAAAAGAAGCTGTGAAAAGTGGGGGGGGGGCTTTTTTTCAAGCTGAGCTTCCCCCGCCCCTTGCTCTGACTTTGTGGCTTATGTCTCCGCAAAGAGATCTGGAGGAAGGTGGCTGGGCTTCGTAGTCCTGAGACAGGTGCCGTCTTGGTGCTTGCCTCTGAGCAGGCATGCAGGCGTGGGATGACTCTCTGCTCTTGGGACGGCCTGGAAAACATTCCTCTTGGCAGGAACTGCGCCCGTGCCGGTGGGCGGGTGTCTCTACACGCTGCCGTGTCGTACTACGGGCTCCTTGGCTGCCTTAGGGAGGCGAGTGCCATGCCCTCCTCCAGATTGGGGTCCACCCAGCCCTTCCCGTTGCATCCCTCTTCTTCTCCCATCCCTTGACCGCCAGGACAGGTGGCGGTGACGATGATGGGGGGGGGGTCACACCTGCATCCCTGCTGGGCACCAACATGGGCACCCTCCACCCCCAGTGGGAGAAGAGCACTTCCATGAGCTCCAGAGGGCTCCGGGGCCCTCCTCTGTCCCTCTCCAGCCGAGTTCCACATCTGAACCCAGAGCCAGGGCAGCCTTCGGCTCTGCTCCTCTGGCAGCTGTGTGCATAGGGTCTTGCCTTCTGCCTCGTCACAGGTGACTCTCTGGAAACACGCAGACCTGAATTAGAGGGAGTGACTCAGCCCGGCTCCCTGGGACTCCTTCGGTGGATGGTGGTGTGGTGATGGTGATGGTGGTGGAGGCCCTTTCGCCTCTTCATTGGCTGCTGCCTCTGGTTCGGTGCCCATTTCCTGCTCTATGTCCGCAAGGCCTGCTTTGTTTTCCCCCCCCCCAGCCGCCAGGGTGCCCAAAGCCAGGGTGGCCCAGCGCCTGCCTGCCCCACGCCTGCCCCACCTTTCCCCCCTTGAGAGCCCAGAGGGAATCCTCTCCCTACTTAGTCCCGTGTCTCTTTCACAGTTCCTCTCTCTCCCCATAAACGGATTATGCCACGAACATCAAGTGCCCAAGCAGTGCCTCCAGAGAGGACTTGGTCGAGCAGACCGCGGCACTGTCCTGCCATTGGGAGGGAGAGGGAGAGGCCCCACCCAGAAAGAGCCACTTCATTGCAGCAAAAAGCAAAAGCAAAAAAAGTGTTCTGCTTATCTACCGCCTCATATACCCCTTCAAGGAGTCTCTGGGCGGTTTACAGTTTTTAATTACAGTACGCAGGCTACACAAGAGCAAGCAAAGAAAGGCCTTTTTCTCTAGTAGGGTCGAGGGGGAGGGGCGCTTCTTCCGTAGCCCTCCCCAGGAGGCCTTTTACAAGCGCAAAACGTTCCACTTAATGCTGGTTAAGCTGCATTTCTTCCTGTGTTTCATGCATTCCTTTCTGGGGTGGGGGGCTGAGGGGTGGTAGCAGGGGAATGAACGAGAGAGGATTGCATTATTTAAGACAAGATCCTGGCCCACATTCAGCTTGTGGAGAAGGAAATAAAGGCGGTATTTCTCCTTCAGCTTCCCATTCCGTTTAACAGCCGCAGATTTAAAAACAGATAAAGCTATGTATCCACCCGACACAAGCTCATTATTTTGGGGTGTAAAAGTGCCGTTGCCGCCGTCTTGTACTAACCACACATTGCCGAAATATAAATGCTCATTTTTGGGTGCATTAAAGATGTTGTTCTTTGCAAGAACCAACCCCCACAAATCCTTCCTCCCAGGGCAGTCGCTGCTGGCATCCAAAGGAAAGGCTGCCCTTGCCAAGACCTCCTGGAAGACGGCTCGCCGGCCGGGGAGGCCTCGCTGCCTGCAGCCAAGGGTGAAAGGATGACCCCCCACATAGGATGCAGCCGGGCGGGCGGGCCATTGGGCGTGACCTCAGCAATGGCCACGGGCCAGACCCTCCACGATCCTGGCCGATGGCAGGCAGAGCAAGTTGCTCTGTGGAGTGTGAGCAACAGAAGAGGGGGGGTGGCCTGATGCCCACAAACAATCAGGTGAGCTCTGATTGTAGCAGGTATGAGGCTGGCCATGTTTCGGAAGCACTGACCGACCTCGGTGAGAGGGAAGGATGCTCTCCTCCAATGTACTACAGAGATGCTCAGTTATTCCATCTGCGGGGTGG
Source organism: Phrynocephalus versicolor (assembly GCA_023846285.1). NCBI lineage: Eukaryota > Metazoa > Chordata > Lepidosauria > Squamata > Agamidae > Phrynocephalus > Phrynocephalus versicolor. Next base: position 98,893 of record JAHTLZ010000203.1, on the reverse strand, counting down.
GTGGGGGGTTGCTTGCAACAGAGAGGAGAAAAGGAAAGTCCAGCTCCATGAAGCCCTCATGACAAGTGGCCAGATCCCCACTAAAAAGTGTGATTTGCAACAGGATCAGGAGACCCTTGGGTTTTCCTCTGGATCTGAGTTGAATCCATGAACTATTTGGCACTGTACTGGCATCACCCCGCAGGAAGCTCATAAGACAGGCATGTCCAAACTTTGGCCCTCCTGATGTTTTGGACCACAACTCCCAGAATTCCAAGCCTATATTTCCAATGGCAAGGGACTGTGGGAGTTGTGGCCCAAAACATCTGGAGGGCCGAAGTTTGGACACGCCTGTAAAAAACCCTCTACCCGGAACTGTGCTTTTTCTGTGGCGGAATCAGCTTCCCAGTGATATTAGGACTGTGGAGCCCCACTCAGCCTTCAGGAAGCGATCAAAAACCTGACTCTTCCAGGCTGCTTTTGGCAACTAATTGTGGTTTATCCTATGCTTTTTCCCCCTTCTTTTTTGACACCATCATATATTCCATTTAAAAAAAAATGATTGTAATATTCTGATCGATTGGGCTTATTTACATTTGTTTGTATAGCTGAACTGTATGGAATCCCTTGTTGTCAACTGCCCAGAGTTCCTTCAGAAAGTTGGATGGTATATAAATAAATAAATAAATAAATAAATAAATAAATAAATAAATAAATAAATAAATAAATAAATAAATAAATAAAATGACGGCATAGAAAGCAGCTGCTTGCTGCACTCAAGAGGCTGAACGAGGTGGCCTGGGAAGCCTGTTCTGGACCCACGAGGCTAAGAGCCCACGGCCAGGCAAAGGTTTCTACCGCCCTTCATGAAGGGGACACTGCCCAGTGGCAGAGGGTGGAGGCTGAGGTGTCCCCCCCCCCCCGCTTACAGCGTCCTGAGACACAGGGCTCTCTGTCTCCGAAGCCCCTTTCACAGCTGAGGCTTGCGGTCTGCTTTGTGTGCCTTGAGACCCGGAGCAGTCCAGCGTGGGTTCCCCTTGGCTCTGCAGGGTCCAGGTGGGACACGAGACCCCCCACCCCGCCCTGCCCTCTGGTGTCCCCTAAGGGTCACCCTTGTCAGGGGCTCTCCTTTCTGCTCTGGGGGTTTTGGTTTCCATGTCCTTGCATTTCGATACCTTCCTTTCCCGTTGTTGTTCCCTGCCGAGTGAGGACAAAACGGCTGAGGTAACAAAGAGCCCCAGAAATACAGTCTTCCTTATTGACTCACCGTTCAGGATGCAACAGAGAGCCAATTTAGCATCTGAAAAGACAGTGATTGCAGGCATTTTGTCAAAAGCCCATCCAAGGAGAAATGCAATCTCTCTCCCCCCCCCACCGCCTTTAAAGAGGGAAGTGGGGGAGGGGGTGACATCTCTCTCCTTTCTGCTTCCCAGGACTCTATCCTGCTACCCCCTCCCTTCCACCACGGAGTACCTGGGGTGGGGTGAGGACCTTCTTCCCTCTGCTCCCCCCCATGCTTCTTTGTGGTGCTACAAAGCCCCCATTTCCCAACAAGGGCTTTTACTATTCCATCAGAAAATCTCTACCGTTCTTGGGCAGAGACCAAGAGGCCTAATATGTGGGTATAGATTAAAGGATCAATACAGCATATCACTCACCTGTTCAGCTCCTCTTAGTCGTCAAGGAGGCAAACTGAAATCCGACACACACACACACACACACACACACACACACACACACACATACACACACACACAGTTTGCCGGAGCTTCGCTAAGCCTCTTCCTGGGCTCTGGGGGAGAGAGCTGGCTAGTTCAAAAGGGGCAGGCAAGACCCTCACGGAGGATGCTTAGGGCAACGCCAGGATTTGTTGGGTCATCAGCAAGCATCATCCCTCTTTCTCTCATTAAATTTGCCTTTCTAAAGAGCATTCGTGCCTGTCAAAAGAGGGTGCCCGTTGAGTCCACACTGTGATGCAGCGTTCCTTTATGGCATTCAGGACCTCGGACAGCACCTCTAAAAACAGCCCTTGCTTATGTCGGGAAGACCTGGGTCTTCTCCCAAGCACTTAGGGTTTTCCAAGCCACGTGGAAACATTCCCTTCTTCACTCCTCTAAACAACATGACAACAAGGGGGTGAACAACAAGGCATACAGAAGCATCTGCCTCCCTGCTGTTGGGCTGGAAGGCCATCTTTTTCTCTCTCTCTGCTTCATGCACCTTTCTGGACAACATCAAGCTACATGTTACTGCTCAGAGCTTCTTCTGAGCTTCTGTAAGGGCCCTTCGTTTCTTGCTGAAGGAGAAGAAAAATGTAGGAATGGATTAAATTCTGGCCAGGCTGGCTGGCTCCTGGCTCCATCCAGCCCATGATGGACAACTCCAGCTGCCAGTTGCCACACTGGTTCTAGGCATGATTTCTGCCCCCCCCCCACTCCCTCCTCCCTGATGACTACTTGTGATGTCCCACCATGGGACATCACAAGTAGCCATCGGTGATGATCTGAGTTTCCTGATTGTGGAAACACAGCAGAATTAGGACTGATAAAGGCCTAATTCTGCTGAGTTTCCACAGTCAGGCAACATCAGTGTGTCCACGATAGAATGGAGGCAGAAGAGGGAAAGGGGAGGGGGAGCAGTGCCCCTCAAGGTTCCCACTCATGTAAGGAACACAAGAGGGCCAGTGGGTGCCGGAGGGAAGAAAATAGAGAAAAGTCTAAAAGTAGACGAAGGAAGTGAGGACAGAAGGGAAGGATCATGTGGCTACTTCCTCTTAATGGAGCTAGTCTGCATGACGAGCAGAGCCTCACTGCACAGTGGTAGCCCAGTGTCACCTTCCTCAGTCTTTGCACTGCCTGAGCTGTGTCATCATAAGAACATAAGAACCTAAGAAGAGCCCTGCTCGATCAGGCCAAAGGCCCATCTACTCCAGCTTCCTGTATCTCACAGTGGCCCCACCAGATGCGTCCGGGAGCGCACGAGACTAGATCTCTGTCTCCTGATAGTCCACTCCCCTGCATCTGGCCCTTGAAGGACCCTGGTTTTAAGCCTGGAGATTACACATCTCCTCATCATGGTTTGTAACCTGTGATGGACTTTCGAAGGCACCCAGTCCACCTCCTGTGGCAGGGAGTTCCACAGACTAACAATGCGCTGGGTGAAAAATATTTTATTTTGTCTGTTCTGACTCTCCCACCTGGCTGCCCATTCCACCAGAGAACAAGGCAACACAGAGTGAAGACTCTGTGTCCTTTTCCTTAAACAAACCAAGCCTCCTTTGGGACTCGCTGTGCACACTCCCAAGAAGACTGAGGGATCTGTCCCCACCGGATGTGATCTCTGCCCACTCCACTGGAGCCAGGACTTGCTGTGGAATCAGGAGCAAGAAAGGGGTTGGGTGGGCCGTCCAGCTAAGCATGCTACTGAAGGGAGGGCCACCCCCCCCCACAAGAAAAACATTTCCAAAGCTGCAGAAGCCATCTGGAAGTTGAGTCATGCCAAGTGGACTTCTTTTCAAGATAACTTCACCCGGATGACTAAGAAGCCATTATGAACATCTCGGTCACAGGGGACATGAGCCTCACCAGAAGCAGGCACCAAGGAAAATCCCTTAGAACAGCAGGGCCAATGGTGACAGTGGCAAGGGGTTTTGTTTGTTTTTACAAAGAATTGAAAGTAATAACCAATTTATTACTGGGGAATGGTGCAGAGAAATGTGGCCTATGGCAATTAATGATAAACTGACTTGTGAAATGAAGTTAAGAGCATTTATACACGACCCCTAAACTCCGGGGCAAACAATGCTTTTTTTTTGGATTTTATATTTACGATGGTATCTCTACTTACAAATTCAACCCATTCTGAATACATGCCCTTAAGTCAAACAACTCTTAAATAAAAAAACAAACAAACAGATAATTAAAAAAATTGTAAGTAGAGCAGTCCGCATCTAAAATTTGTAAGGCAGCAGTTAAAATGCCAACAGTTTTCTGCTCTTAAGTCGAATTTTCCTTACGTCAAGCTGCTCTTAAGTAGAGGTACCCTGTATATGTAGATATGGATTTTATTTTTTGGGGAAAGGGGGGGAATACATTTGGATAAGAATTAATATGTTTCTGGAGAGAGCTTTGGTGGAATGAAATGTAAGAATATTAAAAGGAGAACCTAGCCCCAAGGAGGAAAGGTGGCACAGGTGAAGTAATATGTTGAAGAGAAATGAATTAATGTAAACCAATGTTTTTCATTTGGTTTATGTTGTTTTCAATATAGAAAAAGAGAAGAGGGAGGTGGAGCAGGAGGAGCAGGGCATCTGTTTTTTTTTCCCCTCCCAGTTACCTGATTCCTGGAAGGAATCAATTTGGAAGCCTTCTTGCTGCCCGGACAGGAACCCACAGGGCGTGTGTGCAGCCCAACTGAGGTGTCCCACTCGGTTCCATGCTGCAAAGCCTGGTTTTCGGATTCATTTGCAGCTCAGTCAGCTCATAGATCGATACCATCATGTGGCTCGTCATTGAAAAGAAGAACCGCCCTTCCAGGGCATGAAGCCTCAGAGGCATAGATCCCTGTTCAAGGGTTAAATGTGCTCAAAGCCCACCTGGGAGGGAGGGAAGCCTTTGAGATCCAGTCGTTTCCCCACCCTTGCTTCTGTTGCCTTCCCACGTGGGTGAAGAGGGTCACCCTCTGTTCTCTGTGGGCTTTCCATCTGAACCGGGACTCTACAAAGCCAAGGCCCTGCCTCAGGCAAAGAGCCCCCACGGGGGAGTAAATCTCTCCCTTTTCTTATCCTCCATATGCAGAAGGCTTATGAAACTGGGGGAGGGTGTTTTTATAGGAATGTGGGGAACTACCAGAACAGTACTTGCATTTCTCAAGGTGGCTCAAAGTTCAGGAGCTCAGCTGGAAGCAGCTGAGATGATTCTGTTCCACAACATTATCTGATTGTATGGCTGTAATCCACCTGTAGAAGAGTTTCTGCATCAAAGAAATGCCTCCAGCTTCCTTCCAGCCTTTTTCTCTTCCCCTCTCCTCCTCCTCCTCCTCTTCCTCCTCCTACCACAGTTCTCTCCTTTTGCCAGTTCTTTAAATCTACTTTTTTCAACGATCAAGACCGATGCACCTCTCCTGCTGAGTGGGAACATTCAATGAGGTCAAAGGCCTTCCCTCCTACTGCCCTCCCATCAAGTCAACCCTCCATCCGTAGTGTTTCCAGTTTTAGGCACCTGGGTCAGAAAACAGCTTAGAAAGCCACAGCCTCCAAGGGCAGGCCGTCCACATGGGCTGCAGGTCCAACGCTGGTTGCGTGCAGGAACAGCTGTGGATGCCTCTGGAAGGCCTGGTGCTTCAAACCTTGTGTGGCAGAGGAGTGAGCCTGTTCTTTGGTCTTTAGGTCTGGACCAAAAGGCTTTTGACACAGTCCTTCACCAGAGGCTGCTGAGACGATTGCACAGTCAGGGGATAAGAGGGCAGGTCCTCTCATGGACTGAGAACTGGTTGAGATCCCGGAAACAAAGACTAGGTGTCAATGGGAAATTTTCACAATGGAGAGAGGTGAAAAGCGGTGTGCCCCAGGGCTCGGTCCTGGGACCGGTGCTTTTCAATCTGTTCATAAATGACCTGGAGACAGAGATAAGCAGTGAGGTGGCCAAGTTTGCAGATGACACAAAACTTTTCCGTGTGGTAAAAAAACACAGCTCCAGAAGGATCTCTCCAAACTTGGGGAGTGGGCTGAGAAATGGCAAATGCGTTTTAATGTAACCAAATGTAAAGTAATGCATATTGGGGCAAAAAACCCAAACTTCGTTTATCAACTCATGGGCTCTGAGTTATCCGTGACGGATCAGGAAAGAGATCTTGGTGTGTTGGTGGACAGCTCCATGAAGGTGTCTCCCCAATGTGTGGCAGCGGTGAAGAAGGCCAATTCCATGCTAGGGATTATCAAAAAGGGGATTGAAAATAAAACAGCCAACATTATAATGCCATTATACAAAATAATAGTAAGGCCGCACCTGGAGTATTCTATACAATTCTGGTCACCGCATCTCAAGAAAGACATAGTGGAACTGGAAAAGGTGCAGAAGAGAGCGACTAAAATGATTACTGGGCTGGGGCACCTCCCTTATGAGGAAAAGCTAAAATATTTGGGCCTCTTTAGTCTGGAATAAAGGCGCCTGAGGGGGGATATGACTGAGACGTACAAAATAATGCAGGGCATGAGTCAAGTGGATAGAGGGAAGCTCTTCTCCCTCTCCCAAAATACCAGAACTAGGGGACATACACTCAAATTGAGGGCTGGGAGAGTAAGAACTGACAAAAGAAAATATTTTTTCACCCAGCGCATTGTAAGTCTATGGAACTCCCTGCCACAGGATGTGGTGATGGCATCTGGCCTGGATGCCTTCAAAAGGGGATTGGACAGATTCCTGGAGGAAAAGTCCATCACAGGTTACAAACCATGATGGAGAAACCAGGGTACTTCAAGGGCCAGATGCAGGGGAGTGGTATCAGGAGACAGAGATCTAGTCTCATGCGCTCCCAGACGCATCTGGTGGGGCCACTGTGAGAGACAGGAAGCTGGACTAGATGGGCCTTTGGCCTGATCCAGCATGGCTCTTCTTATATGTCTTCTGGACTCTGTCCAAGCAATACATTGTTTGGTGAGACCAGGGAAATGAAAAAGAGAAGGCAATGGAGAAGGAGACGGCGGGGAAAAGAGAGGGGAAAGACTGAAATAATATGCAAGATTAAATAAATATAGCATCATGGTGTCTTTGGAAAGCAAGAGGGAGGGAGAGAGAGAGAGAGAGAAAAATGGTGAGGTTGTCAAAGAAAAATGCAAATTTGAGAGAGAGAGCACAGGAGAACTGGCTGAATGATCAAAAAGACATGAACAACCCTCCGGCTGCTTCTGATCCTGAAAAATCCAGGCAACAAATCAACCCATATATATATATGGGAGAGAAATCATCACAGAGATGTGGAGCAAGGGACCCCAGACAGGCCACCTGTTGTTGAGTCGTGTCCACCTCTTCGTGACCCCATAGACCACACTACACCAGGCCCTCCTGTCTTCAACTGCCTGGTCAAATCCATGTCAGTTGCATTGATGACACTGTCCAACCATCTCATTCTCTGCCGTCCCCTACTCCAGGAGGCAGTGGAGGACAGGAGTGCCTGGCATGCCCTGGTTCATGAGGTCACAAAGAGCCGGACACATCTGGATAACAGGTGGCCTATCTGGGGTCCCTCCCCACCACCATCTCTGGCTTTGGTTTCTCTGATGGTTTCTTCCCCCACCCCGACCCCCTTTCAATCCTGCACTGCCAGGCAGGGTTCCCTTTGTCAGGCACTCATGCTCTTTCAAAGCCGTGGCAGGAACCGTGGCAAGGAGATCGGGAAAGCCGGATAAATTGCCGACCGACATTTCGGTGTTCACGATGTGCTGATATTAGCTAAACAGATGTGGCTTCTGTTCATGGCAATCTCTCCATTCTGACACATAATCACTTTTGGGTTCCCAAGGGAGCCCCATTTTAATTTTACAGTAATTTAATGACAATATTACTCTGGAAATTAGAGCTCACTTTTTAGCGGTGTGTTTCTCTTCCCTCTCCCGGGCTGAAAGTGAGCTTGTGGATGATCAGCCTCTTTAATAGACTCATCTCTGTAAATATTAAAGTGTTTCATAACAAGTCAATGGCATTGTTCTGCCAGAGAAATCGTTCTGGGATGCAGCAGCTCCTTCAGTTGTTTCTACGGGCCGCCATTTCTGTAACTCCAGACCTGCTGCCTCAACTCATTTCCACAGAAGTGGGGAGTCCTCAAGGGAGGCTGGAGTTACCCGTCCTCATTGAGATCCAGAAGCTGGCCAGATTGGGTTCTTTCATTCGTGCCAGATTCATGGACATTGACACTCAACAGTTTATTGTCATGAGATAACAACATTCAGAAGGGTCTCTTCCTTGTGCTGGGAGTGGGCATTTTCTTCCTCCAGGCTTCCTGAATCTTTCAGGGGCCTTTGGGAGGAGTGGGGCGGGGGAATTCATACAGGCCGCCATTGTGTCCCTGCTGCCCCATCCCTCCCCCTCCCCCCCACACACACATACACATGAACAAATGGAGTTTCTGGGAAGGATGCAACCCCTGGGGCAGGCAGTGACAGAAAATGGTGGCCGTGAGGAAGAGCCGCAGCCCTTGGCTGGGCGGATGATCTGGGCAGGCCGAACACTCTGGATTCCCTTGAAGGGCAGCCCCTCACAGAGAGTGGGTTAGCCGTCAAGGCACAGGGTAGCTATCGAAGTCACCAACCTAGACGGTTACTTCACGTCCTTCCTCGAGCTGAGGTGAACTTGCCTCCGTGTTGCTCCGTGTTGAAATCGGATCGAGAAGCAGATTGAGACGATTCCCAAGCTCCAGGATGGGAATCTCTCACCCCGCTTGGAGCGCAGTTCAGGGGGTGTGGTCGGGGTGAACTCGGATTGACCCCACAAGGACGTGAGGTTCCGTTCCTTCGAAC
>JAHTLZ010000203.1:71456-87402 GCA_023846285.1 Phrynocephalus versicolor | reverse complement strand
GGCCAGATTGTGTGTGTGTGTTTTTGTTTTGTACCTCATTATTACCGGGTGAGCTGGAATTGTTGATGGGATTCTAATTTCCTCCAAGATGGATTAGCGGCAGGCACAATGGCAGGTATTGTCTCCCTGCACGCAAGGAGGTGGTGGCGGCAGCTGCTGCCTCTGCGCGCGGCCCATCTTCTCTTCATAACACACTTGGATCCCAGCCATTGACAATCTCCTCACAACTCAGAGGATGAGCAGCCGCTTTGGGAAAGGAAAAGAGGCCTCGGAGAGAGAAAGCCCTGGAAAGCTCCTTCCTTCCTTCCTTCCTTCCTTCCTTCCTTCCTTCCTCCCTCCCTTCTTGCTTTCTTTTTCTTCTTCCCCTGTCCACACACCTAAATGGACAAGACACTACAAAGAGGACAAGTTGCTGGGGCCAGGGTCTTCCCTGTGCCTTTGCCACATGGACATAGGAAGATGCCCTGATGCCTTGCCAGACCACTGACCCCCCACCATCATCCCCCCTCCTCCAGTATCATCAACTCAGACTGTGGTTACATGTTGAGGAGCTGTTTTGGACCCTTACAGACGCATTATGCTGCGCAGGAAGCTGGAAGCATTTGAAATGTGGACGTACAGACAAATTCTAAAGAAACCTTTGGACAGCCAGAGTCACTAACATGGCTGTATTACAGTGCATGAATAAAAAGCTAGAACTCCTCAATACTCTAAAGAGAAAAAAATTGCAATATTTTGGATACATAATGTGGAATAAGAAATACCATCTGCTGCAGGTTATCCTTCAAGGAAAAATAGACAGAAAGCATGGCCCGGGTCATAAAAGAACATTCTGGCTTAAGAATTTAAGCCAATGATCCGCCGTGAGCACAGCTGCTCTGTTTAGAATAGCTTTAGGATAGAAACCAGTTCAGGCTACTGATCGCCAACGTTCTATGAAGACATGGCACGAGAACAAGAAGAATGTTCAAAATATGATCAAATATTCTAGCTACAGGACACTTGTTTGTTTGTTTGTTTGGCAGCAAAGCAAGGCATTTTGCTCAGCTGAAAGGGGGTTGTTTATTTTAAATTACTTGGGAAATTGATTTTGTGAATGCCTCTGTCAGTGTCAGTTGTGTTGTGGGGTTTGTCAAATACAGACACCAGGATCAGTCAAATCAGAGAAGGAAAAGTTGGGCAGAGGAATTTGTTTATTTGTTTAATATATTTTAATCCAAACTTTCTCCTCAAAGGGCGCTTTTACACGACCTCTAAAATCCGCTGGCAACAGGTGAAAATGATAAGTTCAGATGAAAATGATAAATAATCCATTTTTGAAAAATACTATGGAATGTTGGAGGAACTTTAGGGAGATTTTAAGCCCATTAGTTTCACCTTTGACACGAATAACAGAGATTAAGAATTTCCCAGAAAATCTAAAAGCGAAGTTAAACATGCTACTGAATGATAAAAATGTTATATACTTGCTGGATTGGTTAAAGCAAATGTAGACAAAGCATAAAGGAAAAATTGCGAGAAATATTTCCTGGTTGAACATTATACAACTGGAAAAATGGACTAAAGAATGGATAACTAAAGTAGGGGAATGTAGAAAACTGACCAGATTTGAAGAAATTATAGATAGAAGAAATGAGACTGAGTATAAAGAACAGAGGAAAGGAATTGTAAGTGAAATATATAAAATATTAATTCAGGAGGATAATAAAAAAGTAATAAGTTAACAGAGATTTGGCAAGAAGATATTGATAAAGAGATAAAAAAGGAAGAATGGGGGAAAATGTGGAATAAAAGAATAGTGAAGAATATGTCAGTGAGAGTTAAAGAAAACTGTTATAAAGTATATTGGAGATGGTATATAACACCTGTGAAGCTAAATATAATAAATAAAGAAATATCTCCAATATGTTGGAATTGTAAAAAAGATAAAGGGACATATTTACATATGTGGTGGACATGTGAGAAAAGGAAATTTGAATGGAATTTGGTTTTTAATGAAATGCAAGAAATATTAGGGGAAAAGATTCCAATGCTCCCCCCCAGCTGGTATTGTTAAATATAGTTGCAGATACACAACTGGTAATTGGTAATTATAATGGTTACGGCCGCAAGACTGATTTTTGCCAAAAATTGGAAATCTAATAATCAATTAGTAATGGAAGAATGGTATAAAGAGTTATGGAATTTAGCTATTAATGATAAATTGACTTGTGAAATTAAAATTAGGAAAGGGCTGAGCAAGTCTAATTTCTTTAATGGAATATGGGATAAATTCCTGGTATATGTATTTCAAAAAGGTAAAGGGTACACACCTGGAGAAGACTCAATGTATTTCTGGAGAGAAATGGGCCGGTCAATAATATGAAAGTTGTAATTTTGTTTAAGTCCCGAGGGGGGTGGGTAGCACTGCGGGTTTTTTTGTCTTATATCTGTTATACTTCTGTTATATTGTTGTGTGTTATTTTCCTTTCCTTATGTTAATTTGCTGTTTATCTGTTTTTTTTTTAATAAATTTGTAATAAAATAAAAAATAATAAAAATAAAAATAAAATAAAATCAGCTGGCAACATAATTCAGACCAGAGATCATGGGGGTTTGTTCTGCTTCCTTGTTCCCACCTTTCCACACTCCATTGCTCCAGTCTGCGTGAGGGGAGGGAGAAAAAAAAGGGAGAAAAGAATGCAGGCTCACCTCCGCTCACCTCTGTCTGCCATTGGAGCAGCCCCGTAGGGATTCCAGGCTGTTAAAGGGACGGCGGGGACAAAAAATCAAACAGAAGGTGAGGAGAGCCCGGCATCCACAGCTTTATAATCTGCATTGGAATTTTTTTTTAACCTCCGGAGACCAGGTACTTGTAAAATGCGCTGGGGCGCGCTTAGGTGGGGGTGGTCGTACTTTTGTTTTTAAGTCCACAGCTGGTGGGAAAACAATTTTAAGATCCGCATCTGGGAGCCCTTTGCCTCGGATTTTAGCGGTTGTGTAAAAGCAGCCAAAAAGCACTCAATCCTTCACAACATCTTCTCAAACTCTCTGGTCAATTTCTCTTTGCCAGTCACTAGTGTGCCTTCCCTCTTGCCAATCTTGGCTGCACATTCCAATGCTCCCTCTCCTTCTCTCTCTCTCTCTCTCTCTCTCTGTGTGTGTGTGTGTGTGTGCATGTGTGCACACATGTGCATGCATGTATGCATGAGACTGACTGTCTTTGTACATATCCGTAGGGGCTGCAGTGAACCTTAAAGTCCTATCTGTTCTATTTTTTTTCTGTCTGTAATATTGATCTAGTACTATACCACCTTGTAAGAAAAATACCTCAAAAACAAAATGGCGGCAGCAAATAAAGCTGTGTAACTTTAAACTAACTACAGGCCTCCTGATCCATCTTCAAATTCATTTTTGTAGTTTAACCACAACCTAAGAGTAGCCACGAGCTGCTCTTCTGGTTTTTTGTTTGTTTGTTTTGTTTGCTTGTTTGCTTTTGGCAGGACCTTCTCCCAGCCCTACTTGGAGAGGCATCCAGAACCTCCCGGGCATGCAAAGGTTGCCGTTGCAGCTAAGGATAATCTGGATGAGAGAGAGGAAAGAGCTGCCCCAAGGGAGCAGGTTTTTCAGAAGAAATAGGCTGATCTCGGTTTGAAACTCCTAACGCCACGTGGCAGCAGGAAAAGTGGCAGGAGCATGCAGGGATCCGGCTTTCTCCCTCCAACTTTACTTTGCTAGTGGATACTTGGTTAGCAAGGCACACAGACATCAGCCTTGTCCTAGGTACCACTTGATGAGCAGTTCAGATTGTGGCCCCCGCACACCACGTCTGTCGCCAGCCAGGAGGAGACAGCACCGCCCATCTGTTTGCCAGGCTGGGCTCTCCTCTGGATGGTGGATCCAGACAAAGGGTCCTGGCCAAGCAGGCTAGACGGTCCCCATCACAGCTCCCGGGCTCCAACAAACCTTTGGCAGGCTCTCCCTCTTTGAAGTGCCTATCGCACTTCCCAGCCTCTCCGCTCCTTCCCCAGAGAATAGGAACTAATCCAGCCGATTGGACACAGCTCTCCACTGAGCAATGAGGAGGCACTCATTCCCCTCAAGACCCCCCTCCCCATCTGACTCGGCCGATATGGAGCTGCCTCATTCATCTTCTCCGCTACAGGGCCTGTTGGTGCCACATGAGCTTCGCACATTGCCCTTGCCAGTTTCACTGCCCCATTTCCCTCCCCGTATGTTTCTTGCATTTCGTGGCTCCGCAGCTACGTTCTTCCTCTTGCCATTATTTTATTTTATTTTTCCTTCTGCTGCCTTCCTCTGCTTAAAGAAGGACATCCAGAGGCCAGAGTCTCCCTGAAAGAAAGCAAGGAACAGGGCGAAGAGCTTGAAAAGCATTATACAAAGTTTCAGATGAGGGGAGCGTGTTTGTCCATATGAGAATACCAGACCAAAACAAAAGGGGAATCAAAAAATAAACAGGGCATCAAAGCAGTGGCGCCTTAGAGATTAATGTGAGCTTTCGTAGACCAGGCCACTTCCTAGTACACTTGGAGGAAGTGGACGCATCCACAAAAGCTCCCCACAAAAAATATAGCCATTAATCTCTGAGGTGCTGCAACTCTGCTATCTTCTTTATTATTTCATTCTCAATTTTTTTTTGGGGGGGGAGGCTGATGTTATTTAATTTATTCAGATAAAACAATTTTTTACCCCACCTCTCTACTTACAAGGACCCGAGGCGGAATGATGCATGTTCTGTGAACTATGCTTGAGCCAATTGGGTCTGTCCAGCCTGGAAGAAAACGCTGGAGAAGGGAGTTAGGATGATGACAGCCGTAGCCTTTGCTGTTTGGGGGGGGGGGCTCCCCCCCCCCCCGGGGGGCGGCTGAAGAGGCTGTTATAACGACCATGTAGAATCATGCCCTGAGGCTGCCACAACAGGAGGTCTCTAGGAATGGATTTGCTGTGGAAATGGAATGGATGCAGTCAGAGTTTTTTTTTAACTGATCACACGATTCAAAGTGTTAATCAGGAGGACCTGATTAATGCAAAAGTCAATGCAAATCCACCTAACCTTTTTGTTTGTTTGTTTGTTTGTTTTGCTTCGAAAGAGGAGTTTTTTTTTCCTCTGCTGCTGGGGGGTGGAGGAGCTTTTCTTTTCTTTTCTTTTTTCTAATTTTGGTCAAGCCAGAGTGATGTGAAGGGCATTTTGCATTTCCCAAAAGGATGGGGTGAGTGGGATGTGGGTGGCCTTCTGGGTGAAGTGCTCAGTTGGGCGTGATCTGTGTTGGACAACGGGAACACAGGAACCTCCACCACCTCCTCCCTCCACCACCACTCCGTCTTTCACCCTATTCATCCTGACATATTTGTTAAACTGGGGGAAAAAATACCCAGTTTAACACTAGGTCACTTTTGCACAGACAAACCACCCCCTGAAAAATCAGTATAGAGTAGAAGCAACACCAACAAACTACAGCAGAGTTTGTTGGTGTTGCTTCAGAATGTGTGCAAGTGTTTGTAAATCCTGGGGAACTCTGCAAAACAGGCTCTCCCCCCACCCCACCCCTTGCATGGACTTGAGACGGACGGGCATTTGTCTATATGGCAAAACCCACCAGTGAGTTCATTCACCCTTCCTCACCCCCTTGCCTTGGAGATGGGAGCCAAGATACCTGAAGACATCCGCCTCCTTTAGGGTTTCTCCATTTATTTGGAGTGCTCCATGGGCGAAAGCCGTCTCTAGATATCTGTTATTTATATATTTATTTTGAATATTTTTACAACACTTTTCTCCTTGGAAAAGACACCATTTTCTATCCTGATCTGAACAAAAGCGCAACACAGGTGGCAGGTCTGAGTTGACTCGCCTGCGTCAGTGGATTGCCCTGGAAGGTGGCAGAATGGATTTCCCTTCCCTGGAACTTTTAAATCGAGGCCCGGGGGTTGGAGCTGTAGAATCTTATCATGCAAAGCCAGCTGGTTCCAGCATAGCTGGAGAGCCCCCAGGAAGCAGGTGGATGCCGGGGGGGGGGGACTCCTGACTGCTCACCTTTGAACAGTTTGGCCACCCTGGATGTCCCATCTTTTCAGACAACAGTGGGGAGGGCACAGGGTGTTAGTTTGCAGGAACAGTGGCTGAGATCTGAGCTTTCTAAGGAGGCCTTCAGAAACCTCCCAACCCAACCCAACCCAACCCACCCACCCCCCCAATGCTTGGGGGATTCCTCCTTTTTCATATAATTTACTGGACCTGCGTGTTTTTTGTTTTTGTTTTTGTGAGTGGATGGGCACATCTTCTTGCCCCCCCCCCCACACACAGAGTACTGTCTTGCCACTAGATGAGCAGGATATTAGTGCAATAAATAAATAAAAATAAATAAACAGAAGAACTCTCTGCTCTCTGGAACCATTGTGGTTCCAACCTACCAACTTTCCTTAGACTAGTGACGAAGCTACTTGGATGAGCAGTGAAACGTTTCAATCCCACAAGAAAAGAGGTCCACTTGCTATGACTCAGCTCCGGGAAAATCTCACCTGGATGACTGGGAATCTTCACAGACTCTCTTTCCAATGTTGTCCTAATAATATTGTTTACTTTGTCCCTGAGAGAAGTTTTTTCCGGGGTTTCTCAAGTCTTCGCAGAGAAGCACCTCCTTCTTTTAGGGCTCAGCTCCTGCCAGGAATCCCAGGTCACTGGGGAGGTGCCAGCCCCCGAGCCCTGGGGCTCAGCCGGAGGCACCTGGCAGCCCTCCGAGCCAGCTCCCTTGCGCGCGGGGGGGGGGGTCCATCCTCAGTGGAGGCCCACCGGACGTGACCGGAGCTGCGTGGCACTGTGTTCTTTGGCTGAATCCCCGACACAAATCAGCTTTCCACAGGAGCATTTTTCTGAAGAACCCGCCTGAATGGATATTAACATGTTCTCCTGAATAATGTGAAAAAGCTAAATCAACATCTAGTGCGGTGCCAAGGCTACTGCAGGAATGGTTCCAAAAAAAACCACAGCAGATATATGTAAGCCATGCTAATTGGAAGGAAGGAAGGAAGGAAGAAAGGAAGAAAGGAAGGAAGGAAGGAAGGAAGGAAGGAAGACCACATAAATATTTTATTTTATATTTTATTTTATTTTAGAGTGTTTTTACCCTGCCTTTCTCCTTGGAAAAGGACCCAAGCTGGATTACAGTAATGAGGGAAAATATACAGCCCAGTACAATTAAGACATAAATTAAAAAAATAAAATAAAAATAAGCCTTATTATAATAACATACGGGGAGGAGTGGCTCATCACCAGATTCTCTAGGCGTTTGCCACATTATTCGCTTCCAAAGTGGCAGCAGCAACACAGTTTTGCTTCTGGCAGAGCCTGCAGTGGAAGCAATGAACGTTGGAGGCACCCAAGACAAAATGAGACCGCCCCCTGCTAGAGATACTTTGAATTTGCTTCCTGCCTGGAGCAATGGGGTGGGGGTGGGTGGACTCAGTATGGCCTTAGGGGCCCCTTCCAACTCCATGACTCTCTAGGAGGATATCCATGAAAAGGCCCTCCTGCTCCGAAAGCCCTCAGATGAACTCAGCCGGTTGAAGGTTTAAGAAAGAGTTGCCTCCTCCTGATGTCACCCAAGCAGTGCTTCTCTGCAGACAAGCTCCTGCATGAATTGTCCACCTTGGGATGAACCTATCCTTGTTGGGATGCATCTGGAAGGCATCTCCTCACTCACCCCCTTCGGCTTACGGTTGGATTCTTCAGCCACAGCCTCCAGTTGCATTCATTCATTCGTTTGTTTGTTTGTTTGCTCATTTATTTACTGTCCCTTTCATAGCTGTCAAGTAGAGATGGGCACGAATAAAAAAAATGGCATTTTGTTTGTCGTTTGTCATTTGGAGGGTCCGTTTCGGTTCGTTTCCGTTTTTCGTGAATTTTTGCAAAAAAAATTGTTTTCATTTTCGTTCATTTCGTTACCATTTTGTTACCATTTATTTCAATTTTTTGTGATTTTTTAAGGATTTTAAGCCATTGACTCATATTGCAGTAACGGAAACGAAACGCACGACAAAATTTCCGGTGTTTCTGTTCGTTTCGTTTCATTTTAGAGACAAAATTTGTTTGTCGTTTCGTTACGTAAGGAAACAAAAAAACGAAAATGAAAACGAAAAATTGTTCATTTCGTGCCCATCTCTACTGTCAAGTTTTCCCCCGCACTGGCCAGGATGGGAAGGGAGGGGTGTAATGCATGCACGTCTGCACAAACACAAACACATGAATGCACACACATGCACGCACACACACACAGACAGACAGACAGAGAGAGAGAGAGAGAGCTTTGCCCCTCCCACCCCACCAAGCTGCAGCTGCACAAGCTCGTCTCTCCCCCCCCCCATCTGCCCAGTCCCCAGCGAAACCCAGGGCAGCTTCACGGGCACCGCTTTCCCTGTTCATTGGCTCACCACTATGTCACTGAAAAGCCACCCTGTCAACTGCCGCTGCCCGGGACATTTCCAGGAAAATAAGTGTTCCGGGAAGACCGCGAGAAAAGGGCTGAAAAACAGCAGCATCCCGGCTAAAATGGGACACTTGACAGGTATGGTCGATCTATGATCTCTATGGGGGCTCTGATCTCCAGCTGGCCCCAGTCCCCTGCAACCTGTTCTGCGCTGCTCCAGTTCTGCCAATGTCCTTCATCTCACAGTTCCTCGCCTGCTCATCCCTGGAGCCAGGGGCCACGATCCCATTCGTGTTCACTTGATGCAGGTAATTCCAGCGAATGCACATGATGCAATTCTTTTATTTGGCTGGCCACACATCTCCCTGTACAGCCAAGGTGTGCCCTGGCACCTTGCCCATTACCGCAATTAGCCATGGCAGCTTTACACAAACCTTGCACAAACGCCCACGGGATTCTGGCCCCTAAGACAGAGACATCGCATCCAATAGGGAATGATTTATTTGAAGGTTCTTCCCATAAAAGCAGAGAAGCAGGAGGAAAAGCCACGAAGGGAAGGGACTGTGCCATTTATTAATCTTATTTATTTAGAATAGTTTTACCCCACCTTTCTCCTTGGAAAAGGACCCATGGTGGCTTACCATAATGAGGGGCAATATACAGCCCAGAACATTTAAGACATAATTTAAGTAATGAAGAGGGAATGAGAAGAGGCATCTTAGAACATTCAAAGGTAACATTAAAGCTACAAAGAGCACACAAAAAGAAAAAAAAAAGGAAATATCCATTATGAGGGATGGAGACTAACAAGGAAAACACTGGTGTCCTTACAAAATCAGTCAATGCAGTTCATGGAAAGCTTGCTTGAATAGGAAGGTCTTTGCCTGTTTCCGGAAAGACAGCAGGGAAGAGGCAGTCCTGGCCTCCCGTGGGAGGGAGTTCCAGAGTCTGGGAGCAGCCACAGAGAAGGCCCTTTCATGGGTTCCCATGAGACGCACCTGTGACAGTGGCGGGATGGAGAGAAAGGCCTCTCCTGATGACCTTAGCACCCGAGTTGGTTCATACTGTGAGATTTGATCTTTGAGGTACTGTAGCTTGTGCCCAGGCCATTTTGTGCTTTGTAAGTTATAACCTGCACTTTGAATTGTGCCTAATAGCTGACTGGCAGCCAGCAGAGCTGTTTTAGTAGGGGTGTAATGTGTTCTCTATAACCCACCCCAGTCAGCAATCTGGCCACTGCATTCTGGACCCATTTGAAGTTTCCTGAGACTTTCCATTGGTAGCCCCACATACAGCGCCTTACAGTAGTCCGTCCAGGACATCACTAGGCCAGAGTCATACTGGCCAGAGCTGGCTTCTCAAGAAACAAGCGTAACTGGCGTAGTAGTTTTAGTTGTGCAAATGGACTCCTGGCCACAGTTGTGACCTGGGCATCTAGGCTCAAGGATGAGTCCATGAGCACCCCCCCCCAAGCTACGCACCTCTTTTTTCAATTGGGGGGGGGGTTAATCCCATCCAGTACAGGTTGCATCCCTATCCTTTGATCTCCTTTTTGACTGGCCAGAAGCAGCTCTGTCTTGTCTGGGTTTAGTTTCAGTCTGTTCTTTCTCGTCCAGTTAATTACTTAAGCTAAGCAGTGATCTAAAGTCAAAATAGCTTCCTTGGAATCCAGAGGTGATGAGAGGTAGAGCTGGGTATCATCGGCAGACTGGTGGCACTTTACCCCAGAAGACCTGATAATCTCCCCCAGTGGTTGCAAATAGATGTTAACTAACAAAGGCGACAGAATAGGACCCTGAGGGACCCCACAGGTCAGCACTGCAGCCATGGAGTTGAACATGAGTTCCTTTTATCACGCCTTTCTGCATTCTCTCCTGCAGGAAAGACTGAAGCCACCGTAAGACAGGGCTCCCAAATCCCATTTCTGAGAGACGAGTCAGGAGGATGCAGTGGTTGATAGTATCAAAAGCAGCTGAAAGGTCCAGTAAATGAATTTCTAACACGACACAATGTGGGGATGGCATGAAAAGTACAATCCAGAACAGCCTGGATTCAAGGCTCAGATGAAACGGCAACAGGCAAAATTAGCCCCCATTATCAAATGCCACGTATGGGCTTAATATCTTTTTCCCAGCAACCCCAGAGTTAAAGCTGATTTTGCTGGTCTTTGCCTCAAGTCCAAAGAGACCGTTGGAAAGCCCCTCTCAGGGCAGCCGTAACAGGGACAGGATCCGCCTCTGAAGAGAAGAACAGCTCCCACTTGGCCCAGCCATGCCCTTGACCTGTCCAGCTGGGGAAGAGGAAAAACCTAAGAATTCAGTTTAGGCAGCCCTAAAATAACCCTAGGATCGTGGAGTGGGAAGGGGCCGACTGGAAGGCCAACAAGTCTGACCCTCTGCTCCAGGCAGGAACCCAGAACAAAGCCAGGGGGGCATCCCGTTCTCTCTCTCTCTCTCTCTCTCTCTCTCTCTCTCTCTCGTCCTGGTCGCACTCACCCCCTCCCAAGGCCACGGGTTCCGTTGCCATACTGCTCTTAACAATCAATCGCAACGAACCATCTGCCCCGTTGGTCTTTCCCTTTCCCTTTCTAGCTCTTGCCATGGCTCTCGGTTTCCTGGGAGGGGCTGCTGCTGCTGTTGTGTTTGCCGCTTGTACCGTCTTCGCAGGCATCCGGCACCTCCCAGAGGCTTTTCAGCTCCCCCCTCCCGAGGCCCTCGCATTTTGTGCATGGGTTAATGAGCCGCCTTTGGTGCCACGGGGTCCTCCCGATGAAAAAAGGATCCCAGGGATGGTTTTGGCTGGCCATTTATAGTGCCACACAAAACACAGGAAGAATGCCAACGGGGATTAGAGCTCCCCAGCGAAGGAGGGTGATTAATCAGTAACTGCTAGAAGGAATCTATCATTCCAAGCGATGCAGCTGGATTTAGGGAGCCTTTGGCAGGGGGGGGGGGGAAGGCAAGGAATACCACACCATTATTATTTCTGACAACGAGGCTGAGCAAATGTTTTTGCAAAATGTCAGCCATGGTTAGCTCTGAAGGCTCCCCCTCCTTGCCTCTTCATCACCAGGGCTGTGATGGCCAAGGTCCAATGGGAGGGTGGCTGGATTTGGGATGGATGGGCCGGAGGAGAAGGGCACCACTCTCTCTCCCCTGGGAAGAACAGCCCCAAAACATCCTCACTTGGCAAGGTACCATCTCTTTAGGGCACCGGGAGATTGGGGGGGGGGCACCATGCCCCAAGGGCTCCCTGCCAGGACTTTCCAGTTCATGGCCCAGAAGAGAGAAGTAGGCATATCCGGGGCCGCTGAGCCTCAGAAAGAAAGTGTGCTGGGGGAGGGGCTTTCATCCCAAAGAGTCTTTGAGTCATCAGGTGAGTTTATCTGGAAGTTGAGTCATGGCAACTGGACTTCTTCCCAACGGCAGAGTTGTTCTCAGGGCCAACACTGGTGCGTCTGGGATTTTCCTCAGAGACATCGTCCCAGGCTATCCCTACCAAACTGCAAAGTAATGAAGGTGGTTTACTCCCGGGCAGATAATTAAGAGCCATGAGATTTGCAAAAGACCTGCTCCTCAGGTTGATCCGGACCACCTCTGCTGCCTTTGTTTTTAAAGCCCTCTCCTCTTTTTCCTCTGATCACCCCCATCTGCGGAGGAAACCATGAGGGCCTTCCTGGAACTTCAGAGAGGTTGGATCCATTCTCAGCCCTGAGGGGTCCCACCTGAACCTGGAAGTAACAGATGTCAAAACCTCCACGTTGGCCCATTTTGGTCGATCTAAAGAATAAATTCTGCAGATTTTGGCCCAACGTAATGGAGTGCTTTTTGCTTTCATCTGATGTTATCTGATGATAAATACAGTAGTACCTTGTACAAAGGAATTAATTTGTTCCAAATGAAATTCTATTAAGCAAATTTTCCTTTATACACATATCCCGCAGGAATTCATTGAAAACAGAGTAATCCCTAATCGTGACCATTTTTATGTTTTACGGATTCGCCCCATAGACGATTGTGTTAAACAAATTTCCCCTATCTCCGAAATTTTTTATGTTGTACAGATTTTATGTTATACAAACCGTTTGTCATACGAGGGTCCACTGTATTGGTTTTAGAATCCTAGATTCACAGGGTTGGAAGAGACCTCGAGGGCCCTCCAGTCCAACCCCTTGCCATGCAGGAACCCCATCACAATATTTCTGACAGATGGCCATCCAGCCTCTGCTTAAAAACCTCCAAGGAAGGAGACTCTGCCACCCTCTTTTGGGGCAGCATATTATTCCACTGCTGATTTATATGCCTCCTTTCCCATCATATTTAAAAAACAAAACAAATACAGGTTAATTTAAAACAAGAAAAACAAAAAACAAATTCAGGTTAATTTTAAAACAATAATGTTTTAAGGCAGCCCAAAAGACAACTCACTGAGGGGAGGGGAGGGATTTAGGCGCTCTGCAGTGCTCAGCCCCATTCAGAAAGGAAAAGCCAACAAAGGTTGTGGGTCACCCCCCTTCCCCCCCCGTCTGCCGAACCAGGGTTGGGGGGGGGATGGTTGCACAGATGAACGAGGCCAGGCCCCCAATTCAATTCTTAGTGTTTTGGACGGAGCTCAGTTCCCTCCAGATGGCTGCCCGCCCTGGAATCGGAAAACGGCGGCGGCGGGAGGGGGGGCTCAGGTGCTGAGATGAAGCCTCAGATATTTGCCAAAGGCTCGGGAGAGTTTTCTGAGAACTTACAAAGGATGTCTGCAGAGCAGGGGCTGCTGTTGTTATAAATATTCCCCGCAGAGGGTGGGAGCAATTCCAGGCTGATGCCAGAGCTCAGAAGCCCCCCTTCCGCCCCCCCCCCACGCATCCCAGCCTGAGCAAAAGGCAAGAGGCCTGGGAAGGGTCAGAAGAGCGGGGGGGGGGCTAGATGCCATCTGAGCAGGAAATCCTCTGCTCTCCCTCTTGCTCTGAATTCATTTCCATACCCGAGGGACTTTCCCATGATCCTGTTTTCCAATCCCGCCACTTAGCCAGCCATGTGGGTGCAGCAGAGACGATAATGAGGTTGGCGAAGCGGCTGGGTGGCAGGCGATCTGAATGCCAAGCAGTTTTAAGGTGAGGAGGATGGGGGGAGCTCAGCCCAATGGTGGCTGCCAAGGGGGTGAGGGGACCAGCCTCGCCACCAGTGTCACGTTCAGGAGAAAGGCGCCGGTGACACACGACTCAGATATATCTCTGAGGGTGGCAGCCAAGAGCGGCACCCCACGTGCCTGATGCCTTCTGGAGACGCCAGACGCCACAGGACACCTCCCACCGATCTCAGCTGGCATTGGGAGTGTGCTTGGCAGATACAGTGGTACCACGTTTGCTTTGCTTTGCTTTGACCCATGAGCGAGCAATGTCTCCCAAAACAAGCACAGCCGTCACTGCCACTTGCCCCTTTGCTGCTGCATCCCCCTCCCCTCCTGCATGTGCCTGGCCTCAGCCGTAGACCCCATTACTGGGGTGCCAGCCTTTTATTTCCCCCTACAGTCATAGATCACAGAAGTGATCCTAGAATCATAGAGTTGGAAGAGACCTCAAGGGCCATCTAGTCCAACCCCCTGCCATGCAGGGAACCCCCATCACAGTATTTCCGACAGGTGGCCGTCCAGCCTCTGCTTAAAAACCTCAAAAGAAGGAGACTCCACCACCCTCCTTTGGGGCAGCATATTCCACTTATGCCAAACAGCTCTAGCTGACATGAAGTTCTTCCTAATGTTCAAATGGAATCTCTTTTCCTGTAGTTTAAGACCATTTCCCCGAGTCCTAGTATCTGAAGCCATGGAAAACAAGTAAGCCCCCTGTTCAATATATCCTTTCAAATATGTAAACATAGCTATCAACACTGAAACGAGGCCTCTCTGAAAAGTGGATTCATTCGGAGAATGACTGACGCTGCTTGGATGAGCAGTGAAACATTTCGGTCTCTCAAGAAATGTCCAGTTACCATGACTCAACTTCCCAATAAACCCACCTGGAGGATAATCTTCACAGACATATCTCTAAATGTAACCCCTATGAAATACAGTGGTACCTTGCGTAAAGGAATTAATTCGTTCCAAATGAAATTCTGTTAAGCAAATTTTCCTTTATACAATTTCCCATAGGAATGCATTCAAAAAAGAGTATTCCCTAAATGCGACCATTTTTATGTTGTACGGATTCGCCCCGTAGGTGATTCTGTTAAGCAAATTTCCGCTATCTCCGGGGTTTTTTTATGTTGTACAGATTTTATGGTATACAAACCATATGTTATACGATGGTCCACTGTACTGGTTTTCCTCAAAAAGGGGAGAACTAAGAAAAGAGCAAGGTTGTGAGTAAGAGGTTTGACTCAGAAAGTGCAGGAGAACTGAAGAGACCCTGAGCTGCTGTGGCCACTTGCCAACTTGGTTTAGGTATGATTTGCCGTGAAGTGTGAGTTGAAGTTAATGATTTTAAAAAAAACTTTAACCTTAACAACAGAGTTTACAGTGAATGGCCTTCTCCCATGAGAAAAGATAAACAACGTAAAGAGAACTAAAAAATAATGAAATAACACAGACTCACTCAATTCTGTAGAAAAATAGAATATTTGTATTGTTTGTCAAAAAGATATATACATTAAACACAAAAATACAATGCTTGATAGTCAGCTCTATATAAACAACTTAAAACAGTTCTATGCCTGCTTATACTCAGCAATCCCTTTCACAACACAATGAAAGAACCCAGAACTGTAACTTAAACTTTAAATGTATACTACTAGTAAAGTATAGCCCTCAACTTTAACAAATAAATATACAGCACATACAGTAGCCAGAATAATACACAACAAGCAAAAGAGCTCAAACAGAGCTAGCAAGCTGGTGTGACTGAATCCAAACAAATTCAGCAAAGTGTAACACCCGAGCCTTTCCTTAAATACACTTCTGGCTGCTTGATTACCTACACCTGCCCAATGCAGCACAGAAACCTCAGTTTGATTGCCTCACCTGTATTGCCACACCCCAAACACTCCTATAGTGCCTTCCAGCAAGAACAGGTAAGCCAACTTCATTCACAATATTTAATTTATATTTGTTTTAAATTTTATAAAAACTCAACATGATTCCCCTATGTTGATGTTGGATGGGTGAATCCACAGAGAGAATTCATGAACTGCAAACAATTGTGTTGATACTTTAGTTTAGGGTTTTCACTGTACTTGCATGTCAGGGATTCCCCACCCAGTGGAGGAAGGTGTCTTTGACCCCTTTTACACCACTCCTAAAACCCGCTGCAAAACATTTGCAGATCCGGAGCATAAAATTGTTTTCCCACCAGCTGCGGACTTTAAAAAAAATAAAGTACGCCCACACCCACTTAAGCGCACCCCAGCGCACTTTACAAGTACCTGGTTGCCGGAGGTAAAAAAATTTCTGATGCGGATTGTAAAGCTGTGGATGCCGGGATCTCCTCGCCTTCTGGTTGTTGTTGTTGTTGTTGTTGTTGTTGTTGTTGTTGTTGTTGTTGT
>JAHTLZ010000203.1:56315-66387 GCA_023846285.1 Phrynocephalus versicolor | reverse complement strand
ACAACAACAACAACAACAACAACAACAACAACAACAACAACAACAACAACAACAACAACAACAACAACAACAACACATGGTCACATAAAGTTTGTGTTTATAACCACTTATATAGCCTTGTGTGATTACATTGACACTATGCTTTCAGTTTCAATGTTTCCATCCCTCATAACTTTTACATGGAATTTTTACTCTCTCTTTTAACTGCTTGTGTTCTCTTGTTACCTTTAATGTTGCCTTTTAATACTGTTAAGATGTCACTCAATTCCCTGTTCTCCAACTTGAATATGTCTTAACTGTACTGGACTGTATATTGTCCCTCATTACTGCAAGCTGCCTTGGGTCCTTTTCCAAGGAGAAAGGCAGGGTAAGAATACTCTAAATAAATAAATCTGTGTGGTCAACAACACGGAGGACCTTCAGCTTTGTGCTTGTGGGGAAACCAGATCCCAGGGGGGGGGGCTGAGCATGGTGGCTCTCTTCCGGTCCCAAAGGGCTGCTGTCGCACAAGATGGCTTTGCTTCTGCTGCCCAGGGAAGCAGGGCCTGCCCTTCCTTCTTCTATTGGAGCATCCTCAGAGGAGGGCAAGAAGGATGAGCAGGAAAAGCAGAAGAGGCTGAAAGAACTGGGCATGGATATCCCGGAGTAAAAGAAGACTGAGGGGAGATCGGACAGAGCACTGTTCAAATATTTGAAGGGCTGTCACACAGAGATGGTTGGGGAAGGATCTGTGCTCGATCACCCTCGAGTGAGGATGCACAGCCATGGGCTTAAGCTAAGAGATCCCAGCTTTCAGCAGAACATCAGGAAAAATTCCTCAACTGTTAGAGCAGTACCACAATGGAAGGGATGACCTCAGGAGGTGGTGAGCGATCCAACAATGGAGAAACTTGGGTAATTACCTGGCAGGTATCCTTTGATTTGTCTTCCTGCCTGGAGCACTTTGACTTGCTTCCAAGAGAACCAAAATTGGTGATGGCAGGCAACCATAACTCAAGAAGAAGCCGCTGGTTTTGGATGGTTACTTCACATCCATTCTTGTTCCGGGTGGAAGTTCGTTGTGTGTTGACGTCAGTCGCGGTCACGTGGTCTTCTCCTGCTTCTGTCCCCGTTCCTGTGTACCCACGGGCGTGATTGATGATACTGGCATGACTGTTACCACAACCTCGTTCCGTGATGAGATGTGAAATTCTATGCCTTCGTACTCCTTTTTTATTTTTGGTCCGACCTTCCGTTTTTCGATGTTTCGATTCTCTGAAGCCTTGCCTTCAATGCATTACGGAGCAAACTTTGAGGCATTTGTCTTTTAAAATCTCAGCACTGCATTGTTAACTCCATAGGGAATTTACTGGCGAATGTCACTTCGTACTCCTGCCACTAGATGGCAACGAGCTACAATCGTCACTCATTCCGCGACGAGGCTTACTTCACGGGCTCTCATCTCAGAACAAGAAGCAAGACGAGTAGATTCCCAAGGCCAGGGAGGGGAATTGCTCATCCCACTTAAATCACAGTTCAGGGGGCATGGTCGGGACAAACTCCCCTCGTCCTGCAAGGGACGTGAAGTTACATTTCTTCGTACCGGTCCCAAGCGGGAGCGCAAGCTGCGATGAAAGGGACGCGAAGTAATGGCCTTGGGCTTCTGACCCATCCCTGGCTCGGTCCTGACCAGGTGTTTTCAAACTTGGAGATCACCCACCTTGCTTCTGCTTATTTGACCTTGTCCACCACTACCTCCCTGCATGGCTGGGGATACGGAAGAACTATCCCACTGAGACTGCCTGCCTTTGGGCACTTGGGCCAAATGAAGAACACCCACACCCTTCCATCTTCCCACCGGGACATCTGGTAACTGTGCGGCTTCTCTTTTCCAGAGAAGGGCTTCCGGATGGAAAAAAAACTCTTTCCACGGGCGTGGCCCTCTTCCACGTGGAGGCCTGGCCCCTTCATCCCCGACCAGATGACGAAGAACCACACGGCGGAGGAGGGAAATATCTGGGGCCTGCAAGCTGCCTATCATCTGCCCATCAGTACAGAATCATAGAATCATAGAATCACGGAGTTGGAAGAGACCTCAAGGGCCACCCAGTCCAACTCCCTGCCATGCAGGAACCCTCCATCACAGTATTTCTGACAGATGGCCATCCAGCCTCTGCTTAAAAACCTCCCAAGAAGGAGACCCCACCACCCTCCTTTGGGGCAGCATCTTCCACTGCCGAACAGCTCTAAATGTCATGAAGTTCTTCCTAATGTTTAAATGGAATCTCTTTTCATACAATCATAGAATCATAGAGTTGGAAAAAGAGACCTCAAGGGCCAAGTCCAATGTCCTGCCATGCAGGAACCCCATCACAGTATTTCTGACAGATGGCCTCCGAAACCATTGCCCCGAGTCCTAGTCTCTGAAGCCATGGAAAACAAACCTGTTCCCTCTTCAATATGACATCCTTTCAAATATCTAAACATAGCTATCATATCCCCCCCCCAGCCTTCGTTTTGTAAGGCTAAACATTCCCAGTTCCCTAAGCCGCTCCTTGTAAGACATTTCTTCCAGACCCTCAATCATCTTGGTCGCCCTCCTCTGCACCCGCTCGAGATTGTCAACATCCTTTTTTAATTTATTTAAAATGATTTAATTTATTTAAATGTGCAGGTGCTGGAAAAGACTCCCATGGCCATCGCTTTCTCTGCCCGGGTGCAAGTCCTGAGCTGCGGCGGTGGCTGAAATCACAAAAACGTCTTCTGTCCATAGGAGCCAATCTGGAGGCCTCATTTGGGGGGGGTGCAAATGCCCCTCCTCACCTACCCCAGCAAGGCAGCAAAGGCGGTAGGCCTTTGGGGCAACAAGCAATGGATGCCCTTCTCTCTCCTCCCCCATGGTCACATCTGGATGCTTCTGGAAGCCACTTGCTCTGGCACAGGCACTAACTCCCCCCCTCCCCCAAAGGGTGTCTGTCTGGCAATCTGCCTGCAGAAGCGATTTCCATGGCTAATTTTATTGCTGTTTGTCGCCGCTGATAAGCAGATGCCGCGCGTACAACCCTGGGCCTGCCTTCTTAGCAACTAGTAATTTGGAGTTTTACTAGACATTCTATTGTGCATCACAATGTCACTGACTCCCCTGGGAGGATCCCAAACGGTTCTTCTTAAATCACAGTCCAACAACACGCCTCCTGGCTTTGCAGCCACTCAGAAAAGGGGGGAAAGGGTTATAAGGGAAGGGGAGAGAGCGCGAGAGAGAAGGGCTCCACAAACAAACCATACCTCTTTGTATTTTAATTGGTGTCGGCAGGCATACAAACACCCTGTGCTTGGGCAGAGACCTGGTTTCCTTGGAAGCCAGGAGGCCAGGAGACCATTCATTTGATATTTATTTAATGCATTCCATTGATATGTGCCCTATTAGAGCGAGCCCTACGCTGAGCAGCTGCCATGAGATTAAAGCTCACATTACTCTATGATCACACAAAATGTGGTTCAAGAATAGTGCGGCAGGACCGCAGACCATGATAATTGCCACAAATACAAGTAACCATAAGAAAAATCTCCAGTTCCGTCCAGTGTTTTAAAATTGCCACTCTAATAGCAACAAACTGCTTTTCTTTCTTTCTTTCTTTCTTTCTTTCTTTCTTTCTTTCTTTCCTTTTCTTTCCTTTTCTTTTTTTTGCTTTGGGAAATGTAATTGTAATTAATTGTTTTAAAGTGTGTTTCCAAGCTTTCTCTTCTCCTACGTCTGGTGAAGTGGACTTACCCACGAGGGCTCACATTAAAAAGATATAGAAGTCAGCCTTTAAGGTGCCGCCACATATTTTGCCTTTTTTTCTCTTTTTAATTTTCATTTTGCTTTCACCTGTGACGCTCTGTTATTGTGGATCAAATGGCCTTTTGCGATTCCTTCTCTTTTATGAAGCCCTTCCTTCCGTAATAATCAGGCGGCCTCCTCTGTGTGGATGCCCAGGCAGGCAGACCAGCCGCCTTTTCCTTCCCCTCTCTGATCCTGGGAAGCGGGGAACCACCCGCCACCTCAGCAAAACACCAGTCTTTGGAGGAGCAAGGAGTCCAAGTGGGCCGGCCAGGAGGAAGGTTGGGTCTGAGGGTCGGCAACCTGTTGGGCAAAAGCTAGCTCCAGACAGATCGTTGTTCTATAGTCAAACAAACAAATAAATATTCATCATGCCTTCTGCTCTGACAAGTACAGAGGTGTGGGTGGGCTGCCTTGAGTATCCCACCAGGGCATTTACTCTTTGGCCGCTGAGTGTGCCAACGTGTCTATAGGTTTCCATGGGCACTTAAGAGAACCATCTTTCATATTGAAGAAGGGACTGGTTTATTTTCCATGGCTTCGGAGGCTGGGACTCGGGGCAATGGTTTCAAACTACAGGAAAAGAGATTCCATTTGAACATTAGGAAGAACTTCATGACAGTTAGAGCTGTTTGGCACTGGAATGTGCTGCCACAAAGGGTGGTGGAGTGTCCTTTCTTGGAGTTTTTTAAGCAGAGGCTGGATGGCCATCTGTCGGAAATATTGTGATGGGGTTTCTGCATGGCAGGAGGTTGGACTGGGTGGCCCTTGAGGTCCCTTCCAACTCTGTGATTCTATGATTCTATGCATCAAGGGCTGTCTTGCTCCAGGAGATTGTTTTTTTTTGTTTTGTTTTTTTTTGGGGTGGGGGTGGAGGGTGTGCTTCATGGCGCCTTGTAGTTCTATGAGGACACCTGGGAACAGGAATGCAGCCCAGGACATGGGATGAGGGCCAGGTAGGGCTGGTTGCAGAGCATCACCCTTTACTGGCCCCGCCGGGAGTTGCCCACAGAGTGGAGAAGCAAAGGGAACCTGGATTATTTTTTTAAGCCACCGGCTTCCCCATTCATCTTTACATTGTCAGTTTGACCCTGTGTGTGTGTGTGTGTTGAAGAATCCATTTTATTAAGCCATACAGGAGTGCAAGAGAGAAGTTCACATTCATAAATACAATGAAACTGCGAACTCCAGGCGGGGGAAAGAGAGGCCCAGGAGAGGTGTAAATCTCCAGCGCTCCGAGAGCCGGGCAGGCCCTTGGCCACCTGCACTTGGCCCCAGCCGGAGACGAGGGGGTGCCCTGCTGCCGTGGTAGACCTCCTGAGGCCTGGCCACAGAGGAGGGTCTGGCTGGAGGAGGCCCGTCCGGGGCGGCAGAACCCCTTCCAGCTGATGGCCCCAAACAGCTGCCCTCCTCTGCAGCTACGAAGGAACAGCTCCAGCCTAAGAAGGGCTCCTCCAAGCTACGAAGGGACCGCTGGCTGATGTGCAGGCATCTTTTCAGCGCCTGGGGCCCCGACAGATGTGGTGGATTACAGTTTCCCAACCTCTTGATGACGTCTAAGGGAACAACGGGATAGGAAGTCCAGCACACCTGGGAGCCGGTGCCAGGCGAAAGAAGGCCACGAACCAGCACTGTTCTTGACGCCATTGTTGACTGACGGTCGGATGGATTGACTGATGGAGAGGAAGGGGAAGGCTCGTCCCAGTGCACTGGCAGCGAGGTCGCAAAACAGAAGGCAGAATGACTCTCAGTCACAAACATATAAAACTTTATTATATTTGAACCACTACAGTGGCCCTCCTCCAGAGAATAAAATCGTTTCTCATTTATAGCTCTAAGTGATAATTCCAAAGCACAAGCTGTCAAAACCAGAAATGTATAATATAAACAACAGTATTCAACAGCAAGGGCAGCATCTCTCTTCAGGACATGTCTTTGTTTGTTATAAAGGCCTCTCTGCTGGATGCGACCCAGCAACCCAACTTTCTGGAATTCCCCTGAAGGCCAAATATTTATTTGTTCATTTGTTTGTTTGTTTGCTTGTTTATAGTTAAAACATTAAAATGGCAATGGACAATTAAAAACAATAAAAACATTTAAACACAGAACACTAATATTGCCATCAGGGCCCACCATCTATGTTATGTCAGTTAAAAAAACTTCAGAAACAGGAAGGTTTTTACCTGGCGCCGAAATGTTATCAATGCTGGTGCCAGGTGGGTCTCACTCAGGAGGGCATCCCATAGTCTGGGGGCAGCTGCCAAAAAGGCCCTATACCTGCAAGCCATCCCTTTCACCTCCTTGAAGGGGGTGAATGTGTAGCCTGCACACTGTAATTAAAAATTGTAAACCACCCAGAGACTACTTAAAGTGGTATGGGGCGGTATATAAGCAGAACACTTTGCTTTGAGGGATGGCTCTTTCAAGAGGGCCCCCTGGCTCGATCTTAATTGCCGGGTAGGTTCAGATGGAAGGAGGCGGTCCTTCAGGAATCAAGGTCCTAAGTAGAGATGGGCACGACTCAAAAAAATGGTGTTTCATTTGTCGTTTGGTCATTTAGGGGTCCGTTTCGGTTCGTTTTCGTTTTCGTTGGGTTTTTCTGCAAATTTTTCGTTTTTGTTTTCATTACGTAACGAAATGAGAAAACGAAAACGAAAAATTGCTGTTTCGTTAGCATTCTTTTCAGGTCAATGCATTTGCCGCAACGAAAACGAAAAACACAGCAAAATTTTTCGTTTCGTTTCTGTTTTGTTTTTGAAAAATTTTCGTTTTCGTTTTCATTACGTAACGAAACGGAAAAAAAATGAAAACGAAAACGAAAATTTCGCTGAGTCATGCCCATCTCTAGTCCTAAGCCATTTAGGGCTTTATATGTCAAAACAAGCACCTTGAATTGGGCTCAGGCAGCAACTGGTAACCAATGAAGGTTATACAGAATCTGTGTGATATAATCCTTGGCAGCCCCACCACTCACCAGCCAGGCTGCACGATTCTGAACCAGTTGCAATCGCCGAACCGTCTTCAAAGGCAGCCCCATGTAGAGGGCATTGCAGTAATCAATATGGGGATGTTACCAGTGCATGAGTAACTGTTATGAGGCTCCATTTGTCCAGGTAGGTTGTAGCTGGTATATTTTACCGCCACCAAGTCCACGTAGGCTTCCAGAGTTAGACCGGGGTCCAGGAGCAACCTCAAGCTGTGGACCCTGTCCCTTAGGGGGAGTGCCACCCCCATCCAGAACAGGGAGATGGCCCACTAACTTGTGTGGCGAAGCACCCACTAACAGCACTTTTGTCTTGTCTAGATTGAGTTTCAATTTATTAACCCTCGCCCAGTCCATTATCTGGCCCAGACACGAGTTCAGCACAGAAACCCGAGAGATCCAGGAAAATCAACAGGGTCATGCTCCCCCTGTCTCTCTCCCGGCAAAGGTCATCGTACAGGACGACCAAGGCAGCCTCCATACCAAAACCCGGCCTGAAACCTGATTGAAATAGATCAAGAAAATCCATTTCATCCAGCAGAACCTGAAGTTACCCAGCCACCAACCGCTCCAACACCTTGCCAAAACAAGGGAGGTTTGCTACTGGTTGATAGTTAACCACCAGTCCTGGATCCAGGTTAGGTTTTTTAAGGAGTGGTTCAATTACTGCCTCTTTCAAGGTGGCAGGGACCACTCCCTCTCTTAAAGAGGCGTTCACAGCCTCCTGGACCCAGGTGTGAACCCCCCCCCCATGTAGACATTTCCACTTTCTCTCGCGTCCCTCTTGGATTCAATCTCCTTCGCCGGTATGGCAAATGGTGAGAGACCCCTCAGCTGGCTGGAACTGCTTGTCATCTCATTCCCAACACCAGGGAGTATTGGGGGCATGCATCCCCAAGGCCCCCCCCCATTGGCAAGGGGATGTCAAAGACACACACACCTTCCAGGGGGTAGCTGTCAGTACACAGGAGAGGGGCTGCTAATAAGCAACTGCAGCTTTCTTCCAAAACTAGAAGAGCTCTCCTTAGACCTTCAGCCTTCGCTGGTCCGGTATTTCCAGCCAAGTGGTTCCCTTTCATCCCTTTCGCCCCTTCCTCTTGCCCTTCCAATTGACCTCCACGTCCTCTGGCAGGATGGTCCCACGCTGGCTCCCAGGAGCCCTCCCCCACTCCCCGCTCTTCGTCAGCCCAGGGCACGTCTTCCTCCAGTCAGTGGAGCCTCAGGAACCAGCATCTGACCACCTAGTCCCCTGTAAAGCAAAGCAAAGCAAAAGTGTTCTGCTTGTATACCACCCGCTTACAGCACTCTATGGGTGGTTTACCATTTAATTTTGCAGGCTACATGTTGCCCCCTGTTCCTTACCGTGTTAATTAATCCAAGGGCTGCTGTGCAAAGGGAGGGAGTGGGCTGCTCACATTTGGAGGACGGGGCGGTGAGTAGGAAGGGGCAGATTGCTTGAGGGAGCAGGAGACCATCTGGGGAGGGCAGGGGGCAGCCGGACACTGCAGGAGCGAAATCAACCACCCGCCTGCATCTGGAGCGTCTCCTTGACCGCCCTGCCAGGATGTTTCTGGTCCTGTCACTGGGCCTTGATTACCCATGCAAGGAGCATCCTATTTTTTTGGGGGGGGGGGGCTGTTACATAAACACTCAGACTTTTGTTTCTTTGGAAAAGGTCCAGATGGAATAATTGCCTGAACCATCCTTGATCTGCATGATCAAGGCAACAAGAAATACCAGGAGGGATTGGGAGGATCTAAATAAAACAATGGGAAATGTCTGAAAACCCGGCGTCAGCATTTCTTATTTCCATTGCTGGAAAGAGGGAGAGAGCGGGGCACGTGGGACCCATTGATTTCAGAAGCAGGGCAGCTAATGATGTTTATCCTGTAATTCTATTAACTGACAGCTGCTCGGCAGGGAGAAAGGCCCTGCAGTGGCCCAGCCTCTCAACTCACACCAGCTACAACCCTTCGGAAACCTTGGAAACAGAAACCCCATCTATCTATTCCGTTCTCTGCAACAGACAGAAGAGTGGGCACAAGTGCAAATTGAAAGAGTGGCTGACTAGGTCCCGGAAAACCAGGGTTCAAATCTCCTCTGGGACATGGGCACCCACCGGGAGGGAGCAACAGTCAAGCCACGCCTAAAACACCTCACCTTGTAGGACCAGATGAGACCTGATGTCGTGTCAGCAACCGCAAGAGCAAAGGAAGAGGGAGGGCCCAAGCGTAGATCCAGGGAGCCCCCTTTCCTGTCCCACCTCAGGTTCTGTGCAAGGGGGCACCCGGGGGATCTTCAGCAGGGAGAGAGGGGCAATCAGCACATGCCCAGAGAACACTCCTTCCAGCCCCTGCGCAAAAGAGGCTTGGGCTCCTTCCAGTTTTGTGAGGAAGTGGCACGTCAGAGAATGGTGGCCACTTGCCATCATGTGCTGCACCACCCTGGCAGCAGCCATAGGGTCATGTGTACAAGTGGCTATCAGGGGAAAGAGCCCTACTGCATTTCTGACACGGACCAGATTCCTTCTTCATGTGGCAGAGGACAGGAGAGAAACAGCGGACTAAAGTGTCTTCTCAGGCCACCCAGAAAACTACCGGATGAAATTCAGCCGGGATCAATGCAAAGGGTTGCCACTAGGAAGAAGAAACCAAATGCCCAGCGACAAGATGCAAGTTCAGAGTGAGAAGGGCACTGGGATCATCGTAAATCACAAACCGAATATGAGCTGCTTTGTGGGTGCACAACTCAGGGGTCTGAAACCTGCCTTTGTGGGACACTCCAGTCCAAAAGGGTCACCTTCCCAGTCTCTGACATTTCTGCTTCTGCTTGTGGCTTGCCCGGAGCCACCTGGTCCTAAACCTGTGGCCAGCAGAGGCAAGGACTCACTGGAGGCGAGAGTGGCGGCGGGAGCAGGACCCCTCCTCGTGGCTCGGAGTGATCGCTGGGCTGGCCTGCCCTCCCATCCCCACCAGCGGCCACGGCCAGGTTCCTGTGGCGGGGCCTTCTCTCCTCCAGCAAGGGTGAGGAAGAGTATAGCGAGGGTGTCTCGTTCCTTTGGCTTTACTATCTCGCTCGATTCACGCCTCGTGAGTCTTTAAACAAATCCAGACTCCATCTCCCTTTACGTGAGCTGTGCACCGTGCACAAAACGTGGGCAAACATGTGGACGATAGCGTGGAGAGAGGACGCCCATGGCTTCGGAAGCATTTGAGAAGGGAGTGTCCATAATTACACCTGGGAAACACACACACACACACACACACACACACACACACACACACACA
>JAHTLZ010000203.1:44763-56305 GCA_023846285.1 Phrynocephalus versicolor | reverse complement strand
TGATGATGATGATGATGATGATGATGATGATGATGATGATGATGATGATGATGATGATGATGATTTGAAGTTTCTTCAGACATCAAAGTGGAACATTCCTGACCATGAGAACTCAGTGTTCTTGGGGAGACGAGGGATGGGCACGAAATGAAAATATTGTGTTTCGTTTCGTTTCGTTTCCTTCCCCCTGCACATTTTTTCCCATTTTGTTTCATACAAATTTTTCCAAAAAAAAAAAATGTACGAAACGAACCAGTGGATGTCCCCTAGTTCTGGCATTTTATGAGAGGGAAGAGAGTGTCCCTCTATCCACGTGGGTTACCTGGGCAGATCCTGCCACACGTGTGCCTTGGAGAGTAACTCCCAGTCCCTGTGACTTCCACCGTCGGATAATACTGTGGGTAGTTGAAAGAGAGAACTCATCCACTCAGCCGACGAATGTTTCCTAAACCATCAATTTGCCACCGAAAGGAAGGGGCTGTCAAGCTGTCACTCGGAATTGGGGGAAGCTAGCGCTCCTGCCACAACCAACCATTGTCAGCAGTTCCCCGGTGGATTAACGACCCTCTTCATCAAAGCGCCTGCAGACGCTGCCGCTCTCCAGCGAGAGAAAGAGAGGCAGGTTTTCCCCTCCCGCCCACCTCCTCCGAGTGCTTCCTCTTCTGCGCCAATTGTACACCACCCTCCTTTTAGAACTCCCCATCTCCAGCCAGCCTCCACGGGGAAGGAGATCAGATGCAAGCAAAGCAAGGCAGAGGCGTAGGCAATAAAAGCGGTCGCATTAATTGGCTCCACTTTTCCCACCGGTGAAGGTACGAAACCACAATATTCTAGGAGGCCACTTTGTTCGGAGGTTGAAGCAGGTGGCACAGGAGAGCTCTTTGCTCCCAAATGTCTCGCCACCTGTGGACATTCGATGGCACTGAGGAAGGACTGGGAAGTCTTCCTTACTCTGCCGAGGCCCTCAAGCTCAGTGGCTCCTGTTCTGCTGGTGCTGTTCTTCTGCTCTGGCCCTCCTTGTGGCCCTCAGCATGGACTTCATGCTCCAGGGTCCACCTCTACCACCACCACCACCTCCTCCTCCTCCTCAAGTGACCTGGTTTTGCTCCCAGGGATCTTGTCTGAACTTTCATTGCATGCACCCAAAATCTCTTCCTGCCTCCTCTCCCAACCACCATCCATTGGAATCTCTTTCATCCCCTTTGGGCCTGCTGTCCCTCAGAAAACCCCAGGCTCCAACATACAATAATAAGAGAACCTTCCATCCTGTCAACAGAACCAGGAGGGTCTCCTTCACCAGTGGCCGGGTCAACCTACAAGGCTATGGAGAAGGGGTGGGGCATCGAGTGCAAAGGAGCTTCAAGTAAATCTCTCTGTTTCCCTCCCATGGGACCAGTTTTTTGTCCCCTTGTCGCTTCTTTGGCCATTTGTTGAAATGCTGGGCGTCACTGTTGGAGAACTTCAAGGCAAGTGTTTTTTATGACCTGCAGTGACTTAAAAAGAAATGGCATGAAAAAATGACTGAGGGAAAGAGAGCAAAAGGCACGGGGCTGGACACCATCACCACCCCAGTTCATCAGCAGAGACTTGCAGAGGAGAACATCTCAGACCTCCAGGATCTCAAAGATGGAGATCTAGGGGTGAGGCTGTCCTTCCAATGACAGGACTCTTTCTCAGGAGACATTCCTGCGTGGAGCTCCACCCTCAGAGAAACCATGCCCGGTGAGTTCCAGTGGAACTTACATTTCTGCAAATTTGTTCCGTCAGGAAGATGGGCAGGATATAAATACAACAAATAAATAATAAATAATTCTTCCAGCCTGTGCAATCCTTGTTCAGATCGTATCCTGTTGTCATGGCAGTGAGAGATGCCTAAATATTGGCAAAGAGGAGAACTCCTATTTCCTTTTTTAAATAAAGTAACAATAATTATATTTTCAGCAGGTGGTGCTCCATTTCTTCCTTGCAATGCAGGCAATGAAATATACCTTTCTGGCACATTAATAGGGTCCCGTCTCCTTGTTACAGCCTGCCTCAGCTCGCTCGCTCTCAGCTTGTAATTCTGGGCCTAATAACATGAAAGATTAATTACAGCTCAAAATAGTAATAGCGAGAAATATTACAGCTTTGCAATAAAGTGGAACATTTATATACGGATTTACCTAAATGGAATTTAAAATTAAATTAGCCTTTAGATCATGCCGCACCAGTGCAGTTGGAACAAAAGCTTCCATTCGGCACTTCTCTCTCTCTCTCTCTTCTGTCTGAGCGCTCCTGCCTGGAAAGCCCCTGGTTGCAAAAAAAACATCCATCCCTCCATCCATCAGATGGAAGGAAGGAAGGAAGGGAGGAAGGGAGGAAGGGAGGAAGGAAGGAAGGAAGGAAGGAAGGGCAGTTGGACGGTTGGATAGGCAGATGGACAGAAAGACCTGATGTCTCATGTCACCAAAGTCTGTGAGATCAAATGGCCCACATTCTGCCCACATCCAAATGTTATTTATAAATGGCTGAAACCAGCACAAATCAGAGCTTTAAAATCTGCACTTCCTTCCTTCCTTCCTTCCTTCCTTCCTTCCTTCGACTGCAGCTCCTAAAATTCATGGGCCAAAACCCACTGGGGACTCTGGAAGGTGTCATCCAGGCCTGCCCAACAGGTAGCCCATGGGTTACCGGTAGCCCGTGAAGGGTTCAAAAGTAGCCTGCTGGCCATTAATTAAAAAAGAGTGAGGGGATAAGTTCTCCACCCCTCCCTTCCCCATCCCAAGGACCACCACTGCCCCAGCAAAAGTCCACCAAATGAGTCCCCCCCCCTCCAAGCCCGTTGTGACCCTGAGGAGAAAGGACTTCCCAGGAGGGATCCGTGGGCAGGAAGGTGAGGCCTGCCTGGGGTCCCCTTTCACTGGTCCTCCCCTGCCACTTCTCCACAGGCAGGTATGAGTTTCTTTCTCCGCCTCTTTGCTTCCCTTTTATAGAGGATAAAGCAATGGGGGCTGCATGGGGGAAAGACATCACCGGGCTGAATCACACACTGGCACAAACCTGCAAACTTGAAGGGGGGAAAAACCCTTCTCTTTGGCTTCCTTCACCCCACTTGGCCAGGAGGAGTCTAACTTGGAGATAAAGCCTTTTCTTGAACCTCTCACATGCCTCAAAAATCTTACTAGGTTTGCCAAAAATCAAAATTGACTTGACAGCAGATCATGGGAAGTGCAACCAAAAGGGAGAGTCAAATCTCAAAAGGAACAGAAGCCTGGGGCAGTGCCAATGCTTTCACCACCACCACCACCACCACCACTACCTACGCCATCTTTCCCTTATGCCATAGGCATCCTGTGATCTTTTGCTGGAAGGACACTGAACCCTTGGGATGCGATGTGCCCCCAGATACCTCCTGCCATGGGGAAGGATGGTGTATAGTCTGAATGAAAGCCCCCCCCCACCTCCGCCCAATCATCTTAACTAGAGTTGCGTACAAACCAAACTTCAAACCAGAAAAAAACTGATAAACTGGACTGGTTCATGGTTCCCTCAAGCTGACATGTGTGTTTGACTGTGTGAGGTTTATTAAGTAATGGAGTCCAGGACGGTGAATTTCAAGCTGCAGGGAAACCATGCTGTCCAATATCTAATACTGAAACAGTGCTATCCCAGTTTGACAGAAATTTTAAAAACATGCACACACACGTGTGTGCACAGATACACAGAGAATATCCGGTACAGCAGAATGAAGGTATCAAGATGCAGCACTAGTGTCATTTCCTGAAATGCTAAGATGGCTGCTCTTTTATTCCCAACTTGACCTTGATTTATCTTATTTGCATCTGTTTCATTTTGGTCATAAGGGCAAAATCAGGCGGGCATGGATGTCTCTTAAGGAAAATAAAAAGGCACCACCAGATTTTCCCCCCTACTAATTATGTAGCAAGAGATTAAAATGTGTGCGCGCGCACGCACCCATTCATGCATGCATGTGCACGCACATAAGGACTGAATGGTCAGAGAGGCTCCGCAGAACAGTTGGCTGGAAACAGGCTGGGGCTCTCTGCAGGATTATCGGCGCTTGCTCACCAGCTGTCCACCTGCTTCTTGCCTGCCTCCTCCCTGCCGCAGAAACTCCCAGATAAAAGGCTCTGCCCGTATTGTTTGCAGGGGGAAAACATGTGTGCTGCCTTGTAGAATCACATGTTGAGTGAGAGCAGACAAGACCCCGAAATGTAAGCGAGCTGAGATGATCTTGTTCTGGGGAAACGGCTAAGCGGCTTGTCTCTCCCTCTGTGGCCTGCACCTGGCGTTTCCACCGCTTGTTTGATTTCTTCCATCTGCCTGCATTTTTGAATTTTAAAATCTTTACCATTTCATTCTCCTCGGGGTTGCATCTTCCCACATGTTGCCTCCTCCCCATGGGAGCAAGCAATATGGAACACCCTCGGCCTGACCTCTGCCAAGGAGACCCGTGGAGGCTTGACAGTTTGCTGAGGTTCTTACTTGAAAGCGTGATGTCTACAGTCCCACCCTTCAGGCTGCAGACAGGCCCGGCGGCCTTTGCATCGGGGGGGGGAGGGGGAGGATCTTTTTTTCTATGCATGGCAGTAGAAACGGGAGATTCCCACAAAGTCAAGCTAAGGAACACACAGAAGCTCCTTATCCATGAGTGACTGTGTGACATGCTCTGGGCTCGTTGCCCCTCCGCCAGGACTGGAAGGAGATATTATAGTCCCGGGTTAAAGGAGAATCTTCCCATCACCGTCTCCTCCCTCAAAACTGGGAACAGATATTTCAGGTAAAGCCTGGGCCCTTCAATGAGGAAAGCCTGGATTGTCCCAAGAGTGAAAACTGTATAAATCAAAGAAGCACACACCATTGCCATGCCATCTAGATTAGGGCGCGGTTACACTACTGAAACAAATTAGGTGGTGGATCAGAGTTTTTGAAGTCAATTTAAAGCTATGTGGGTTTGGGGTCAATGTGCCTGTCCTCACAGGATAGCTTTTAATCCGTTGTTTAAAAAAATGCATGGAATATCGGTCAAGGAGGCCTCGTGAGCTTTTAAAATTGTTGAACTGAAGGCTTTTAGAAGCAAATATTAAAAAACAAAACAAAACACTGGCAACAGCAGGAAGTAGATGTGAAATGCAGCCTTTACGAAGAAGCAAAGGCACTGCAAACTCATTGCATTAGGGTATTGTACAGCATTCACCCAACCCCACACTAGCTGTCTTTCACAGCCAGTTGCTGCTTCTACTGCCAGTGTTGTTTTTAATTATTATTAGTTTATTTCTTTCAAACTGGTAGAGTGCTATTTTAGTATTACAGATGGGGAGGGGGGATAACGAATTGCACTGCATGTTTTCCCAGCACCCTGAAACCCATGATTCTGACATCCATTGCTTGACAAAGCTTACACAGCCAGCCATACATGCCAGCTTGCAGGTTGATGGGCACAGGACCAAGCCTCAAAGGCAATGATTGAAACCCAGAAGGGTTACTCTAAGTGAGACCCAGACAAGTATTCTGTACCTTGTACAATTCTCCTCACTTCTGAATCGCCTTCTAATTTATTTTCCCCAAGCAAGGCAGACAAACTGAATGTCCAAAAAGAGTTTCTAGTACTTTCCTTCCTTTTATTTAATCAGCATACGCAAGCAGGTATAAATATTTTATATACTCCTGCCTGTTGGATACTTTAACTATAAAAACCCTATAACAATGTTATAGGAGTGTGACTATGAAGACGTGATGAACTGAATTAGAAATATAAGTAACTACTGTAACAAAACTTGAAAATGCTCTAACAAAAATTAATAGGGTGCTCAAGAATAAAATAATATGACTGTTTCTGAAGTCTTACCAAATATATTGAGTCTTAGAAATCACTGCAGCCTTTTCTAAGTGCTTGCAGAAGGACTGTTTTAATGGTCTGTCCTAGAGATGGCCATGACCCCACCCAAAGTTCACATCAGTTTGTCTGTCAGTCCAAGGATTGCCCCCCAGCTCTAAGCCCTGCCTTGCCCAGAGGGCACCTTCTCAAGGGCTGGAGGAAAAGGTGGGGTTCCCCTGGTGGATTAGCAGCTGAACTGGCATGAAGCACTGAACTGGTGGTTCAAGCCCACCTCCAGTCTGTTCTGGAAAGCTTCCTGGTAGCGATTCCAAGGTGAACAAGCAGGAGTGCCTTGGATCTTCTCCTGGCCCTCCTCTTCTGAAAACAAAGTTAACATTTGGTTGCTTTCAGTCTTCAGGGACCTTTCCTCCTGTCCTCTAAGATTATAGACAAATAGAGATGGGCACGAAATGAACTTTTAGTTTGTTTTGCTATTTGTTATTCGTTTCATTCGCTAAACGAATAACGAACCAACCCATCAAAGAAAAACAAACCAAAACAAAACAGAAATTTCCATTTTGTTCACTTCATTTTTTGTGTCCCCCCCCCCCACACACACACCTTGTTGCCGCTGCCACTGAAAGTCCTCCTAGTCCTGGAACTCCAGGGAAGCTGCTGCCTATAGAGGCGCTGGGGTTTTTTAAAATAAAATAAACATTTAAAAAATATTTAAAAAGTGAGCGCCGACCCGACTCCAGCGGCTGCACAGGCAGCACTCTAAGGCTCTTTTCACACGACCCCTAAGATCCGCTGGCCACTTAAATTCAGACCAGAGATCTTGGGGGTTCGTTGCTCTTCCTGCGTCCCCACCCCTCCGCACTTCCTTGCTCCTGTCTGCGTGAGGGGAGGGAGAAAAAAAGAGAGGAAAAAAATGCAGGCTCACCTCCGTCTGCCGGTCCAAGCCGCCCCATCGTCATCCTGATTCCTTCTCTTAAAGGGGTGGGAGGCAAAAATAACAACAAACAGAAGCGAGGAGAGCCCGACACTCTAGGTTATATCCAGATCAGGGATTTTTCACCCTCCGAGAGCAGGTACCTGAAAAGTGCGCTGGGACACGCTTAGGTGGGTGTGGTCACACTTAATTTCCTGCAAACTCCGGAGCTGGTGGGGGAAAATAGTAAGCTCCGGAGCTGGCAGCCATTTGCGGCGGAGTTTAGGGGTCGTGTACAAATACCCCAAAACAAACAAAGAAAGAAAAATGAGCACTGATTTGGCCCCAGGGGCTGCGTGGTGCGCTCTAAAATAAAAAAAAAATCAAGAAAATAAAACGAGTGCCGACTTGGTCCCAGGAGCCGCACGGTCAGTGCTCTAAAACAAAAAGAAAACAAAAGGTGCTGCCCCACAAAGCCCCTGCCACCTCCACCTCCGCCGCCGCCGCCAACGCCAGGATTGCTGCCGCCAACGCCAACACCGGTAAGTCGAACCAAGGGTGGGCCCAAAATAGAACGAACCAAATGGTATCTGTTTCAGGTGTTTTCCCTCCCCCTATAAATGAGCAAGGGCAAGGTGGGGTTAAAATTCTCTTAAATAAATAAATAAATAAATAAATAAATAAATAAATAAATAAATAAATAAATAAATAAATGCCCTCCCTTTGGGGGAATCCATGCCCTCCTGTTCTCAGTGGCCAACTCATGGCGACCTAGGTGGCCATTTAGGTGGATCTCTGTAGTAGGGGGTGGGGTGGGGGGGTGGCTGTGGGCAGGGCAAGTGGGAGGGCAGCTCCGCCAGCAGAGCCATCAAGGGAGGTGGTAAGTTCCGTATCGCCACAGAAAGAGGGGGCAGCCCCATTCCATGTGGCCGCCGCCTCTTTTCAGGAGTGACCCACTTCCCCAAAGAGGTTCTACTCTGTTGGCAGCTCAGGGCAAGATTTGGGAGTGGTTTCCTCAATCCCGTGGCATCAGAGCTACCAGCCACTGCAGGAACCATGCCCTCCCCCCCCCCTCGGTTAATTCCTGCTTCCTGGATTTTACTCCTAGAAGATTCCCAGGCCTGGTTGCAGGGGAGAACGGCCACCCCCAGGGTTCCACGGGGAGGTCTTTGTAGGCAGTCTCACCCGTGTCAAATCTATTTAAACGTGCAGCGTAGCCTATCCATCCCAGCTGTTCCGCCCAGACAACACAGATCTAAACACCTTTCACCCCACCCCACCCCCGGTTTTCACAGTTCTGTTGAAATGCCTCTTACTCGGTCAACGAGGGGGAAACAAGTGGAATTTGTATGCTATTAGATGCCTGTAACGTGCGGAAATGATGGTTGCCGTGACAACTCTCTCTCTGTGTGTGTGTGTGTGTGTGTGTGTGTGTGTGTGTGCGCGCGCGATGAAAGTGGTGGTGGATAATGCTGGCGAAGAGTGCTGACATGAGTCAGACTTGAGCCGGCTTCGGACACACTGAGCTATTATCTCCCTGCCATTCCCTGCCTTCTCTGGCTCCCACCCCACTCCTGGAAAAATGCCCTCCTCCACCACCACCACCACACACAAAAGAAGGCAGGGAACAAATGGTGCTCTTCCTCCTGCAGGGGTTGTGCTGCTGAATGGTTCTGGCCATCTTGGAAATCATGAAGGGTCCTATTGATTCGGAGTGACGTCTGTATCTGTACAGAATCGACCTATATAACAACTCTAATAACGCTTTCAGAGTGAGATGTTCACCACCAGCACCACCAGCACCAGCACCACCACTTGAAACAAACTGGACATGAAATCCTCTTCCAGGACACAGAGGTACTGGACAACACTACCGATCGCTATGTCAGGCAAGGAAGCCATTGAAATCCACAAACATAAACAAAGTTTCAACAAAAGAGAAGGAAGTCTAAAAATCAACAAAGCCTGGCTTCCAGTACTAAAAGCTGTAGAGTTCAAAAGGTCAAAGCTCAGTGATTCCCCACACAGTCACAAAGGTGATCAGTTCACACAACAGAACAACTAACTACACCCAATTAGGATTGTTTCTGCCCCGATGGCATTGAAACTTCTTAATCCCTCCATCCCAATACAATGACTAACACCTCTTGTCCTGCATAGGACAAGCTTCCTCTTTCCCACAACCTTTAAACCCCACAGTCTCACTCACTCCATACCCCAGAGCACAGAGAGAAACTCGTAGCTCTACTGAGCTCCTTGCCCCTAAGAAGATGCCAGCCACAGAGTCTGGCGAAATTTCAGGAAGAAAAACTTCCAGAACACGGCCAAACAGCCTGAAAAACTCACAAAAGCTATCAGATCCCAGCCGTGAAAGCCTTCGAGAATA
Source organism: Phrynocephalus versicolor (assembly GCA_023846285.1). Classification (NCBI taxonomy): domain Eukaryota; kingdom Metazoa; phylum Chordata; class Lepidosauria; order Squamata; family Agamidae; genus Phrynocephalus; species Phrynocephalus versicolor. The sequence continues at coordinate 47,170 of JAHTLZ010000203.1, read as the reverse complement.
CATTAAATGAAAGTTATATTTATGAAAAGATTTTTAAAAGACCGAAATACTTATCAGACCCGAAATATGGGCTTATTTCTCTAGAAAACAATAAAAAAAAAGCTATGTTATTCTCTGTGACTTGTTACACTGAGTCATTCTGGCTATCCTAAATTAATCCTAACTCTACCTAACTGAAGCATCATTGCTCAAAGCAACCCTGGGCAAAATCATGGTTTCTGACTCTTTTCCATTTTCTTCCCAGAAGCTTCCAGATGTCACATGATGTAATTGTCCAGTAGTACCTGTACCTCTCTTCTCTGAGAGTATTGTTGGGACTATATTCCACATACCTTAGATAAGAGACTAATGCAAGGACGAAATGTGCAGTTAATATCACTGCTTGAGGAATCACACTATGTCCCACCATCCCTAATTTGCTTGCAAGAAGCAATGGTCTCAAGTATGCCATTGGCCCGGGGAGAGAGGTGAGGTTGGAATAATCCATCCATCCATCCATCCATCCATCCATCCATCCATCCATCCATCCATCCATCCATGCACTTCATTTCATTTCATTTCCAAAAAGAGCAAAATGGTGCACAATGCAAGAACAATGTATAAAACTGTAAAAATGATAATGATTAAATGATTAAATACAATAAAAGTGAGTAACAATGCAACAGTTCACCCATCCATCCATCCATCCATCCAAACACAAGCGCTTCTGGTGCCTCTGGAATTAGTGAGCCTTGATGGAGTTGAACCGGTGGCTGTGCGGAGCAGCCAGCCTCTCGGAGGGCCCTTTGCTTATGAGGACAACTCTGGCCATCCAGGGGAAGTGAGTGATCCTTTTCTCTCTCTCCCTCTCTCTCAAAATCGAGCTTCTATTCCAGCCCCACCGAGCTGGAGGCAGTGGCCAGAAAAGATGCCCGTCAGAAACAGAACTCCACCGAGCTGCTTAATCAGAAGTGACAGCATGAAGACCCAGAATACGAAAAATGCAAGGACAGAAACAACAGAAACCTCCTCTAGAGAACAGGGCGGCAAAGAAGGGTTATAAAGATCATTGGCACCAGCCAATGAGTCAGGGCATAATTCACATGAGTAAGCAGATCTTCCAAGAGCGACCATGAAAGCATCAGTGGTCCTCTAAATGCAGACATTTAGAGACATAGTGGAACTGGAAAAGGTGCAGAAGGGAGTGACTAAAATGATCACTAGGCTGGGAGACCTCCCTTATGAGGAAAGGCTAAAACATTTGGGGCTCTTTAGTGTGGGAAAAAAGCACCTGAGGCAGGATATGATTGAGACGTACAAAATAATGTAGGGCATGAGTAAAGTGGATAGAGGGACACTCTTGTCCTCACAAAATACCAGAACGAGGGGACATACACTCAAATTGAGGGCTGGGAGCGTGAGAACAGACAAAAGAAAATATTTTTTTCACCCAGCGCGTTGTTAGTCTGTGGAACTCCCTGCCACAGGATGTGGTGATGGCATCTGGCCTGGATGCCTTCAAAAGGGGATTGGACAGATTCCTGGAGGAAAAGTCCATCACAGGTGACAAATCATGATGGAGGTGTGTGTCATCTCCAGGCTTAAATAACAGGGTACTTCAAGGGCCAGATGCAGGGGAGTGGTATCAGGAGACAGAGATCTAGTCTCGTGAGCCACCAGAGGCATTTGGTGGGGCCACTGTGAGATACAGAAAGCTGGACTAGATGAGCCTTTGGCCTGATCCAGCAGGGTTCTTCTTATGCTCTTATGTTCTTATGAGTAGTTGAAGCTACTATTTACTATTTGCTTATATTATTGATTGATTGATTGATTGATTGATTCAGTTTTTATATGGCACCATCTCGTGGCCTTGCCACTACTCTGGGAAGTTTTCAGCAGCAAACTCAACATACAAAGAACAGTCAAATCCCACCCAGGCCCACCATATAAAATAATAGACATCCCCTATAACAGGACAAGATGTGGAAACATCAAGATGGCGGCAATTGACAAGATAAAGCACCCATGTCAAAATAAGGCTCAATGACTGGCAAATATGAAGGGGAGATAACCTGAAATGCAGATGTGCCGCTTGCCTATGTCTGCATCAGGGCAACCCGGAGATTGCAAACCTGTCCAAGCTTGTTTCTCCAGGAAAGGTGTCTGCTCACGGAGGCTAACCCTGTGTCCTCTGCCTGCTGCCCCAGGACTTTTCTCAGCTCCACGAAATGGAAAGCTGTGAAGAATAATATCGAGATAAACAGATAACCTCCTGGATGGTTTCAAGATAGGAGGAGGTCTATTCTTGGCTCTTGTTAGAGGGACAATTAACCTCCTCAATACAGGAAAGATAACGTTCGCAGATTTTTCAACAGATTTCATGCCACCGCCATCATCATCATCATCATCATCATCATCATCATCATCA
>JAHTLZ010000203.1:0-20008 GCA_023846285.1 Phrynocephalus versicolor | reverse complement strand
AAAGAAAGAAAGAAAGAAAGAAAGAAAGAAAGAAAGAAAGAAAGAAAGAAAGAAAGAAAGAAAGAAAGAAAGAAAGAAAGAAAGAAAGACCCTTTCGGGGCAGAACCCTTGAATGGGCGCGGCAAGGCAGTGTTTGCCAGGGGACGGAGACAGCTGGGCAGCCAGGTGTGGACTTGGGCTTCTCTTGCATTTCTCAACCTCCTGCTTCCAGGTCGCAGTCCTCAGGTCATCTCCTTTGAGGAAATGAGTTCCTTCTTGTAGTCCTTTGGGCTGTGAAATGAGTGGCCAGCCGTGAGGCTCTATCTCCATCCTTCAGACCGCTCTACACACGCAAGCCTCAACAGCAATCTGCCATGCACCACCACTGGGGAACTGTGGGAAGGGGCTTTTTGCAGCCTCCCCTGACGATCCTTTGCCACTAATCTGGATGGTAAAGTTCTTCTCCTGCCTCTGGCATGTGGGGCAAGCCCCCTCCCCTCTCCTTGTAAGCTTTTGCTCTCCTTGACCATCCTCCAGGCAGCAAGCATGTGGGGTATCCTTTTGACTGTAACTAAAGATGGTTACTGTAAGTAAAGATATATTTTTTCCTACCTGAAGTGTTTTGAGGGTGGTTTTATTGTCATGCAAAGTGCTAATTTGTGTGCAGTGTGGGCTGTTGCAGCTGAACTGATCTCTCTATATTTTTGTGATGTTATTCTTGCTACTGTTTCTATGTCATAATATTCTGCTAACTAAAATGAATAACCAAAACTCCTACAGGCTTTCCCGCAATCCACCTCCTTCCTTTTGCACTTTTTCCTTTCAGAACCAGAGATGCTCCGCTGGTTGGCATCCCCCCCCCACAGCCGCCGCTGAGCTGCATCACCTCTTTTGTTGCAACCTCTCTGGAAATCTCTGGCATTTGTTGCCTTTTGTGAGAAACTTCCGGATGTTTTCCTCTGCCAGCTCCCGTTGGCCCCTTCCTCAGCAGCCTGGGAATAGCACCGACATGAAAGCGAGATGATTGAAATTTCCGACAAAGCTCAGAAATGCATGAAATGAACCCAAAGTGGTGGACTCATTGTTTTGTTATCTCGGGCTGGGCTGATGTTGGCTGGGGAAGAGAAAAGGAAGATTTTTCTTCCATGAAATTAAAACAGAGAGGCCTTTTCCTCTATGCATTAGATAAATATCATATTTGTGAAAGAGGTGCTTGATAAAAGAGTGAGAAAGGATTCAATAAGACAGCCACGGAATGAGAAGAAAAGCTTTTGGTCAGAGAGAAGGGCTGGATGGTGCTTCTTCAGGGGTGCTGCTTGCTAAGGTATCACACCTGGTTCCAGCCAGGCTGAACACTGTATTTTTCCATCATGGCTCTGTTGCAGATAGCTCACTGATTTCAAAAAGCAAGCAGATACCTGTTAATTAATCCTTGCATCAAAGGCCGTTACTTCACATCTCTTTCATTGCGGTTCGCGGTCCAGCTTGGTACCGGTATGAAGTAATCTTTCCGCACGTCCATTGTGTGATGACGGGAGTTCGTCCCGACCACGACCCCTGAACTGCGATTTAAGCGGGATGAGCGATTCCCCTCCCTGACCTCGGGAATCTGCTCATCTCGCTTCTCATTTTGAGACGAGAGCCCTTGCAGTAAGCTTCATTGCAGAACGAGTGCCGATTGTAGCTTGTTGCCATCTAGTGGCAGGAGTACGAAGTGACATTCGCCAGTAAATTCCTTTTGGAGTTAGCAATGCAGTGCTGAGATTTTAAAAGACAAATGCCTCAAAGTTTGCTCTGTAATGCATTGAAGGCAAGGCTTCGGAGAATCGAAACATCGAAAAACGGAAGGTTGGACCGAAAAAAAAAAGAGAGAATGAAGGCCTAGAATTTCACATCTCATCGCGGAACGAGGACGTGCGGTAACAGTCGTTCCAGTATCATCAATCACACCCATGGGTACACGGGAAGAGGGACAGAAGTGGGAGAAGACCACGTGACCATGACCAACGTCAACACGCAACGAACTTTCTCCCAGAACAAGAATGGACATGAAGTAACCGTCAAAATCTCCTGTTTGGGCTTCATGGCACTGAATGTGCATGCCTCCCCCCCCCCATGCTTTTGCCACAAGGGAAAAAATCCTGCCTTGACCTGTCATGGTAAACAAGCCAACTTTTAAAATAATTCTCCTCACTGTACGTCAGGGTGAGATGAAGGGGCTTGTTTGTTTTGCAGTCATAAAAGGAACTGAGAAAAATAATAGAAACAGATTCTTTTGTTCCTCTGGCAAGGTCTTGGTGGGGGGGGGAGGTGTGCAGAAACAGAGAGAGACAATCAAATTTTGCAAAGAGAGAAAAGAGGTTTATTGAGGAAAACTAGAACATTGCCAGAACATTTGGCACCAAATGCATTTTGTACCTTGTGGTACAGAGCAGGGCAGAAAGAAAGAAAGAAGAGAGTGACTAAAATGATTACTGGGCTGGGGAACTTCCCTTATGAGGAAAGGCTAAAACATTTGGGCCTCTTTAGTCTGGAAAAAAGGCGCCTGAGGGGGGATATGACTGAGACATACAAAATAATGCAGGGCATGAGTCAAGTGGATAGAGGGACACTCTTCTCCCTCTCGCAAAATACCAGAACTAGGGGACATCCACTCAAACTGAGGGCTGGGAGAGTGAGAACAAACGAAAGAAAATAGTTTTTCACCTAGTGTGTTGTTAATCTGTGGAACTCCCTGCCACAGGAGGTGGTGATGGCCTCTGGCCTGGATGCCTTCAAAAGGGGATTGGACAGATTCCTGGAGGAAAAGTCCAGCACAGGTTACAAACCATGAGGGAGATGTGTCATCTCCAGGCTTAAAAAAGGGGAGTGGTAGCAGGAGACAGAGATCTAGTCTTAGTACCTTCCTTGGAGCTTAAGCCTAACCATGATTTGGGTATCTTTCTCCCTTTTTGTATTAGACTGGACCAAGCGGATGGATGCGTGTGTCCTGTCCACTTTGGGAGGAGGTTGGGTTTAGTGCTGCCAACCATGGCCCCAACCTGTTCTCTAGCAAATGAAGCCCCCCCCCCCACCATCCCTTCTGATCTTTTTCCTTCCCCCTTAGCCTCCTGCAACCCTGATGATGGGGAAGAGGCTTCGCAAAGGCTACTGAGTAAAAATACCTCTCCCCCCCCCATGCACACACACTCTTTCTCCTATTCCCATGGCCTGTCCTTTCTTTCCTTGTCGCCTTTCCTACCTACCTCCTCTCCCCCCACCCCTCTTCTCACTCTCCCTGATGTGTGATATGTGGGTCACCATTTTGCCTGGGTTTTCACGCTGGCCGTTTCCTGCTTCTCTCCTCTCCTCCTCACCCCCATCCTCCTCAGACACACAGCAATCCTATTATGGAGGGATATCCAGATACCAACGATCACCCTCACCACCACCACCACCATCATCATCAAGCCTTCCCTCCCCCACCATGGTTGAACTGGGGCATCCGGCTGGTTTGTCAGAAGACTCCCTCTGGTCTTCTCCCAAGTGCTCCTGGCCAAAGGTTCAGCTCTCCATTGCTCTCCCCGATTCCTTCCGTGGCGTCCAGCCAAAAAGGAAGGGCAACAGGACCCTGTACGCTCTGGGGTCCTTCGGTGCTTGGGGAGAGCCTCATCCTTTGGCTGACTGCGCTCCCAGTTCTGAAAGGCTGCTTCTGAAGGGCTGCTGCCTCCTGTTCAGAGGTGCCCTCAAATTCAATGACACCTGTCCTCACCTCACCACCAAGGCAGGCTGGCCAACCCTTTGTCCAAGCATTCACACGGTTCTAGCACAGCTGCTCCTGCAGCCCACCTGATCCCGGGTGTGAGGGGATCCGTGTTGCATTTCCACCACCTTCCTCTCTTCTCCCGCCCTGCTACGTTTCAGCAACAGCTGATGACATGCGGCATCGACCGGTTAGGCAACATCGAGAGGCACACGCCCATGGAATTCTCATAATAATTAACACAAACTTTGGTCAACCTGCAGGAAGCTGGAGACAGAAAACGGTCAAAAAGTGAGTTGATTTGAACTTCGAGGAGAGGAATCATGCCTGAAGCCAAGAATCTGACCTTTTCCCTAGTTCACTCTCCCATGACCTATTCCCATTCCTGAATCCCAGTTCCATTGCCGTGATCAAACTGAGGACACAAACGCACCATGTCTGCTTTAGGTCTGTGAAGATTCTCATTCATCCAAGTGAGGTTATCTGGAGTCTTGGCAACCGGGCTTCTTTTCTTGTGAGATCGAAACGTTTCTCTGCTCATCCAAGCAGCTTCATCAGTCTGAGGGAAGTTAGTAGCAAGGCCTCCAATTTATAGTTCACTTTGATTTCACACACACACACACACACACGCACCGATCTGAACAGGCTCTTAAATTGGAGAATGGCCTGAATAGGCTCCTTACGTGGACCATGGCCTAGGGGGCGTGAAAGTCCCACCTATGCAACCTTTCCCAACACCCATTAGGGGTCGTTAGCTGTGGCCTTGCTGGTGGAGGTGTGAAGTGCTTCTGATTTGTCTGGCGATTGATGAAAGGGCTGCCTGATAAGTGGCAGACAGATTGTGCTTGAGCCCCCCCCCCACCTCTGTTTAAGCACCCTCCAAAATAAGGTGTGTGGGTGTTTAGGAGAAAGACTGTTTTCCATCACAAGGAGAAGGAGTGGGTTTATTTGTGGGTTTCTTCCCTCCAAACAAATGGATCTCTGCTTGTGAGAGAGAGATAAAAAGAGAGTCTGGCAATTGTGTTTTCTCCTGCACTCAAATATTTTAAAAGTGAAGCTCCTTACGGCCTGAATACGTGAGTTACAAAACCTGTGCAACTGCTTCTTCAAAATCAGGAAAAGAGCCTCTGTCATTATCACTTGCCAAATTCAATAGAGGGAATGTCATTGCCCCTACCTTGTTGCCATATAAGTGTTCCTTAAGACGCTTCTTTGATAAAGAGAGAGAGAGAGAGAGAGAGGTATCTCTCACAATTTTATGCAACTTTTATCCAGCCTTTCAGTCTTTCTTTGTTGTTTCTTCAGGATATGATTTAATTTGTTCTGGGGATTTGTTCCAGCTTGTACTGAGTGTGGGTTTTAGCACTTCCACTGCTTTGGAGTGGATGTTCCTCTCCGTGTCAGCAGCAGCAACCAAGCCAAAGTTTTTCATTACCAGCGCAGTTCACATGTTGGACAAACCGAGGGAAGAGCCCCAGAATGGAAGCCGCAGGAGCGAAGCCAGCGGGTCTCCACCACGCCTTGGCTCAAAGGCTTCCCAAGGCTTCCCAGGAGAGGCTGTTTTTCGAAAGTGTGCCTTTTGACAGGCGGGTCTGGCCAGGAATCCCAGTAAAATGCAGCCAAGGGAGACCAGCTGGGGACAACCCGAATCACTTTCATTGGGACCCCTTCAATGCCAAGCCCAAAATCATCTGCAAGAAAGGATGCTTTAGAGAGGGGCAGTCCTTGGTTTTTCTGCTATTTTATCTTAAATCTCTCTCTCTCTCTTTCTCTTTCTTTCTTTCTCTCTCTCTCTCTGGATGCTCTCTGCAATGCAGCCCAATATTGGGTTAATGACAACATTGCATCCAACCCACCCTGAGAATTTGTTTGGCCAGGCCTGACAAAGCTGAGTCAAGCTGTGATAGAGCTGATTCAAATGTCAACCAATAATCAAATTGCTTATTGCTTATTTACTACTTTTATGCTTGCTTGTGGGCTTTCTTTATTTGTTGTTTGTTTGTTTTGGTACACCATTTTGAGTTGTTGATTTACAAACCATGATGGAGATGTGTCATCTCCAGGCTTTAAAAAACCAGGGTCCAGGAAGCTGGAGTAGATGGGCCTTTCTTGGCCTGATCCAGCATGATGGCTCTTCTTAAGTTCTTATGTCTGGTGAGCACTGAAATAAAAGGGTGGGGAGAGCCGTGTGACCATCACAAAATACAAATGCAAAAGTCCGAACATGGCAAGATGAGGTTTGCTTTATGACAGCAGCCCTCTTGCATAGAAGACACACAAGCCTGGCAAAATTCTTCTTGCCAAGAACTTTGCCCTGAAGATTGACCTCCTGGCAAACCTCATCTTGTCATGTTTGGAATTTTGGCACTTGTCTTGAAGAAGTGCAGGGCATGAGTATAGTGGATAGAGGGAAGCTCTTCTCCCTCTCACAAAATACCAGAACTAGGGGACATCCACCCAAATTGAGGGCTGGGAGAGTAAGAACAGACAAAAGAAAATATTTTTTTCACCCAGCGCGTTGTTAGTCTATGGAACGCCCTGCCACAGGATGTGGTGATGGCATCTGGCCTGGATGCCTTCAAAAAGGGATTGGGCAGATTCCTGGAGGAAAAGTCCATCACAGGTTACAAACCATGATGGAGAGATGTGTCATCTCCAGGCTTAAAACCGGGGTACTTCCAGGGCCAGATGCAGGGGAGTAGTATCAGGAGACAGCTATCTAGTCTCATGCACTCCCAGACGCATCTGGTGGGGCCGCTGTGAGGGACAGGAAACTGGACTAGATGGGCCTTTGGCCTGATCCAGCATGGCTCTTTCTTATGTTCTTATGTTCTTATGTAAGTGGACTTTATCCACAAAAGCCCACCAATGATTTTCCTCTCAGTGGCTTATGAAGGTATCATCTATTGCTTATGTCTGGGGTGATTGGTTTTGGCCACCAAAATGAGGGCAGAGCCTTCTGGAGATGGCTGATTCACCAGGTTGGCCACCCCTTGGGGTGATGTGACAGCACTGAACATCAGCCACCCAAAAGGAGAGAGATTGCACTGAAGCACTGGCAGAAGAGCCAGACTCGGCGAAGGCACTGTCTCTTTTGAAAAGGAGGCGCCCATGGTCTTCGCATGCGACTTGATGTTGCCCCCAGCTCATGGTATGGCCATAAGCATTTTCTTTGGCCCTGGGTGTGCTGCTATTCAAGGCTGACTGTCTTCCTTGGAGCCCCGTGGTGCAGTGGTTAAATGCCTCTTACTGCAGGTAAAACCGTGCTCACGGCCTGGGGTTCAATCCCAGGTAGCTGGCTCGTGGTTGACTCAGCCTTCCATCCTTCCAAGGTCGGTAAAATGAGTACCCAGCTTTCGGGGTGGGGTGGGGGAATGTGTAGCCTGCATACTGTAATTAAACTGTACACTGCCCAGAGACTACTTGAAGTGGTATGGGGCGGTATATAAGCAGAACACTTTGCTTTGCTTTTCCTTTGGAGTGAGGTTTCTGGCCCCTGCTGGATCCACCATGGACTCACTTGCAAACCTTCAGGGTAGCCCTTTTGCCAAGAACTGCACCTTGCCCGCTCTCCCTCCCTCTCTCCCTCCCACCCCCCAAACTGGCACAGAATGGACTGCAACTCGGCAACTCCCTTACATCGTCTACCTATTTACATCCCCTTTGGTATCATTTTCCTGCAACTGTGGCCCAGGTAGTTTATAGCCTAAAGCAGGACCTTAAAGCCCTGGGAGTAAACAGGTTGTAAAGGGGAACAGGCAGGGAAGATTAACTGCATTCTGGTCTCCATGACTCCTCCTCTTAGAATCGTAGAATTGAAAGGGCCTATAAGGCCATCAAGTCCAACCCAGGTAGGAATCCAATTTAAAGCAGGTCTGAGAAATGGTGGTCCCAATTTATCTTGAAGGCCTCCAGTGCTGGAGACTCACCGCCTTTCGAGGTCTTGCCTTTTCACACGACCCCTAAACTCCACGGCAAATGGCTCCCAGCTCCGGAGCTTAAAATTGTTTCCCCACCAGCTCTGGAGTTTACAGAAAATTAAGTGCGATCACGCCCACCTAAGCGCGTCCCAGCGCACTTTTCAGGTACCTGTTCTCCGGGGATGAAAATCCCTGATGCGGATGTAACCTAGTGAGTGCCAGGCTCTCAGCTTCTGTTTGTTGTTTCCCCCCCGCCCCTTTAAGAGACAGGAATCAGGACGATGACGGGGCTCGGGGAGGCTTCCACCGGCAGACGGAGGTGAGCCTGCATTCTTTTCTCCCTTTTTTTGTCCCACCCCTCACACAGACAGGAGCAAGGGAGTGCGGAGGGGGTGGGAACACAGGAAGAGCAACGAACCCCCAAGATCTCTGGTCCGAATTTAAGTGGCCAGCAGATCTTAGGGGTCGTGTGAAAAGGATTCTTATTGCCATCCTGTTCTCACAGTTAGTAAGTTTTTTCCCCCTGACATTCAATCCGGCTTCCTATAACTGGAGGCCATTGTTGTGTGTCCTCCACTCCGGGATGATTGAGAACATATCCTGCCCCTTCTCTGGATGACAATATTTGAAGAGTGGTATGGTATCATATCTATCCCCCCCCGACTCCTTCCCTCCCCCACTGTAAACATGTCCAGTTCTTTCAGTCTTTTCCCTCTAGAGCAGGGTGTCCAAACTTTTTGCAAGGAGGGCCAGATTTAGTGAGGTGAAAATGTGTTGGGGCCAACCATTCAGCCGCATTTTGGCCCTGGGCTGGATTTTGGACAGGTCTCTGTAGCATGCAAGGAGGTGGGGAGGATGGTGCAGCAATGGAGCCAGAGGGGCGGGTAGGATGGGCTGGTGGATGGGGGAATGGACAGAGGACGGTAAAACTGCAAGCTGGTATCTCCATCTGGTATGGAGAGGGAACAGCTGGCGGGGATGCATGACAGGCTGAGCCAGTCGGGAGAAGAGGCTGCAGGCCACTCAAAATTTGAAAACGGGCCACATTTGGCCCCCGGGCCTGACTTTGGACATGCCTGTTCTAGAGCTTGGTTTCCAGACCTCTGATCATCCTTGTTGCCCTCCTCTGAACTTGATCTAATTTGTCAGCATCCTTCTTGAAGTGTGATGATCAGAACTGGACTCAAGATATGAGTGAGGCCTAAACAGTGTGAACTAGTACCTTGCAATATTTGGAGACAATATTTCTATTAACATGACTAGCATGCACCAAATGTGTGCTAGTCATGTCCGACTCTAGGAGCAGTGCTCATCTCCGTATTCAAGCCGAACAGCCAGTGTTGTGCAAGTCCATAGCCACGTGGCCGGTGTGGCTGCCAGGAATCACTGTTTTACCTTCCCGCTTTTTACGGCAGTACCTATTTATCCACTTACATTGACATGCTTTTGAACTGCTAGGTTGGGAGGAGCTGGGGTGATCAGCAGGAGCTCGCTCCACTGCATGGCACCCGGGATTCAAACTGCCGAGCTACTGATTTTGCAGCCAGGTTTTCAGAGCCTTAGTCCACTGAGCCACCACGCCCCTTCTATATTTCTATTAATGCTGCCTAAAACAGCATTTGCTATTTTTGTAGCCATGTCACATTGTTGGCTCATATTTACGATGATGCTAAGATCTTTCTTGTTCATAGTACTGTATTCCTGAATCATGTGTCCCGTCTCCCCCCTCCCCACCACCACCTTTTATCTGTGCATTTGGTTTCTTCTTCCTAGTACTTTGCATTGATCCTTGTTGAATTTCATTATGTTGTTTTCAAACCAGTGTTGAAGCTTACCTAGATCCTTTTGAATTTTGTTTCTGTCTTCCAAGATATTAGCTATTCCATCCCATTTTGAGTCATCTACAGATTTGATTAGCATTCCCTGCACCCTTTGCTCATAATCAGCTCACATGACAAAGGTGCAGAATGGGCACCAGGGGAGACCCGTTGCCCAGAGCCAGGCAAAGCCAACCCAAGAAATAGCCCCCGCCCCCCGCATCACACAGAATTATAATCTGCCATGTCCTGTCCTACCTTCCTTTTCTTGTCTCTGTTGTGTTCCGCTTGGTGGGCCCTTTTTTGTCAAGCGCCAGGCATGCGGATGGGATGCTTGCCCAGAATCTGAGGTTCCTTTCGAACTAAAAGCTGACCTCTAAAATCAATGCCTCTTGCATAAATGTGAACTTAAGAAGTCCCCATCGATTCCTGGGTCTGCTCTAATTGGATTCAGATGGCAATTCTTGTCACAGTTGCTGCTGCTGAAGTATTATTATTGCTTCTAGCAGTCTATGAGTTGCTCTCTCTTAGCATAGCTGCGAAGTAGCCATGCTGAGAGATGGAGGGTTGGCTGTATATCCCAGTGGTCTAAGGCATCTGGCTGTGGAGCTGGTTCGATCCTCCACAGGGCCTTCTGGGGAAAAGAGCCAGCCTGGGTGGCCTTGGGGGAAAGCTGCACTGCCCCAGGGCACCCACCCCACACCCCAGAAGAGGAGAAGGGGGGAACCACTTCTGAGTATTCCCGACCTGGAAAATTCTGGGAAGGGTTTTTCTCACAAGTGGGAATTGACTTGATGGCAGATGTTTATTAAAGAAAGGAAGAGCCTGACCATTCGCCCTTTTTCATTATTTATTTATTTATTTATTTATTTATTTATTGCATTTATACCCCGCTTATCTACAATATATACTCTAAGCGGCTTACAAAACATCGGGCCTCAATAGCCATAAATTACAAAAAAAAAACAAAAAAAAACAAATAATAACAACACTAAGCAAAGTTAAAACCTAATGGCACCTCAATGACTGACAATGATAGATAAAATAGTTTACGATGGCGGAGGAAAAAGAAAAAAAGAAAAAAAAACAGTTAAAGATCGCCAAAGGCCTCCCGGAAAAGGTAGGTCTTTAACGCCTTCCGGAAGGCCAGCAGGGACTCTGCAGAGCGCACTTCACTGGGAATGGAATTCCAGAGGCTAGGGGCCGCCACTGAGAAAGCCCGAGTCCGAGTACTCGTCCTCCGGGCTTCACGAGGGGTGGCGACCCGAAGCGTGTGCGCTCGCGCCTGCCGAACGGGACGGGCCGAGGTTGATCGCTGAGCGATACGCTCTGCCAGGTAGTCCGGTCCCAAGCCATGGAGGGTTTTATAAACTAAAACCAAGACCTTGAATCTAATCCGGGCTGCAACGGGCAGCCAGTGCAGGCGGGCCAGAACTGGGGTGATGTGGTCATAACGACGCACACCAGCCACCAGCCTGGCCGCCGCATTCTGAACCCGCTGCAGACACCGGAGAAGAGTCAAGGGCAACCCCATGTAGAGGGTGTTACAGTAGTCCAGCCTCGAGATCACCAGAGCTTGGACCACTGTTCTCAGAGAGTTCGCGTCGAGGTACGGGCGGATCTGGGCGATCCGACGGAGATGGTAGTAGGCGGACCTGGTCACCGACGCCACCTGGGCCTCCAAGGTGAGCGCCGGGTCCAGGAGCACACCCAGATTCCGCGCCCTCTCCGCAAGCTGGAGGGAAACTCCCCCCAGACAGGGGAGAGGGCCACCGTACCCCGACGGCGAGCTCCCGAAGAACATGACCTCCGTCTTCTCGGGGTTGAGCTTAAGCCTGTTCGCCCCGGTCCAAGCCAGTACGGCCCCCAGGCACCCGTCGAGGACTTCCACAGCTTCCACAGCAGAGGTGTTAAAGGAGAGATAGAGCTGCGTGTCATCAGCGTACTGATGACAGCAGACTCCAAAACTCCTGATAACCCCCGCCAACGGCCTTACGTAGATGTTAAACAGCATGGGGGACAGAGACGACCCCTGTGGAACCCCACAGGGGAGAATCCAAGGGGCCAATAACTCCCCCCCATGCTGCACGTACTGTGGACGGCTCTCCAGGAAGGAACGGAACGGAGCCAACTGCGAGCAGTGCCTCCGATTCCAACCTCAGAGAGCCGGTCCAACAGGATACCGTGGTCGACGGTATCAAAGGCCGCTGACAGATCCAGGAGGACCAACAGGGTAGAGCAACCCCTGTCGGCCGCCCGGAGAAGGTCATCTTGCAGGGCGACCAAAGCTGTTTCTGTACCCCGGCGAGGCCTGAACCCGGACTGGCAAGGATCGAGGCACTGCCGATCCTCCAGGTATGACTGCAGCCGGACCGCCGCCACCCTCTCGATCACCTTGCCCATGAACGGGACGTTGGCGATTGGACGATAATTTGATAAGTCGTCCACCGCCAGGCCAGGTTTTTTCAGAATGGGCTTTACCACCATCTCCTTCAGACGAGAGGGAAAGACCCCCTCGCTGAAGGAGGCGGTGGCGATGACAGAAGCCCATTCGGCCATAGTCCCTCTGGCAGCTCTAATTAGCCAGGCAGGGCAAGGGTCGAAAGGGGTGGAGGCAGGCCGGCAATGCGCCATAGCTCTGGAGATCTCGACAGCAGAAACAGGCCCAAGCGCATCCAACCAAGGAGACGAAGGCGGACCAGCAGCTGGGGATGGCGGGGCGGGACCACTGCAACCGGAGTCAAGGCCGGCACGGATGGCCTCTATTTTAGTTCGAAAAAAGGCTGCGAATTGCTCGCTACTGAACTCAGTAGGAGGAGGCCCGGCCAGACTAGGATTGCTGAGGTCCCGAACCACCCGGAAGAGCTCCGCCTGGCGGTTCGAGGCCTCAGCAATTCTCAGGGAGTTAAAGGATGACCTAGCCTCCCTGATCGCGTTGATATAGTGACTAGTCTGGGCGTCTACCGCAGCCTTACTTGATACCGTCCGGTCTCTTCTCCAGCTGCGCTCTAGCCTCCTCCTCTCCTGCTTCATCACCCTGAGCTCCCCCGTGAACCAAGGGGAGGACCGGGCTCGGCAACGGAGAAGGCGCTTGGGGGCGATCCGGTCTATGGTGTGGACAGCTGTTTCAAACCAAAGGTTGGCCACATCCTCGACCGGAGCGCCAGTCATACCATCAGGTAGCCCTCCGAAGAGTTCACTGAACCGCTGGGGGTCCATGAGCCTCCGGGGGCGGGCCAAGATGGACGGCCAGTGGTCCCCGCGAGGTGGGGCCGGAATCGACAGGGAAAATGAGAGCAGGTGGTGGTCTGTCCATGACACAGGTAGGGCTACAATGTCCCCCACCTCCAGACACGAGTCCCCCGACATGGAGGTAAACACCAGATCCAGGGTGTGACCAGACCTATGGGTGGGGCATAAAACATGCTGGGACAGACCCATGGAAGCCATGGATTCCATGAACTCCAGAGCTGCACCGGAAAGTCCACCTTCCGCATGCACGTTGAAGTCACCCGCAACCAAGAGGCGCGGGGGCCTCAACAGGGCAGCGGCGATGAACTCCGTGAGCTCTGGGAGGGATTGTGCGGGGTTGCGGGGAGCTCGGTAGCCCAGCACAATGCCAAATCTGTCCCGCTGTCCCACCAACAGGTGGAGGACTTCTAACCCCTGGCTAACCAATGTCGAGGCCCTGCTAACGTGAAAAGAATCCCTGTACATGATTGCGGCCCCTCCCCCCTTTTGACCCCCCAACCTTCCCACAGCCTCTACCAAGTACCCAGGCGGGCACAGCAGGGAGAGAGAAGCCCCCCCCTCCGCACCCACCCAAGTCTTGGTAATGAACGCCAGGTCGGGCTGCTCATCCGCGATGGTGTCATGGATGATAGGAATCTTATTGTGCACCGACCTGGCGTTCATCAGGATGCAGGTAAGGTTGGGGGCGCTGGTGGAATGACTCCCGGGCACGTGGCAGTGAGCCGAGGGGTCAGAACGAGGGACAGACACGAGTTGTCTGACCCGAGTTCTTCTTGCCTGACAAACCCTACGGCTACAAGCGTACCGCCCATGGCCCATCACCGTTGGTATGTGAGCCCCTGCTATCATGGCGGAGAGAGAGAAAGAGAGAGGGAAAAAAAACGATAAGCAACAATACAGTGTAAACTAACCAAGGCCAAAAAACTACATACAAAGCGCCAAATACAATATAACAATATAAAACGAAAAACTATAAATCACAAAAAAGAAAACAAAATTAATTAGAGAAAAATTAAACAATTAACGTGAGATAAACAAGATAGGGCACAAACCAGGGCAGAGTGGAAAAACCGGGGGGGGGAGGGGAAGAAACAGAGCGGCTGGTGGAGGGGCCAGAAGGACAATGCCATCCAAGGACAGCTATGGGGAGTTGTAGAAGATGGAAGAGTCCAACGCCACGACTCTGGCAGTCCAGTCTCAGGGGGAGGGGGGAGCAACGATGGAAGGGCTCAAAGCCCAGATCCCCTAGCAGTTCAGGCCATTGGGTGGGGAGCAAGATCCCCTAGCAGTCCACTCCATAGGGTGGGGAGCAAGATGGCAGGGCTCCGGAACCCCCCCCCCCACGCAGCAGCAGTCCAAAGGATCCTGGACATCCGGACCTTAGAGGGAGGGTGGGGGGAGCAAGAAGAAAAGCTCTACACCCCCAACGCAGATCGAGAGGGAACCAGGGGAGGGTGGGGGGCAACAGGATAGTTCAAGCCCCCAAGCCCCAGGCAATCCGATCCCTCGACAGTCCTCCAAGGCCGGGCCAAACGATGGAGACGATGATGAAAAGGGCAAACCGGGGAACATGGTGGTAATGGTGGCAACCTCCCGGCCGACCCGGTGCGATGGTAAACGGCGGCGGTAGTCGGTATGCTCCGGCGCCGGCTCACCGCAAGGTCGAAGTGGCGGTAGGTGGCGGCAAGATGGATGGTAGGCCGCGGGCACCAGAACAGGAGCAAAAGGGCAGCCTCCGGAGCCTGCTCGCTGCAAAGGCTCGCCATGATGTTAGACGGCGGCAGCGGCAGCAGCAGCGTTGGTCAGCGAGCCGCCGGGCGCAACAGCCCCCTCGCCGCGGCGAAGGACAACGGCGGCAGCGGGTGCGGCAACGATGGCCAGCAGGCCGCGGGCGCAGCAGCAGGGGAGAGAGACTCCGAGGCCCGGGACCGCCGCGCCGCGATGGTGGGCGGCTACGGTGGCGAGGGCAAGGGGCGGCAGGCCGTGGGACGCGGCAGCGAGAAAGAGCGGCCTCCAAGCCGGCCCGCCACGATGGAGCGTAGTGGCGGCGGCCGCGACGATGGTGGTCGGTGGTCAGGAGGTCGCAAGGCACAAAGGCGGAGAGAGCGGCCTCCAAGGTCAGCACGCCGCGATGTCTCGCCATGTCTCGCCTGACGGTAAGCTGCGGCGGCGGCTGGTGGAGGGGCCAGGAATGGGGGGGTGTCTCCTTCCGAAGTTCCATCGTGGGCCCTCTCTGAAGCATCCTCTAAGTACGAAAGGTTTCACTCAATCTGCATTGACAAACACGGCCGCCCTGAGAGAGCTGGCATGGAAGGCAGGGGAAACCGGTTGGGAAGCATCGCTTGTCTCCCCAGCCAGGGCTGAACAAAAGGGGACACAATTATAGGCCCCAGTTCCCCTCCCACTGGGGTGGGGTGGGAGGAGCAGATCCAGCCTTACCAGGAGAAGAGAGCCGCCGCTGTCCCGTGAGACAGGCAGAAGGAGCAGGCTGTTACAACAGACGGCGGGCTGTGTTCCACCGGGGCTGGAGCGGGGGCAGATAGCGCTGGCACAGAGAGATCTGCACTAGAGATGGACACCTTACAAAACACAACACGCTGTTTCATCGTTTCATAAGCTTTCAAAATGTTACAAAATGAAATGAAACAGGAAACAGCATTTTGTTACAAAAATGAAACAAAACACTCTTTTTCCCTTTGAAAATGAAACACTTTGTTACTCTGTAAAATGGCTCCCTTACCCACCTAATTTGGTGCCTCTAGGACCCAGGGGAGCCATTTTATAGAGTAACAAATTATTTTGTCATTGTTTCTTTTCATTATGAAGTTTTTTGCTAAAATTCATTTAAAAATAAAACAAAACGAACCGCTAGTAGAAATGAAACAAAACAAAACAAAACTCTGCTTTTCCGTTTTGTGCCCATCCCTAATCTGCACTTGTGCCTGCTATGTTCCCAGTGGCTAAGAGACTTGTGTCTATATCTGTTATGACATGGTGTGCCGTGTTTTAAATGGAAGAAAAGTGCTAGCAGGGGCCAGGCTCTGGCGGGAAGGAGGGACCCCCCCCCCCCCCCCCCCCCCCCCCCCCCCCCCCCTGAGCCCCCGGTGCTGCAGGTCCCTATGACACTCACCCAGTTAGACATTCTGTCTGCCATTGCCCTCTCCTCTGAAGGGTGGCCCTCCTGGGCTCCTGACTTCCTCCCCAGCCTCCACCTGTACACCTCCCTGCTTGGATCGTGTGGCTTCTACAACTCAGCTACTTCACAATGCAGGGAGACCCGGCCATCTGTGGTCCCTCCTGGAAGTGGCTGAGACGCAGCCTTAAAACCATGCTGGGTGCATTGGCTGCCAAGCGAGAAGCCCCAGATGCTCTTGGACTACCCAGAGGCTCTGGCCAGCACAGGAGAAGGTCTGGCCTTCTTGGAACTGTATTACAAGAACATTTCGGCTGAGCATCCTCAGTCAGGGAATCTCTCCCTCTTGGTGTTCACTTGTGTGAGCTGACAATTTCGTTGACTTGCCTCCTCCTCCTCCTCCTCCTCCTCCTCCTCCTCCTCCTCCTCCTCCTCCCATTCCCTCCTTGGAAGAAGAATGGATTCAAGGCCAGGCGGAAGCCATTCACAACAGAGGTAGGTCAGGACTCTGACGCTCTGGAACCTGCTCCTCAATTACGCCACTAAATAAATCCATGCTTGATCACGGAGAAAGTCCCTGAGGGGTCGTGAAAACGTCTCCTTCGGAAACAACCACCGTGCTCTCTGTGATGTCCACACGCAAGCCAAAATGGCATATAAAGATATCCAACAGCCAGACTTGTTGTTCAGTTTCAGCTCCATTGGAGTGCCAATGCTCTGTATCCCCAACACTTAGTCTATGGAGACCAAGAAGAAGTCATCTTTGACGGTTACTTCACGTCCTTCCTCGTTCCGAGATTACGTTCATTTTATGATCATGTCGTTCCCGGACACGTGGTCTTGCCCTGGTTCTGTCCCTGTTTCCGTTTACCCACGGGCATGATTAACATTAATGTGATGACTGTTACGTCACATCCTTGTTTTGTGACAACATCTGTTCTTCCCTGCCTTCATTTTCCCTTTTTTTTTGTCCGACCTTTCATTTTTTGATATTTTGATTCTCCATATTTTTCCCTTTCATGCATTAAGCAGCAAAGTTTGAGGTTTTATACCTTCTCCCCTCTCTGTGATGCATTGTTTACACCATTGGGATTGTACTGGAGAATGCAACTTCACACTCCTCCCACTAGATGGAGAATGCGTACGTTGTGTGAGAAGCGTTACTTCATGGGCACTTGTCTCGGAACAGGAACTGAGACTGTTTGTTTGTTTGTTTGTTTGTTTTATATACCGCCCATCTTCCGGAGGAACTCCGGGTGGTTTACAACATCACCAATAATAACAAGCAACAATATAATGACAAAAGAAAATACCAATAATAATAATCAAGAGAATGCCCGAGGTCAGGGAGAGATATGGCTCATCACGCTTAAATCCCAGTTCAGGGGGCGTGGTATCATCTGCAAATTTAATTAGCATACTCTCTATTCCCTCCTCCAAGTCATTAATAAAGATATTGAACAGCAGTGGACCCAGAACAGAACCCTGGGGCACCCCACTGGTCACGTCTCTCCAAGCTGAAGAGAGGCCATTTATGGTCACCCTTTGGGTGCGATTAGTCAACCAATTACAAATCCACCTAACAGTAGCACTATCTATCCCACTTTCTACTAACTTCTTAGCAAGAATACCATGGGGAACCTTATCAAAGGCCTTACTAAAGTCCAGATAAACAATATTCACAGCATTCCCCTCATCCACTAGGCCTGTAATTCTATCAAAGAATGAGATCAAATTAGTCTGGCATGACTTGTTTTTAAGAAATCTGTGTTGACTTCTTGTAATGAAAGCATTGTTTGTTAAATATTTGCAGACTGGCTGTTTAATAATCTTCTCTAGGATCTTTCCAGGAATTGAAGTCAAGCTGACTGGGCGGTAATTATTTGGGTCCTCTTTTTTCCCCTTTTTGAAGATGGGGACAACATTAGCCCTCCTCCAGTCGATGGGGACTTCCCCTGTTCTCCAGGACTTCTCAAATATTATTGCCAATGGTTCTGAAATTACTTCCACCAGTTCTTTTAATATCCTTGGGTGTAATTCATCTGTTTCCAGGTGTTCCTGTACCAGCTCTCTACCTATTTTGTGTTGTAATTCCCATCCTACCTCATCTAGTCTTTGTCCCAGCGGATCTCTTTCTTCCTTTTTGGAGAAAACAAAGGCAAAGAAGGTGTTGAACAGTTCTGCCTTTTCCTTATCTCCTGTTAGTAACTGGTTATTATCGTCACACAGAGAGCCTATCATTTCCTTATTTTTCCTTTTGCTACGGACATAACTAAAGAAACCCTTTTTATTATCTTTAATGTCTCTGGCAAGTCTAAGTTCATTTTGCGCTTTAGCTTTTTTTACCATCCCCCTGCATATATTAGCTGTTTGCTTATATTCCTCTTTGGTGCATTTCCCATTTTTCTATTCCTTGTACTTGTTTTTCTTTATAGTTAGCTGAGTTGAAAGTTCTTTAGTAAACCATTGTGGTTTCTTTAGACCTCTCCTATATTTTCTTCTTGTAGGAACAGTTTTAAATTGTGCCTTTAATATCTCGCTTTTAAGGAACTCCCAGCCATCTTGGACTCCCTTCTCTTTCAGTGTGTCGGTCCATGGAATCACAGCCAATAATGCCCTAAGTTTACAAAAATTGGCTTTCTTAAAGTCCAGGATTCTTGTCTGACTAAGCTTAACTTCACCTTCCAACTGTATAACAAATTCCAAGAGGGCATGGTCACTTTTACCTAATGATCCCACCACTTCGACCCCATTTACGAGGTCCTCCTTATTGGTTATGACCAGATCTAAAATGGTTTTGCCTCTTGTTGCCTCCTCTACCTTCTGGGCCATGAAATTGTCTGCAAGGGCAGTAAGGAATTTGTTAGACCTTGCATTCTTAGCTGAGTTGGATTGCCAGCATATATCAGGATAATTAAAATCTCCCATTAGTACTACATCTCTCCCTTTTGACTGTGTGGCCATCTGCTCAAAGAAGGCATCATCCCACTCCTCCGACTGGCTTGTGGGTCTATAATATACCCCCACAGTGACATCCCTCCTGGTTTTTTCACCCCTGATTTTCACCCAAATACTCCTCTGCTGTTTATCTTGTATTTCTTCAGCAGTATAAATGTCCTTAATATATAAAGCTACACCTCCTCCTTTCTTACTTGTCCTATTCCTTTGAAACAGGTTATACCCTCCAATGACTACATTCCAATCATACGTCTCATCCCACCATGTTTCAGTGATGCCAATTATGTTATATTTATTTTGCTGTATTAGGAGTTCCAGCTCCTCTTGTTTGTTCCCCATGCTCTCTGCATTGGTGTAGAGACATTTGAGGCTGTGTGTGCTTCTTACCTGCCCTTTGCTTAACCTGTTTTTCCTCTCACTGATGGTCTGCACTACTTCTTGTCCTGCTCCTATTGCAACATTTGGGCTAGTCTCCACAACCCCTTCTGGATATCTGCCGTTAAGAGAATTTTCTCCCTCCCCCTGCAAACTCAGTTTAAAGCTCTCCTATTAAATCTTGGGGGAAGTTGATGCAAGGCTTCCAGTTTGTAGTCTGATGAAGCTCCTTGGGTGAGTAGTGAAATGTTTCTATCTCACAAGAAAAGAAGGCCAGTTACCATGGCTCAACTTCTGGATAGCCTCACCTGGATGACTGAGAATCTTCATAGACACAGTCCTGCTGTCGTTTAAAAATTCCTTATGGGTGTGTCTCTGAATATGTAGGAGTATGTGTGTGTGTGTGTGTCCTTTGAGAGCATCCCTGGTAACACCATCCATGGGTGTGGAGCTCACAAGGACCTCTGGCTGCACCCAAAGGAAAGTGTCGAGCCATTTCCGCTTGGCTACAATGACTCATGACGGCTCTCTGGGATTTCACTGCTTGGAGCCAAAAATGGTTTAGGGAGAACCAGACTTTTCTTCTGGTCTTCCAGAAATGCAAGGTGCCTTTTTCTGGGCCATCCTTCCTGCTACTCCAGCTTCAAGGAGGGAAGCTCTTCTCCCTCTCCCAAAATACCAGAACTAGGGGACATACACTCAAATTGAGGGCTGGGAGAGTAAAAACTGACAAAAGAAAATATTTTTTCACCCAGCGCGTTGTAAGTCTATGGAATTCCCTGCCACACAATGTGGTGATGGCATCTGACCTGGATGCCTTCAAAAGGGGACT
>JAHTLZ010003702.1:0-15268 GCA_023846285.1 Phrynocephalus versicolor | reverse complement strand
CAATTTTTAAAGTAGTTTCATTATAAAATGAAACAAAACAAAATGCTGTGCTCCCCTGGGTCCTCAAAGCACCAAAATGGCAGGGGAACTTCTTTGGACTCCGTGTAAGCCCCTGAAATTTGGAGAGGTTTGGGGTTCAGGGGGCTGAGTTATTAAAATCCAAAGGGGGCACTCCAAGGAAATATCATTTCTAAGTGAGTAGGAAGCCCTAATCGCTTGCCCTCATAGGGTGGGGCTATTATCGGCTTAGTTCTGAACTTCCAACTCAATTAGAATTATTTTTCCTAGCATTTTGTTTTTCATTTTTGTGCCCATCTCTACTAGCTATCTGTAAATAGTATCTTCTTCTAATGATATTATGGCAGCCTGCTTGTAACTTCTAGTCACTTTTATGTGTATTGGGGCTGTTGACTCACTAAATGGTGGCAGCAGAGGAATGCCACTGTCCCAAGTGTTAATTTGTACCTTGCTTTCTTCTCCTGCCTCCTCCTCTATTATGACAACTAAAACAATGATGAGATGCATGGAAGGGGAATGTATTTTGTACTACAAGGTACTCCCTCGTGGCATTCAAATTCTTCTAAATAACTAGAAGTAATTATTTTTGCTCTGCTTTGCTTTAAGAAATAATGGCAGTGAATTGTGACTTAAAAAAAAGAGAGAGAGAGAGAGCAGGAGTGGTGAATAGCGAGTATTTGAGGTCCTTTAAATGACAACTGTAACCAATTTACTTTTTGAAAGTCACTTTCCATGCTCTGTCCACTGATATAAAATGACATCTTCCCTCTTTCGACATTGTAAGAAAAGTTTGCATCAGCTTTCATGCGCACCCATCCAAGCAGAGGCCAGATGGCCACCTGTCAGAAATACTGTGATGGGGGTTCCTGCAGGGCAGGGGGTTGGACTGGATGGCCCTTGAGGTCTCTTCTAACTCTATGATTCTACGGTTCTATGTAAGAGAGGAGAGCAGAAGTGTCACTACAGCAACACCGCTACACATGAGTGTCAGATGAGGCTCGCAGACTGGGAGCATTTTAAGAGAAGCCTTTGGGCTAGATGGTGCAGTATAAAAATCCAATAAAATAAAATAAAATAAAATAAAATAAAATAAAATAAAATAAAATAAAATAAAATAAATAAATAAATAAATAAATTTCAGTTCTACCTAGGCATTGCTTTTCTGCTCTCAGGCATATGTGAAACTTCAGGTTAGCGTCCATCTTACAGTGGCTGCAGAACACACATAGACTTATTATCATTATTTTTAAATATCTATATCGCTTATCCTACTATGTTCAGTCCATATTTCACTAATCTTTTGGTATACTGAAATTCTGCTGACTCCTCACAGAGAGCAGGTAAAAAAAACACACACACACACACCGGTAACTTTAGCATTCAGTCACTACTGTGAGAGTGGTATGGCCCTCACAACTTTACTCCCCATGACAGTTTAAAATAGCCAAGAACATTTTAACAGTGGACTGTAGTTTGAGGCATTTCTCTTTCCCTTTCAACCTCATGCCCCATTTTATTCTTTTAAACTCTTCTTGTCTAATTCTTTTTGCCCGTAGGCAGCCCAGAAGGCCTCCGTTCACATGGAATGTTTTCTTGTCAAGATTCTTTCAAGGATGTTAAGTTGGCTTGTCAGCTTTGTAATGCTCATGATGACAATATTCCACCTGGAACCCTCACAACAGATATTCCGGCTTATGATACGGTAAGTTAGCTATATGGCTAATCTACTATAGACCAGCTGGGACACTGAAGTTATTTGGTATTACAGCTCCTATCAGCCCCAGGGCACCGTGGTTCGTAGTCAGGCATTATGGGTGCCATTGTCCAAAAATATGTGCCTCCTGGTTCTAAGCCTGCCTCTTCCTGACACATGGCATGGCTTTGTGTCATGGCACAGAAAGTTGTATCTTTGCCTTACTGTTACTGATACTGATGTGAAACACCCCCCAGTGGCCTTTGCTCTCAGTTGTGCAATATATACCACAGGCTAGCAGGCAGGCAAGCAGATAGACAGGCATACAGACAGACAATCTGTGGAGGCTGGTCCATTAGTAAAAACAAAGCATTTTTAAAAAGTGATAAAAAGCCACATTTTCCAACAGCAAACATGCAAACATACAACAGTATGGGTATTTATTGCAGCAGCATTTTTTTAAAAAAAGCTCTTTTTCAGTTCAGTAAATAAATGTTAGTTCTTACATTTTAAGTAACTATGCCAAAAGAAAGGAGAGGAGAACAAAACCAGCGTTATTTGCCTCCACCTACAGTTGCTACTGAATTCTCATCTGTGCGTTACTGTTGAGTCCACAGTAGGCTGTTCCTACTGTACGCTGCTGAATTTCCCAAGGTCCAATGAAAGAAATTCAATGCAGAGAGGTCCAGGAGAAATTACCGGTTTATTAGGCCTAATAAAGGACGGTAAGGCCAACTACCCTACGGCAAGGCAGTGCAGGATGGTCGGCCCTGAAACAAAATGGTTGCAAACTTTTATACCTTTTCCCCCTCCCCTCCCACAGGGTGCGCACAGATCCCTGGAATAGGTAGGTGGCGATCTTCAGGGAGGCCACCAATAGTGACAGTCCAGGGCATCTCCCAGGGCAGTCCTGGGGTGGTTCGGGGGTGGTCCTGGGGCGTTCCTGATGATCTGGAACTGGACACCTGCCCAGGTGTGGTTGGGCCAAATCTGTCCCTTAATGAGCCATCAGGGGTGTGGCAATGGAAAGGAGGAAAGTGGGTATTGTCCGGGGGTCTGAGTAAGCTTGGGGAAATCAGTAAGTCAATAGAGGGACCAGAGAGTCAATAGGATAAGCCCTGGGGCTGCCAGACAGTTCCTGATGAGTGTGGAGTTGGAACAATGGGAATCTTCTGGCTGGAGATAATCCGGGGTGCAGCTGTGGTGCGACATGCCGGAATCTAGGATAACCAATGGAGTCCACTCTGGAAGATGCAGCCTTCTGTGGAGTCGCCATGATGTCCTTTTCCCTTGCCATGAATCCCTGCCCAAGATAGTGTAGGTCCAGGAGACATAGGATAGCGCAGGAACACGTTTCAAGCACACCCAGGGAGAGTGGGCTAAAGGGAGGAGAGAAGAGGAAGAAGGAGAGGAAAAGAGAGGAGAGAGAGAGAGAGAGAGGAAGAGAGTGGGGCAGGAAGGGGAAGAGTGGGTTCAGGCTGGCTTGGGTCAGAGACCAGGGCCCTTATAGACAGAAAGAGGTGATGGCGGTAGTTTTCTGGAGGAATGGGATGACCCTGAGGTTTGGAGATGATCGTTTGTGATCATCACTTCATGAGCCAAGAGCATGGTGGAAATAAACCATCAGTTCAGGAAGTTTTTTCCTGAGCTGCATATCTGGCTGCAAAGAATAGGATCCAATTCAGCTATGAATGAGTTAACTAAATTTGTTGGTGAGACGCCTTGACTATCCTTCGGTGGAAATCTTTGGGACAGAAGAAATAAGTCTCCAAAGGTTTCCACAAAAGGAGGGAGCTCTACCCGTTTGATTTGGCAGTGTGGGACGGTCTGTCACCATAGGAAAGCATTGGGGCAGTCTACCGTCATAGAAAAGCATTGACGACTGAAGGCAGAGTTCCCCTGGAACTGAGACCCGGCGAAGAAACAAGGACCGGGACTATGTCTTAACTAAAGCCGAGTTCGTGGAGTCGTGAAGCGGGTAGAGAGAGGTGGATTCATGCCGCTGGTGTAGCTAGATCTCAGCCACCTCCCTGGAACTAAGATTCAGTTGGGAGTTTCGAGTTTTCGTGGTCCAGGGACCATGGAACTAATTCATTGTAGTGGTCTACTCTATAATCTATCGCAATCTTATCCATGTTAAGCGCCCCCTTCCGGCTCGTAATTAATGAGACATTGACGGATGAGGTGGGCGCTGATTGGCTAAGATGCATGGGCGGTTAATCCTTAGCACCCCTGCTGTTTTATTGACTCTCAGCGGAAATGAACTGCCGCGGTTATCTTGTATCAGTGTAAACTGGTAAATTGGATACAAAGTGCCATTTTCTGGCCACCCAGGCCCTTGATTTCGCTAGCAATGCCTCCAGCCTGCAAAAGCGGCGGTGGATGTATTTTTCCCGATATCTCGGGAACAGAATAGAGTTTTTGGACCGGGCTTAAAGTGTGGTGCTTATGACGGTGTGGGCCAGGCTCGGGCGGTTCCGGAGAGTCTTGGAACCACTCCAATTATTTATTGTGACTATTTTTCCATTACGACTCTTCATTACCCTGTCCTGCAGTCCCAATGGACTCCAGACATCGCAATTCAGAACTACAAGGACATACTGTAAGGCAGTCATGACCCTCTTTCAGTCTGGGCCCAGAATCAGCTTCAGAGAGGTTCTCAATCAGGGAAGTTTCATTTTGGTGGCTCATTAAGAGAAGCCAAAGCAAAAGGGGTGGAGAAAAAATATGAGCATATTTGATTCTAATGCTCTTATAACCTACATCGAAGTCTTAGGAAAGGTGTCTTCATCCTTTCAAATGTGCAAAAGCCCAGAGACTGCCAACCAAAAGCAGCACGGGAAAAGTGAAGAGCCAGTTTGAGACCTCAGGAGGACCAGATTTGTCCTCAGGCTTGAGTTCCCAACATTTGTCTTGCCAGAACCTGACCTCTGCATTGCTTGAATGTCCCTGAATTGGAACCTGGACCTTGTCTTTTGTTTCATGCTGCCTTAATTCAAGACCAGGGAACCTCTAGCCCTCTAGATGTACCTGGGCCTCAGCCTTCATGAGCCCTAGCCAGGAAAAGCATGGAGATTGGAGAATGTTGAGAGTGACAAAAGCTGCTATCTAACAATGTTTAGAGAACCTTAATGATAGGCATTGGACTCTCAGATTTTGTTTTTACTGCAGCCCCCAGAATTTGGCAAGATTCTGGGAGCTTCAGCTAGAATTCTGGGAACTGCGGGCAAAAATCCAAGTCCCTAGAGGACCTTTGCACATATGCCTCAACAATTCGGAATCTAAAGCCAGCATCATGTCTGCAGAAGAAGGAAATAGATGGGAATGGCTAAACATTATTGTGGGAATTTGCTGGGAAAGCTCCAAAGCAAACTGATCTTGATTACAGAAATAAACAGACAAAGACAAAGTGTTTTTTTTCTCAACCAGCTGGGAAGAAAGTGCTGTGCAGACTTGTAGACAAAGACTGACTTGCGTCTTCTCCAGAAGGATTGTTTTCTATTCATCTTATCTAAATTCATAAGCAAAGATTGGAGCATTTATGAAAACATTGGTCGTGATAGTAAGCAGGTGCCCTTTAGCCCTTTAGCCCTTCCCTAAAACAAAGGTCAGAGGAAATAGAAGGTCACTTCCCTCCAAATATGACATGTTGGCAAAAGTCAAGAGTGAGTGCACTGCACTGAAACTTCCCCAAAAAGCTTAGTCTGAAGAAAGGTTCTCATACTTTATGATAGTTGCAAGGGACTGGTGTTCATTTAGCCCTGCAAAGGGCGCCACTCAAAAATCATCAGTGTTTTGAATACCAAAAAGCTTTCTGAGATGACCTGCCACAAATGACCACAACTAATCTGACCATGGGGTATGTATTCCAGTTTAAGCAGCTTTCAGTCTGTGGCGCAGTGGTTAAACAACTGTACTGCAGCTATAATGGTGGTCACAACCTGAGGTTCAATCCCAGGTAGCCGGCTTATGGTTGAGTATCCAACTCACTGGTAGCAGGGAGTACTTTAAGCACTGTGGAGTAGTGTATAAGCAGAACCCTTTATAGCTGTATTCCTGATGGCTCATCTTGTGCTCCACGAAGCTACCAAAGTTGATTTAATACCAACATCTGGTATTCGTGCAAGCATCTACATAGTTGGTTTGAAGGCTGGACTGAATTGTTCCCGTGGCCAGTAAAGGCAAGCCAAATGTTAGCAGCAAAATTTTCAGAAATCTTAAATCCCAATTTTATTCAACAGTCACTACCAAATATGCAAATTTGTTTTCTGTATTTGATTTGTGTTTCTTTTCTCTGCAATCTGAGGTACAAACATCAAAGAAGGGCCTTGGAGGTGAAATATGTTGAGTGTAATGGCTACAGATTCTGTTACTTCACTCGTGGACAGCTTGGTCTCCAGCCCTCCCTGCTGATGCTTCATGGATTTTTATTCAATAAAGACGTGTGGCTAAATGCAATCAAAGTATGGTTCTATTTACCTTGGGTATGCTTATACCGGACTGGGGGGGATGACTATATCACTTTTTCACAACACCCAGTTGTTTCAGTGGGGCTTGGAAAGGAGAATCCCTCAACCTACTGCAGGCATGTCCAAACTTTGGCCCTCCAGATGTTTTGGACCACAACTCCCATAATTCTAAGCTTAGATTGAAAAATGGCAAAGGACAGTGGAAGTTGCGGTCCAAAACATCTGGAGGGCCAAAGTTTGGACATGCCTGACCTACTGCATCCTTATTTTTCTGTCACCCAGGGCAGCTTCAGCCTGCTTGCTTTAGGTTAAGGAGTATTGCCCTAGAGCAGGGGTGGGCAACTGTTGGCCCTCCAGATGGTTTGGACCACAACCCCCAGAATTTTGAGCTTAGATTGCCAATGACAAAGGACTGTGGGAGTTGTGGTCTAAAACATCTGGAAGGCCAACAATTGCTTACCCCTGCCTTATTAACTATGCAGTGCAATAGAAAGCTGCCCACCTGGAAGAGGGAGTGGTCTACTGGTTGCCACCTAAAAAACCACTGTGCTCCACATTGTACCTTTTAGTTGAATGTCCTCTCCTTTCCTCCAAAATTGAACCCAATAGGAGTACATAAAGCAGCAACCATGTCAAATCATGTTTTAAACTTGTGATTATTGTTCTATTGTTATTTTGTGTATAAGAACATAAGAAGAGCCATGCTGGATCAGGCCAAAGGCCCATCTAGTCCAGCTTCTCACAGTGGCCCCACCAGATGTTTTGGGAGCACATGAGACTAGATACCACTCCCCTGCACCTGGCCCTTGAAATACCCTGGTTTTAAGCCTGGAGATTACACATCTCCATCATGGTTTGTAAACTGTGATGGACTTTTCCTCCAGGAATCTGTCCAATCCCCTTTTGAAGGCATCCGGGCCAGATGCCATCACCACATCCTGTGGCAGGGAGTCCCACAGACTAACAACGCACTGGGTGAAAAAATATTTTCTTTTGTCTATTCTTACTCTCCCAGCCCACAATTTGAGTGTATGTCCCTTAGTTCTGGTATTTTGTGTGAGAGAGAAGAGCTTCCCTCTATCTGCTTTACTCATGCCCTGCATTATTTTGTACTTCTCAATGATATCCCCCCTCAGGCGCCTTTTTCCAGACTAAAGAGGCCCAAATGTTTTAGCCTTTCCTCATAAGGGAGGTGGCCCAGCCCAGTAATCATTTTAGTCGCTCTCTTTTACACCTTTTCCAGTTCCACTATGTCTTTCTTGAGATGCGGTGACCAGAATTGTACACAATACTCCAGGTGCGGCCTTACTATTGTTTTGTATAAGGGCATTATAAAGTTGGCTGTTGTATTTTCAATCCCCTTTCTGATAATCCCTAGCATGGAATTGGCCTTCTTTACCGCTGCCACACATTGGGTAGATACCTTCATGGAGCTGTCCACCAACACACCAAGGCTGTTATATGGCTGTTATTTTTCTTTTGTATTGATGGAAACTGCCTGGAGTTCCTTTGGAAGACGGGTGGTATAGAAATGAATGAATGAATGAACAAATGAATGATTGGAGATAGGGGAAATTTGCTTAACAGAATCGCCTATGGGGCGAATCTGCACAACATAAAAATGGTCGCGATTAGGGATTACTCTGTTTTCAATGCATTCCTGTGGGAAATGTGTATAAAGGAAAATTGTTTTAGCAGAATTTCATTTGGAATGAATTAATTCCTTTATACAAGGTCTCTCTCTCTCTCTCTCTCTCTCTCTCTCTCTGTGTGTGTGCGTGTGTGTGTGTGTGTGTGTGTGTGTGCGTGTGTGCATGTAGAGCAAGAGAGAGAAAGAGCAAGAGAGAAAGAGAGAGAGAGAGAGAGAGATGGGTGTATCTGAATTTGGGGATGCTAAGATCATGAAATGAATGTTGGTATGACTGAGCAGTAAGGAGTTCAAATCCTATCACCATTTCATGCCTCACAAGAATCTCCCCCAGAGCATGTGTAATCAATAAGGTTACATGCTTGCCATATATCAGCCAACCAAAGTCCTAAAATGCCACCAGAATGAAGGACTGGTAAACTACTTCTAAGTAAACTACTTCTAAGTAGTTTATACCCAAGATTCTGAAACATCCTTTTTCTTATATGTTTCTGTGTTGCCTCCCCCTCCCCATTATCAAGGTTGGACAGCTGGGAGCAGTAATAGTGTTCCAGTATATGAATTCCTCCATTTAACCGGTTAGCCACCCATCTGATACATTCAGCTCCCCACTCCCCTTATTGAAGAGAACTGCCTATTTTTGTCCTGAGTTCTTAAGTTTATAATAACTGTTGTCATCTTTCCACAGTTCTTTCCTAAGGACCTCCACTTGGTCTGTGTTGACATGCCTGGCCATGGTGAAACTGCTTGTTTGGGAGAAGAAAGTTACACAGCCGCTGAGCAGGCTGAAAAGATACATCAGGTAAGGC
This sequence comes from Phrynocephalus versicolor, assembly GCA_023846285.1. Taxonomy (NCBI): domain Eukaryota; kingdom Metazoa; phylum Chordata; class Lepidosauria; order Squamata; family Agamidae; genus Phrynocephalus; species Phrynocephalus versicolor. The sequence continues at coordinate 6,631 of JAHTLZ010003702.1, read as the reverse complement.
TACCCACTCCTAGAGATGTGAAGCCCCCATCAAACTGAAAAAAATTGGAACAAATAGGAAAAAATGAGTTTTGTTTTCCAGTTTTTTCCCCTGAAGCCTTTTTGGTTTTTTTTTCCAAAAAATTGAAAAATTGAAAAAAGAAGAAGAAAAAATGATTATGAAATGTTTTATTTTAACATGATGAAAATAAAATATCTTAAGACAGGGTGTTCAAATATCTTCCAAATAATTTCTAAAAATATATGCATAGTATCAGATTAGTCTAATTTCTGTGCAATGAAGACAAGCAAGTCCTAGGTTACAAACTGAACTCTCCAATACAAGAACAAACAACATGAATTTGACCAAACTCCGGGAGGCAGTGGAAGACAGAAGGTCCTGGCATGCTCTGGTCCATGGGGTCACGAAGAGACTGAACAACAGTAACAATGCAAGAACAAGATGCATTTCTTCTTTTAGGAGGTGCTGCTATTGTCACAAGAAGGGTTTCAGTTTTCTTCTTGCATGTGGGTAGATATGTTTGGTAATAGTTTACATTTATCTGATTCCAGAAAATCGAATCATTTAGGTACTTTAGTTTATAACCTTTGTGTAAATAATAATTTAATTACTACTACAATTACAAATAAATATTATTTTAAAAGTAAATTCTGTTTGTAATAACTGTTTGGATAAACTATATTTTAATATGCTAGTTGTGATAATTGTATGCTAAGTCAAATGGTCCATAGTCATACTTTATGTTCCTAAAGTAACAGAATGACTTTCAAGCTGTAAAAGGGGGGGGAGTGCTGATGTAGCATTTTTTTCAATTTTTCCAAAAAAATCCTTTTTCCCCCAGGGGGAAAATGGGGTGAGGGGGGAACAGTTTTTTTCCCAAGCTTCAGATTTCCAGAAAGGTTACATCTCTACCCACTCCTATGCTTCCTCTTCCTCTATCCCTTCTGCCCCAACTGCAGGCCAGCATGTAATAATTCTTGGTACAAGCTGGTGTCTCCTGTAAGGGACATCTCTTGAGGGGGGGGGGACTGTTCAGTGGCTCTTTAGCTGCTATCACTGCTGGCTTGTTTGGGGCTTCCTGAACCAAGCAGAAGATCATACTGTGTCCTGGCTTTCTCGCTCCTAAGCATATAACAAGGCTCACAATTTTTTACAATTCACCCAAGCATTTATTGGCAAATGGTTAAACATGCTGCCTATCTCTCAGTGAAAGTGTCTCACAAGCAATTAAAGCAATATAAACGAAAACAATTAGAAATGCAATGGGCTATGATTTTTTTAAAAAAGATAAATTACAACAGAAATACGGTTAATGTTCATGTAAGATATGCATAACTTGCCGAGACTAATTTATGAAGATACAGAGCCCAACTTGATTGTGCAGTAGAGCATGTGAGCTGGAACACAACTGAAACACAGCTGGCACCTTGTCAGGTAGTCACAATGTTCAACAGTAACTTATACAATGCATATGCAAATACTTAGGTCTGCTCAGTTTTCAAAATCTGCCATAGCAGTTCTTTGTCCCTGCTTCTTGTTTCAGTTCGTTGAGTGTATTGGTTTGAACAGACAGCCTTTTCATCTGGTTGGCATCTCCATTGGCGGAATGGTTGCTGGACTTTACGCTGCTCTTTATCCATCTGATGTATGCTGTTTGTCTCTCCTTTGCCCAGCTGGTGAGTTTCTAAATGTAGTTACCTCCCAGAAAGTCATAAAGATGCTTAATTCAGAGTGAATTAAGGGTTGCTTCATTCAATCTCCTGCTCATGAGAAAATAAGTTACCTTATCTGAAGTGAGAAGGTATGGTGATTAGAGATGGGCACGAATAAAAAAAATGGCATTTCGTTTGTCGTTTGTCGTTTGGAGGGTCCGTTTCAGTTTGTTTTTGTTTTTCGCGAATTTTTGCAAAAAAAAAGTTTTCCTTTTCGTTCATTTCGTTACCATTTTGTTACCATTTATTTCAATTTTCTTGTGGTTTTTTTTAGGATTTTAAGCACTTCACTCATATTGCAGTAACGGAAACAAAACGCACGACAAAATTTCCGGTGTTTCTGTTCGTTTCGTTTCATTTTAGAGACAAAATTCATTTGTCATTTCGTTATGTAATGATCTCTAATGGTGATCAAAGATAAAAATATCAAGCTGCTCTTTTTATAGCTCTCTTCAAGATGTAAATTAAATGCAATGGTGGCTGATATGATAGCTACAAAACGAATGATCTGATCTGAACAGGCCCTAACTGTGCTTCATCCAATGTTGCCAGATGAATCCAGTCTCCTTGCCCATCCTTATCTCTGGTTCCCCTTTCTTTGTGCAGTATGTCCAGACAGGATATCCTGTAGCTAGACCAGTTAGAAAATGCAGCTGTTCCAACTTTTCCTTCTTAACAAGATGTCCTATGGTAAGAAAAAAAAAAAAGGCAGAACAAGAGGCAAGGAAAGCCAGGGAGATTACAAGGGGAAGACGTCATCCTTCTGTCCGGGATGGTATGAGACCTTCTGCCTTGGGCAGGGGGTTGTAGTAGAAGACCTCCAAGGTTCATATTCTATATTCTTTTCCAGCTCTGCCTTCTTTCCCATCTCATAGGCCTGAGGTTTCCAGCAGGTAATGGCCCGAACAAACACTTAAAGAAGCAGGCACGATCTGTGAACCCACATTCATTTCTGAAGCTTGGCTTGTACCATCCTACCCTAACAAATGTCCAGGTAAAACACCCCATAGAGCAAAGTTGTCTGGCTCAATTTTTATTGAAAGCATCTCAAACTGGCAATTTTCATATCTTGCTCTTTGTCGCTCCTTCTGCCTCTACTGAACTCCTTAATGAAGCAGGAAAGGGAGGTTTTGGTGACAAACCTAAGAATCTACACAACAGTTTGATATCATTTTTATTGTCATGGCTTGATTCTATGGAATCTTGACATTTGTAGCTTGGTGATACAGAAGTCTCTGCCAGAAAGCTCTGGTGATCGGGTTCTGCATAGTCTAGGAGAGCTCTCTTAGCAATGAAATGGTCAGGATCCCATGGGTGCCATCAACAAAGTTCAGAGGGGAAGGGGACCAAATTTACCTGTGGTGACTACTGCCCAAGTCCAGACAGACTGAAGTATCAAATCTGGCTTTGGTAGCTCAGTGAGACAGAGCCGCTCGCTGTGAAGTCAGAAGCTGGGCCTCCAATTCCCCTCTCCCCTCACACCCCTTGTAGAAAAGAAGTGTTTTGGGAAGTCTACCACAGCTGATGCTTAAACTGCTGTATTCATTTTTCTGACAGGGGGGCCAAAGGAACTGGAGGAGCGCTGGAGGAGGAGATGATTTGATTTTTGTGTGTGAGGCAGTTTTAAAGCCTATGTGGGTTGGGGACAAACTCTATAGTCTCAGAGTGTCCCCAAAAGGAGGGATGAGTAAGTCATTTCTAAGTATTCCATATTGTACATGGAAAATCCTGAAAAGGGTCACTGTGAGCTGGAATCATCTTGACGGAACATATCTAATTATATGATAGGATTTCTTTTTTCCCTCCTGTTCTTTTGCTGCTGGTAAAAGGGTGCTGCTAATCTATCTATGCAATTAATGCGAGTGATAGCAAACAAGGGAACAACTGAGAGTTAATATTTCGACGCTCATTCACCCTTCTTCCAATGAAACTCTGCCAGGGATCGTGCTGGCTGTAGGGTTCTGAAAACTGCAAGACCACAAGACAACTTATCTGTGTGTTACCCTTCAGCTACTGGTTTTGGAGAGCAATACTTTCATATATGGTAGATACAGTATGTAACTTTACCTTGAATTTCCTACAACTTTGATTCTTCTGTTGTTTCTTCACCTTAGCTCCTAAAAGGATACCTTGAATCTTCACCGCTGGATAGCTCTTTTTGTTTAAAATGTAAGTACAAGTACAGTGGTACCTTGTATAAAGGAATTAATTCATTCCAAATGAAATTCTGTTAAGCAAATTTTCCTTTATACAAATTTCCCATAGGAATGCATTGAAAATGAGTAATCCCTAACTGTGACCATTTTTATGTTGTACGGATACGCCCCATAGACTATTCTGTTAAGCAAATTTCCCCTGTCTCCGGAATTTTTTATGTTGTACAGATTTTATGTTAGGCAAACTGTTTGTTATATGAGGGTTCACTGTACACTAATTAGCCACCATCAACCACCACTTTCTCCCAAGATTACCTGTACAGTATTGGGTTTTTGCAAGGGGGTTGCGTTTACACATTACAATTGTTTGTGTGTGTGTGTGTTCTGTGACCTCAAGTCAGAGCTGACATATCACAACCATAACAAGGCTTTCAAGGGGAAATAGTTAAGGAGTGATTGCACCAGTTCCACTTCCTCAGTGAGTTTCTGTGGCCAAGTGGGGATTCGAAACCTTGTCTGCTGAATCCTAGTGCATCACTCTATCCATTACACCACACTGTACTTTTAGATATACAGTTAACAAGGTTGGCCCTACACATTGCCAGGTAGCGGTGGCCAATTCAGGCAGCAGGTTTAGAATGTCATGAAGAGGCACCAAATTGTTGATCCTTGATTTTGTTGTGACTAAGTCCCTTGTTGTTTTGTGTGCATGTTCTCTTGTTTCCATTTCACTGAGGTGGGGGAAATGGCCATGCAAAAGAGGTGGCTACGATTATTGGGAGATTCTAGGAGCAAAACAAAAATGTGGTGCTTTTATTTATTTATTTGATTTTTATTCCACCCATCTGGCAGTGAGGCCACTCTGGGTGGTTATATACCCCCCCAATAATGCTTAAAGCACTGTCTGAGCAATTTACACTTTATTTATGCAGGCTACACGTTGCCCCTCCCCCAGAGAGCCTTACCAACCTCAGATTGATGGAAGGCTGAGTGAACCTTGAGCCGGCTGGCTCCCTGGAATTGAACCCCAGGTCATGAGCACAGTTATGGCTGCAGTACAGCAGTTTAACCACTGTGCCATGAGGCTGTTCTTTAACAGGAGCTACAGTAGTGTTAATAATAGACATGAAAGTAATATTAGCAATTGTCAGAAATGATACTCAGCGTATCTGTTTCTCTGCTTCTTTATTGAGAAGATTTTTTAGACATCTCCAGTCCAAAGTCCAAGTACAGCCTTCATGACAACATGGACAAGATCAAGGCTCCCACTCAGATCATTTGGGGAAAGAATGACCAGGTAAATCTACCCTATTGTTTGTCAAGGCACAGGGAGTTTTGTCTTGGTCCCATCCTATAGTGCAGTGGTTCTCTACCTTGGGTTTACAGATGTTCTTGGATTGCAACTCGCAGAAGTTTTGGCCAACACAGCTGGTGGTGAAGGCTTCTGGGCATTGCAGTCAAAGAATATCTGGGGCACCATGGCTGGAAACCACTTCTACATGACATTCCAAGCTATTTTATTGTAGGAAAGGGGAAATTGCAATGGCTCCATCCATTGGAGATTCCAGAAACAAAGGAATTTTCAGGTGATGCTCCTTTGGTGGTTGACTTTTGCTAATGGAGGGGTGGAGTTGTACAGGAAGATACCTGATCCTGAGGATGAGACTATATCCGCTTTGATAAACTTTGATCCAATTTTATTTTTTCAAATTAGAGCCCTTCTGGTTGAAATCACTGCTGCTATCCAGATTAATGCAAGCAATGACAGCAGGGGAGCAATGGGATGCCAGCAGCAGCAGAAGCTGTCTCTGATCAGGCAACCTCCACTAGGACTATCCCTTCCCATTGCCTCTTTTTATTTATTTATTTTTCAAAATAACTCAGCACATAACTGGTGAGCTTATGTTAGTCCCAATGCTCAGAATGCTCAAAACAGGGTCAGAAGTACTTGGCTTAAATACAGCAATAATTAAATACTACATGTACGAAAATTCCTATTACTTACTACCATTGCACAGGAGTTATATCATTGTGCAAGCAATTGTCCAAAAGATGATCCCAGCAGTTGTGGAAGAAAATATATATCCTGAACAACCTTTTGCTAAGTTTGAAAATGCACACCTGCTAACAAAATGAGTCTTGACACATTCAAGTCATTAGACCCTGGGCTTAAATCCTAAGTGTATGTTTTCCACAACAGTCTCAGTGTGATTGGTCTCAGTGGTCTGGTAAAAAGCAACGAGGATCATGTAGCTCTGAAGCCTTTCCCACCTGTGTTCTGCACTGATGGGCCGCAAAAGGTCTTCCGGGGGCCTCAGATTCCTCTCCTGATGGCACAGGTCACTGTCTCAGTCAACAGATGGTCCCAGCTCTTCCTGAACTATGGTCATCTCTACGATCATAGCGCTCTGATATTTTACCAGGACACCGATCTCCATGTTTGCTGCCAATTTCCCATAATCCTCTGTGGTTTTATTATACCTTTTTACAGAGAACAAGGAAACAACCATAACATCAACACTATTTCCTTGTTACTTAGGTAATTGACCCTTCTGGAGCAGAAATCTTGACCAACGCTGTTGCTGACTCTCAGGTGCATATGGTGGAGAAATGTGGGCACTTCATAGTGTTAGACAGACCCAGAAGATCTGCAAAACTCCTCCTGGAATTCTACCAGTCCATCTGTGGCCCAGAATAAGATGTGGGAATAATTTTAATATTATATTATATTATATTATATTATATTATATTATATTATATTAT
>JAHTLZ010003701.1:0-15266 GCA_023846285.1 Phrynocephalus versicolor | reverse complement strand
CAATTTTTAAAGTAGTTTCATTATAAAATGAAACAAAACAAAATGCTGTGCTCCCCTGGGTCCTCAAAGCACCAAAATGGCAGGGGAACTTCTTTGGACTCCGTGTAAGCCCCTGAAATTTGGAGAGGTTTGGGGTTCAGGGGGCTGAGTTATTAAAATCCAAAGGGGGCACTCCAAGGAAATATCATTTCTAAGTGAGTAGGAAGCCCTAATCGCTTGCCCTCATAGGGTGGGGCTATTATCGGCTTAGTTCTGAACTTCCAACTCAATTAGAATTATTTTTCCTAGCATTTTGTTTTTCATTTTTGTGCCCATCTCTACTAGCTATCTGTAAATAGTATCTTCTTCTAATGATATTATGGCAGCCTGCTTGTAACTTCTAGTCACTTTTATGTGTATTGGGGCTGTTGACTCACTAAATGGTGGCAGCAGAGGAATGCCACTGTCCCAAGTGTTAATTTGTACCTTGCTTTCTTCTCCTGCCTCCTCCTCTATTATGACAACTAAAACAATGATGAGATGCATGGAAGGGGAATGTATTTTGTACTACAAGGTACTCCCTCGTGGCATTCAAATTCTTCTAAATAACTAGAAGTAATTATTTTTGCTCTGCTTTGCTTTAAGAAATAATGGCAGTGAATTGTGACTTAAAAAAAAGAGAGAGAGAGAGAGCAGGAGTGGTGAATAGCGAGTATTTGAGGTCCTTTAAATGACAACTGTAACCAATTTACTTTTTGAAAGTCACTTTCCATGCTCTGTCCACTGATATAAAATGACATCTTCCCTCTTTCGACATTGTAAGAAAAGTTTGCATCAGCTTTCATGCGCACCCATCCAAGCAGAGGCCAGATGGCCACCTGTCAGAAATACTGTGATGGGGGTTCCTGCAGGGCAGGGGGTTGGACTGGATGGCCCTTGAGGTCTCTTCTAACTCTATGATTCTACGGTTCTATGTAAGAGAGGAGAGCAGAAGTGTCACTACAGCAACACCGCTACACATGAGTGTCAGATGAGGCTCGCAGACTGGGAGCATTTTAAGAGAAGCCTTTGGGCTAGATGGTGCAGTATAAAAATCCAATAAAATAAAATAAAATAAAATAAAATAAAATAAAATAAAATAAAATAAAATAAAATAAATAAATAAATAAATAAATTTCAGTTCTACCTAGGCATTGCTTTTCTGCTCTCAGGCATATGTGAAACTTCAGGTTAGCGTCCATCTTACAGTGGCTGCAGAACACACATAGACTTATTATCATTATTTTTAAATATCTATATCGCTTATCCTACTATGTTCAGTCCATATTTCACTAATCTTTTGGTATACTGAAATTCTGCTGACTCCTCACAGAGAGCAGGTAAAAAAAACACACACACACACACCGGTAACTTTAGCATTCAGTCACTACTGTGAGAGTGGTATGGCCCTCACAACTTTACTCCCCATGACAGTTTAAAATAGCCAAGAACATTTTAACAGTGGACTGTAGTTTGAGGCATTTCTCTTTCCCTTTCAACCTCATGCCCCATTTTATTCTTTTAAACTCTTCTTGTCTAATTCTTTTTGCCCGTAGGCAGCCCAGAAGGCCTCCGTTCACATGGAATGTTTTCTTGTCAAGATTCTTTCAAGGATGTTAAGTTGGCTTGTCAGCTTTGTAATGCTCATGATGACAATATTCCACCTGGAACCCTCACAACAGATATTCCGGCTTATGATACGGTAAGTTAGCTATATGGCTAATCTACTATAGACCAGCTGGGACACTGAAGTTATTTGGTATTACAGCTCCTATCAGCCCCAGGGCACCGTGGTTCGTAGTCAGGCATTATGGGTGCCATTGTCCAAAAATATGTGCCTCCTGGTTCTAAGCCTGCCTCTTCCTGACACATGGCATGGCTTTGTGTCATGGCACAGAAAGTTGTATCTTTGCCTTACTGTTACTGATACTGATGTGAAACACCCCCCAGTGGCCTTTGCTCTCAGTTGTGCAATATATACCACAGGCTAGCAGGCAGGCAAGCAGATAGACAGGCATACAGACAGACAATCTGTGGAGGCTGGTCCATTAGTAAAAACAAAGCATTTTTAAAAAGTGATAAAAAGCCACATTTTCCAACAGCAAACATGCAAACATACAACAGTATGGGTATTTATTGCAGCAGCATTTTTTTAAAAAAAGCTCTTTTTCAGTTCAGTAAATAAATGTTAGTTCTTACATTTTAAGTAACTATGCCAAAAGAAAGGAGAGGAGAACAAAACCAGCGTTATTTGCCTCCACCTACAGTTGCTACTGAATTCTCATCTGTGCGTTACTGTTGAGTCCACAGTAGGCTGTTCCTACTGTACGCTGCTGAATTTCCCAAGGTCCAATGAAAGAAATTCAATGCAGAGAGGTCCAGGAGAAATTACCGGTTTATTAGGCCTAATAAAGGACGGTAAGGCCAACTACCCTACGGCAAGGCAGTGCAGGATGGTCGGCCCTGAAACAAAATGGTTGCAAACTTTTATACCTTTTCCCCCTCCCCTCCCACAGGGTGCGCACAGATCCCTGGAATAGGTAGGTGGCGATCTTCAGGGAGGCCACCAATAGTGACAGTCCAGGGCATCTCCCAGGGCAGTCCTGGGGTGGTTCGGGGGTGGTCCTGGGGCGTTCCTGATGATCTGGAACTGGACACCTGCCCAGGTGTGGTTGGGCCAAATCTGTCCCTTAATGAGCCATCAGGGGTGTGGCAATGGAAAGGAGGAAAGTGGGTATTGTCCGGGGGTCTGAGTAAGCTTGGGGAAATCAGTAAGTCAATAGAGGGACCAGAGAGTCAATAGGATAAGCCCTGGGGCTGCCAGACAGTTCCTGATGAGTGTGGAGTTGGAACAATGGGAATCTTCTGGCTGGAGATAATCCGGGGTGCAGCTGTGGTGCGACATGCCGGAATCTAGGATAACCAATGGAGTCCACTCTGGAAGATGCAGCCTTCTGTGGAGTCGCCATGATGTCCTTTTCCCTTGCCATGAATCCCTGCCCAAGATAGTGTAGGTCCAGGAGACATAGGATAGCGCAGGAACACGTTTCAAGCACACCCAGGGAGAGTGGGCTAAAGGGAGGAGAGAAGAGGAAGAAGGAGAGGAAAAGAGAGGAGAGAGAGAGAGAGAGAGGAAGAGAGTGGGGCAGGAAGGGGAAGAGTGGGTTCAGGCTGGCTTGGGTCAGAGACCAGGGCCCTTATAGACAGAAAGAGGTGATGGCGGTAGTTTTCTGGAGGAATGGGATGACCCTGAGGTTTGGAGATGATCGTTTGTGATCATCACTTCATGAGCCAAGAGCATGGTGGAAATAAACCATCAGTTCAGGAAGTTTTTTCCTGAGCTGCATATCTGGCTGCAAAGAATAGGATCCAATTCAGCTATGAATGAGTTAACTAAATTTGTTGGTGAGACGCCTTGACTATCCTTCGGTGGAAATCTTTGGGACAGAAGAAATAAGTCTCCAAAGGTTTCCACAAAAGGAGGGAGCTCTACCCGTTTGATTTGGCAGTGTGGGACGGTCTGTCACCATAGGAAAGCATTGGGGCAGTCTACCGTCATAGAAAAGCATTGACGACTGAAGGCAGAGTTCCCCTGGAACTGAGACCCGGCGAAGAAACAAGGACCGGGACTATGTCTTAACTAAAGCCGAGTTCGTGGAGTCGTGAAGCGGGTAGAGAGAGGTGGATTCATGCCGCTGGTGTAGCTAGATCTCAGCCACCTCCCTGGAACTAAGATTCAGTTGGGAGTTTCGAGTTTTCGTGGTCCAGGGACCATGGAACTAATTCATTGTAGTGGTCTACTCTATAATCTATCGCAATCTTATCCATGTTAAGCGCCCCCTTCCGGCTCGTAATTAATGAGACATTGACGGATGAGGTGGGCGCTGATTGGCTAAGATGCATGGGCGGTTAATCCTTAGCACCCCTGCTGTTTTATTGACTCTCAGCGGAAATGAACTGCCGCGGTTATCTTGTATCAGTGTAAACTGGTAAATTGGATACAAAGTGCCATTTTCTGGCCACCCAGGCCCTTGATTTCGCTAGCAATGCCTCCAGCCTGCAAAAGCGGCGGTGGATGTATTTTTCCCGATATCTCGGGAACAGAATAGAGTTTTTGGACCGGGCTTAAAGTGTGGTGCTTATGACGGTGTGGGCCAGGCTCGGGCGGTTCCGGAGAGTCTTGGAACCACTCCAATTATTTATTGTGACTATTTTTCCATTACGACTCTTCATTACCCTGTCCTGCAGTCCCAATGGACTCCAGACATCGCAATTCAGAACTACAAGGACATACTGTAAGGCAGTCATGACCCTCTTTCAGTCTGGGCCCAGAATCAGCTTCAGAGAGGTTCTCAATCAGGGAAGTTTCATTTTGGTGGCTCATTAAGAGAAGCCAAAGCAAAAGGGGTGGAGAAAAAATATGAGCATATTTGATTCTAATGCTCTTATAACCTACATCGAAGTCTTAGGAAAGGTGTCTTCATCCTTTCAAATGTGCAAAAGCCCAGAGACTGCCAACCAAAAGCAGCACGGGAAAAGTGAAGAGCCAGTTTGAGACCTCAGGAGGACCAGATTTGTCCTCAGGCTTGAGTTCCCAACATTTGTCTTGCCAGAACCTGACCTCTGCATTGCTTGAATGTCCCTGAATTGGAACCTGGACCTTGTCTTTTGTTTCATGCTGCCTTAATTCAAGACCAGGGAACCTCTAGCCCTCTAGATGTACCTGGGCCTCAGCCTTCATGAGCCCTAGCCAGGAAAAGCATGGAGATTGGAGAATGTTGAGAGTGACAAAAGCTGCTATCTAACAATGTTTAGAGAACCTTAATGATAGGCATTGGACTCTCAGATTTTGTTTTTACTGCAGCCCCCAGAATTTGGCAAGATTCTGGGAGCTTCAGCTAGAATTCTGGGAACTGCGGGCAAAAATCCAAGTCCCTAGAGGACCTTTGCACATATGCCTCAACAATTCGGAATCTAAAGCCAGCATCATGTCTGCAGAAGAAGGAAATAGATGGGAATGGCTAAACATTATTGTGGGAATTTGCTGGGAAAGCTCCAAAGCAAACTGATCTTGATTACAGAAATAAACAGACAAAGACAAAGTGTTTTTTTTCTCAACCAGCTGGGAAGAAAGTGCTGTGCAGACTTGTAGACAAAGACTGACTTGCGTCTTCTCCAGAAGGATTGTTTTCTATTCATCTTATCTAAATTCATAAGCAAAGATTGGAGCATTTATGAAAACATTGGTCGTGATAGTAAGCAGGTGCCCTTTAGCCCTTTAGCCCTTCCCTAAAACAAAGGTCAGAGGAAATAGAAGGTCACTTCCCTCCAAATATGACATGTTGGCAAAAGTCAAGAGTGAGTGCACTGCACTGAAACTTCCCCAAAAAGCTTAGTCTGAAGAAAGGTTCTCATACTTTATGATAGTTGCAAGGGACTGGTGTTCATTTAGCCCTGCAAAGGGCGCCACTCAAAAATCATCAGTGTTTTGAATACCAAAAAGCTTTCTGAGATGACCTGCCACAAATGACCACAACTAATCTGACCATGGGGTATGTATTCCAGTTTAAGCAGCTTTCAGTCTGTGGCGCAGTGGTTAAACAACTGTACTGCAGCTATAATGGTGGTCACAACCTGAGGTTCAATCCCAGGTAGCCGGCTTATGGTTGAGTATCCAACTCACTGGTAGCAGGGAGTACTTTAAGCACTGTGGAGTAGTGTATAAGCAGAACCCTTTATAGCTGTATTCCTGATGGCTCATCTTGTGCTCCACGAAGCTACCAAAGTTGATTTAATACCAACATCTGGTATTCGTGCAAGCATCTACATAGTTGGTTTGAAGGCTGGACTGAATTGTTCCCGTGGCCAGTAAAGGCAAGCCAAATGTTAGCAGCAAAATTTTCAGAAATCTTAAATCCCAATTTTATTCAACAGTCACTACCAAATATGCAAATTTGTTTTCTGTATTTGATTTGTGTTTCTTTTCTCTGCAATCTGAGGTACAAACATCAAAGAAGGGCCTTGGAGGTGAAATATGTTGAGTGTAATGGCTACAGATTCTGTTACTTCACTCGTGGACAGCTTGGTCTCCAGCCCTCCCTGCTGATGCTTCATGGATTTTTATTCAATAAAGACGTGTGGCTAAATGCAATCAAAGTATGGTTCTATTTACCTTGGGTATGCTTATACCGGACTGGGGGGGATGACTATATCACTTTTTCACAACACCCAGTTGTTTCAGTGGGGCTTGGAAAGGAGAATCCCTCAACCTACTGCAGGCATGTCCAAACTTTGGCCCTCCAGATGTTTTGGACCACAACTCCCATAATTCTAAGCTTAGATTGAAAAATGGCAAAGGACAGTGGAAGTTGCGGTCCAAAACATCTGGAGGGCCAAAGTTTGGACATGCCTGACCTACTGCATCCTTATTTTTCTGTCACCCAGGGCAGCTTCAGCCTGCTTGCTTTAGGTTAAGGAGTATTGCCCTAGAGCAGGGGTGGGCAACTGTTGGCCCTCCAGATGGTTTGGACCACAACCCCCAGAATTTTGAGCTTAGATTGCCAATGACAAAGGACTGTGGGAGTTGTGGTCTAAAACATCTGGAAGGCCAACAATTGCTTACCCCTGCCTTATTAACTATGCAGTGCAATAGAAAGCTGCCCACCTGGAAGAGGGAGTGGTCTACTGGTTGCCACCTAAAAAACCACTGTGCTCCACATTGTACCTTTTAGTTGAATGTCCTCTCCTTTCCTCCAAAATTGAACCCAATAGGAGTACATAAAGCAGCAACCATGTCAAATCATGTTTTAAACTTGTGATTATTGTTCTATTGTTATTTTGTGTATAAGAACATAAGAAGAGCCATGCTGGATCAGGCCAAAGGCCCATCTAGTCCAGCTTCTCACAGTGGCCCCACCAGATGTTTTGGGAGCACATGAGACTAGATACCACTCCCCTGCACCTGGCCCTTGAAATACCCTGGTTTTAAGCCTGGAGATTACACATCTCCATCATGGTTTGTAAACTGTGATGGACTTTTCCTCCAGGAATCTGTCCAATCCCCTTTTGAAGGCATCCGGGCCAGATGCCATCACCACATCCTGTGGCAGGGAGTCCCACAGACTAACAACGCACTGGGTGAAAAAATATTTTCTTTTGTCTATTCTTACTCTCCCAGCCCACAATTTGAGTGTATGTCCCTTAGTTCTGGTATTTTGTGTGAGAGAGAAGAGCTTCCCTCTATCTGCTTTACTCATGCCCTGCATTATTTTGTACTTCTCAATGATATCCCCCCTCAGGCGCCTTTTTCCAGACTAAAGAGGCCCAAATGTTTTAGCCTTTCCTCATAAGGGAGGTGGCCCAGCCCAGTAATCATTTTAGTCGCTCTCTTTTACACCTTTTCCAGTTCCACTATGTCTTTCTTGAGATGCGGTGACCAGAATTGTACACAATACTCCAGGTGCGGCCTTACTATTGTTTTGTATAAGGGCATTATAAAGTTGGCTGTTGTATTTTCAATCCCCTTTCTGATAATCCCTAGCATGGAATTGGCCTTCTTTACCGCTGCCACACATTGGGTAGATACCTTCATGGAGCTGTCCACCAACACACCAAGGCTGTTATATGGCTGTTATTTTTCTTTTGTATTGATGGAAACTGCCTGGAGTTCCTTTGGAAGACGGGTGGTATAGAAATGAATGAATGAATGAACAAATGAATGATTGGAGATAGGGGAAATTTGCTTAACAGAATCGCCTATGGGGCGAATCTGCACAACATAAAAATGGTCGCGATTAGGGATTACTCTGTTTTCAATGCATTCCTGTGGGAAATGTGTATAAAGGAAAATTGTTTTAGCAGAATTTCATTTGGAATGAATTAATTCCTTTATACAAGGTCTCTCTCTCTCTCTCTCTCTCTCTCTCTCTCTGTGTGTGTGCGTGTGTGTGTGTGTGTGTGTGTGTGTGCGTGTGTGCATGTAGAGCAAGAGAGAGAAAGAGCAAGAGAGAAAGAGAGAGAGAGAGAGAGATGGGTGTATCTGAATTTGGGGATGCTAAGATCATGAAATGAATGTTGGTATGACTGAGCAGTAAGGAGTTCAAATCCTATCACCATTTCATGCCTCACAAGAATCTCCCCCAGAGCATGTGTAATCAATAAGGTTACATGCTTGCCATATATCAGCCAACCAAAGTCCTAAAATGCCACCAGAATGAAGGACTGGTAAACTACTTCTAAGTAAACTACTTCTAAGTAGTTTATACCCAAGATTCTGAAACATCCTTTTTCTTATATGTTTCTGTGTTGCCTCCCCCTCCCCATTATCAAGGTTGGACAGCTGGGAGCAGTAATAGTGTTCCAGTATATGAATTCCTCCATTTAACCGGTTAGCCACCCATCTGATACATTCAGCTCCCCACTCCCCTTATTGAAGAGAACTGCCTATTTTTGTCCTGAGTTCTTAAGTTTATAATAACTGTTGTCATCTTTCCACAGTTCTTTCCTAAGGACCTCCACTTGGTCTGTGTTGACATGCCTGGCCATGGTGAAACTGCTTGTTTGGGAGAAGAAAGTTACACAGCCGCTGAGCAGGCTGAAAAGATACATCAGGTAAGGCTACCCACTCCTAGAGATGTGAAGCCCCCATCAAACTGAAAAAAATTGGAACAAATAGGAAAAAATGAGTTTTGTTTTCCAGTTTTTTCCCCTGAAGCCTTTTTGGTTTTTTTTTCCAAAAAATTGAAAAATTGAAAAAAGAAGAAGAAAAAATGATTATGAAATGTTTTATTTTAACATGATGAAAATAAAATATCTTAAGACAGGGTGTTCAAATATCTTCCAAATAATTTCTAAAAATATATGCATAGTATCAGATTAGTCTAATTTCTGTGCAATGAAGACAAGCAAGTCCTAGGTTACAAACTGAACTCTCCAATACAAGAACAAACAACATGAATTTGACCAAACTCCGGGAGGCAGTGGAAGACAGAAGGTCCTGGCATGCTCTGGTCCATGGGGTCACGAAGAGACTGAACAACAGTAACAATGCAAGAACAAGATGCATTTCTTCTTTTAGGAGGTGCTGCTATTGTCACAAGAAGGGTTTCAGTTTTCTTCTTGCATGTGGGTAGATATGTTTGGTAATAGTTTACATTTATCTGATTCCAGAAAATCGAATCATTTAGGTACTTTAGTTTATAACCTTTGTGTAAATAATAATTTAATTACTACTACAATTACAAATAAATATTATTTTAAAAGTAAATTCTGTTTGTAATAACTGTTTGGATAAACTATATTTTAATATGCTAGTTGTGATAATTGTATGCTAAGTCAAATGGTCCATAGTCATACTTTATGTTCCTAAAGTAACAGAATGACTTTCAAGCTGTAAAAGGGGGGGGAGTGCTGATGTAGCATTTTTTTCAATTTTTCCAAAAAAATCCTTTTTCCCCCAGGGGGAAAATGGGGTGAGGGGGGAACAGTTTTTTTCCCAAGCTTCAGATTTCCAGAAAGGTTACATCTCTACCCACTCCTATGCTTCCTCTTCCTCTATCCCTTCTGCCCCAACTGCAGGCCAGCATGTAATAATTCTTGGTACAAGCTGGTGTCTCCTGTAAGGGACATCTCTTGAGGGGGGGGGGACTGTTCAGTGGCTCTTTAGCTGCTATCACTGCTGGCTTGTTTGGGGCTTCCTGAACCAAGCAGAAGATCATACTGTGTCCTGGCTTTCTCGCTCCTAAGCATATAACAAGGCTCACAATTTTTTACAATTCACCCAAGCATTTATTGGCAAATGGTTAAACATGCTGCCTATCTCTCAGTGAAAGTGTCTCACAAGCAATTAAAGCAATATAAACGAAAACAATTAGAAATGCAATGGGCTATGATTTTTTTAAAAAAGATAAATTACAACAGAAATACGGTTAATGTTCATGTAAGATATGCATAACTTGCCGAGACTAATTTATGAAGATACAGAGCCCAACTTGATTGTGCAGTAGAGCATGTGAGCTGGAACACAACTGAAACACAGCTGGCACCTTGTCAGGTAGTCACAATGTTCAACAGTAACTTATACAATGCATATGCAAATACTTAGGTCTGCTCAGTTTTCAAAATCTGCCATAGCAGTTCTTTGTCCCTGCTTCTTGTTTCAGTTCGTTGAGTGTATTGGTTTGAACAGACAGCCTTTTCATCTGGTTGGCATCTCCATTGGCGGAATGGTTGCTGGACTTTACGCTGCTCTTTATCCATCTGATGTATGCTGTTTGTCTCTCCTTTGCCCAGCTGGTGAGTTTCTAAATGTAGTTACCTCCCAGAAAGTCATAAAGATGCTTAATTCAGAGTGAATTAAGGGTTGCTTCATTCAATCTCCTGCTCATGAGAAAATAAGTTACCTTATCTGAAGTGAGAAGGTATGGTGATTAGAGATGGGCACGAATAAAAAAAATGGCATTTCGTTTGTCGTTTGTCGTTTGGAGGGTCCGTTTCAGTTTGTTTTTGTTTTTCGCGAATTTTTGCAAAAAAAAAGTTTTCCTTTTCGTTCATTTCGTTACCATTTTGTTACCATTTATTTCAATTTTCTTGTGGTTTTTTTTAGGATTTTAAGCACTTCACTCATATTGCAGTAACGGAAACAAAACGCACGACAAAATTTCCGGTGTTTCTGTTCGTTTCGTTTCATTTTAGAGACAAAATTCATTTGTCATTTCGTTATGTAATGATCTCTAATGGTGATCAAAGATAAAAATATCAAGCTGCTCTTTTTATAGCTCTCTTCAAGATGTAAATTAAATGCAATGGTGGCTGATATGATAGCTACAAAACGAATGATCTGATCTGAACAGGCCCTAACTGTGCTTCATCCAATGTTGCCAGATGAATCCAGTCTCCTTGCCCATCCTTATCTCTGGTTCCCCTTTCTTTGTGCAGTATGTCCAGACAGGATATCCTGTAGCTAGACCAGTTAGAAAATGCAGCTGTTCCAACTTTTCCTTCTTAACAAGATGTCCTATGGTAAGAAAAAAAAAAAAGGCAGAACAAGAGGCAAGGAAAGCCAGGGAGATTACAAGGGGAAGACGTCATCCTTCTGTCCGGGATGGTATGAGACCTTCTGCCTTGGGCAGGGGGTTGTAGTAGAAGACCTCCAAGGTTCATATTCTATATTCTTTTCCAGCTCTGCCTTCTTTCCCATCTCATAGGCCTGAGGTTTCCAGCAGGTAATGGCCCGAACAAACACTTAAAGAAGCAGGCACGATCTGTGAACCCACATTCATTTCTGAAGCTTGGCTTGTACCATCCTACCCTAACAAATGTCCAGGTAAAACACCCCATAGAGCAAAGTTGTCTGGCTCAATTTTTATTGAAAGCATCTCAAACTGGCAATTTTCATATCTTGCTCTTTGTCGCTCCTTCTGCCTCTACTGAACTCCTTAATGAAGCAGGAAAGGGAGGTTTTGGTGACAAACCTAAGAATCTACACAACAGTTTGATATCATTTTTATTGTCATGGCTTGATTCTATGGAATCTTGACATTTGTAGCTTGGTGATACAGAAGTCTCTGCCAGAAAGCTCTGGTGATCGGGTTCTGCATAGTCTAGGAGAGCTCTCTTAGCAATGAAATGGTCAGGATCCCATGGGTGCCATCAACAAAGTTCAGAGGGGAAGGGGACCAAATTTACCTGTGGTGACTACTGCCCAAGTCCAGACAGACTGAAGTATCAAATCTGGCTTTGGTAGCTCAGTGAGACAGAGCCGCTCGCTGTGAAGTCAGAAGCTGGGCCTCCAATTCCCCTCTCCCCTCACACCCCTTGTAGAAAAGAAGTGTTTTGGGAAGTCTACCACAGCTGATGCTTAAACTGCTGTATTCATTTTTCTGACAGGGGGGCCAAAGGAACTGGAGGAGCGCTGGAGGAGGAGATGATTTGATTTTTGTGTGTGAGGCAGTTTTAAAGCCTATGTGGGTTGGGGACAAACTCTATAGTCTCAGAGTGTCCCCAAAAGGAGGGATGAGTAAGTCATTTCTAAGTATTCCATATTGTACATGGAAAATCCTGAAAAGGGTCACTGTGAGCTGGAATCATCTTGACGGAACATATCTAATTATATGATAGGATTTCTTTTTTCCCTCCTGTTCTTTTGCTGCTGGTAAAAGGGTGCTGCTAATCTATCTATGCAATTAATGCGAGTGATAGCAAACAAGGGAACAACTGAGAGTTAATATTTCGACGCTCATTCACCCTTCTTCCAATGAAACTCTGCCAGGGATCGTGCTGGCTGTAGGGTTCTGAAAACTGCAAGACCACAAGACAACTTATCTGTGTGTTACCCTTCAGCTACTGGTTTTGGAGAGCAATACTTTCATATATGGTAGATACAGTATGTAACTTTACCTTGAATTTCCTACAACTTTGATTCTTCTGTTGTTTCTTCACCTTAGCTCCTAAAAGGATACCTTGAATCTTCACCGCTGGATAGCTCTTTTTGTTTAAAATGTAAGTACAAGTACAGTGGTACCTTGTATAAAGGAATTAATTCATTCCAAATGAAATTCTGTTAAGCAAATTTTCCTTTATACAAATTTCCCATAGGAATGCATTGAAAATGAGTAATCCCTAACTGTGACCATTTTTATGTTGTACGGATACGCCCCATAGACTATTCTGTTAAGCAAATTTCCCCTGTCTCCGGAATTTTTTATGTTGTACAGATTTTATGTTAGGCAAACTGTTTGTTATATGAGGGTTCACTGTACACTAATTAGCCACCATCAACCACCACTTTCTCCCAAGATTACCTGTACAGTATTGGGTTTTTGCAAGGGGGTTGCGTTTACACATTACAATTGTTTGTGTGTGTGTGTGTTCTGTGACCTCAAGTCAGAGCTGACATATCACAACCATAACAAGGCTTTCAAGGGGAAATAGTTAAGGAGTGATTGCACCAGTTCCACTTCCTCAGTGAGTTTCTGTGGCCAAGTGGGGATTCGAAACCTTGTCTGCTGAATCCTAGTGCATCACTCTATCCATTACACCACACTGTACTTTTAGATATACAGTTAACAAGGTTGGCCCTACACATTGCCAGGTAGCGGTGGCCAATTCAGGCAGCAGGTTTAGAATGTCATGAAGAGGCACCAAATTGTTGATCCTTGATTTTGTTGTGACTAAGTCCCTTGTTGTTTTGTGTGCATGTTCTCTTGTTTCCATTTCACTGAGGTGGGGGAAATGGCCATGCAAAAGAGGTGGCTACGATTATTGGGAGATTCTAGGAGCAAAACAAAAATGTGGTGCTTTTATTTATTTATTTGATTTTTATTCCACCCATCTGGCAGTGAGGCCACTCTGGGTGGTTATATACCCCCCCAATAATGCTTAAAGCACTGTCTGAGCAATTTACACTTTATTTATGCAGGCTACACGTTGCCCCTCCCCCAGAGAGCCTTACCAACCTCAGATTGATGGAAGGCTGAGTGAACCTTGAGCCGGCTGGCTCCCTGGAATTGAACCCCAGGTCATGAGCACAGTTATGGCTGCAGTACAGCAGTTTAACCACTGTGCCATGAGGCTGTTCTTTAACAGGAGCTACAGTAGTGTTAATAATAGACATGAAAGTAATATTAGCAATTGTCAGAAATGATACTCAGCGTATCTGTTTCTCTGCTTCTTTATTGAGAAGATTTTTTAGACATCTCCAGTCCAAAGTCCAAGTACAGCCTTCATGACAACATGGACAAGATCAAGGCTCCCACTCAGATCATTTGGGGAAAGAATGACCAGGTAAATCTACCCTATTGTTTGTCAAGGCACAGGGAGTTTTGTCTTGGTCCCATCCTATAGTGCAGTGGTTCTCTACCTTGGGTTTACAGATGTTCTTGGATTGCAACTCGCAGAAGTTTTGGCCAACACAGCTGGTGGTGAAGGCTTCTGGGCATTGCAGTCAAAGAATATCTGGGGCACCATGGCTGGAAACCACTTCTACATGACATTCCAAGCTATTTTATTGTAGGAAAGGGGAAATTGCAATGGCTCCATCCATTGGAGATTCCAGAAACAAAGGAATTTTCAGGTGATGCTCCTTTGGTGGTTGACTTTTGCTAATGGAGGGGTGGAGTTGTACAGGAAGATACCTGATCCTGAGGATGAGACTATATCCGCTTTGATAAACTTTGATCCAATTTTATTTTTTCAAATTAGAGCCCTTCTGGTTGAAATCACTGCTGCTATCCAGATTAATGCAAGCAATGACAGCAGGGGAGCAATGGGATGCCAGCAGCAGCAGAAGCTGTCTCTGATCAGGCAACCTCCACTAGGACTATCCCTTCCCATTGCCTCTTTTTATTTATTTATTTTTCAAAATAACTCAGCACATAACTGGTGAGCTTATGTTAGTCCCAATGCTCAGAATGCTCAAAACAGGGTCAGAAGTACTTGGCTTAAATACAGCAATAATTAAATACTACATGTACGAAAATTCCTATTACTTACTACCATTGCACAGGAGTTATATCATTGTGCAAGCAATTGTCCAAAAGATGATCCCAGCAGTTGTGGAAGAAAATATATATCCTGAACAACCTTTTGCTAAGTTTGAAAATGCACACCTGCTAACAAAATGAGTCTTGACACATTCAAGTCATTAGACCCTGGGCTTAAATCCTAAGTGTATGTTTTCCACAACAGTCTCAGTGTGATTGGTCTCAGTGGTCTGGTAAAAAGCAACGAGGATCATGTAGCTCTGAAGCCTTTCCCACCTGTGTTCTGCACTGATGGGCCGCAAAAGGTCTTCCGGGGGCCTCAGATTCCTCTCCTGATGGCACAGGTCACTGTCTCAGTCAACAGATGGTCCCAGCTCTTCCTGAACTATGGTCATCTCTACGATCATAGCGCTCTGATATTTTACCAGGACACCGATCTCCATGTTTGCTGCCAATTTCCCATAATCCTCTGTGGTTTTATTATACCTTTTTACAGAGAACAAGGAAACAACCATAACATCAACACTATTTCCTTGTTACTTAGGTAATTGACCCTTCTGGAGCAGAAATCTTGACCAACGCTGTTGCTGACTCTCAGGTGCATATGGT
This sequence comes from Phrynocephalus versicolor, assembly GCA_023846285.1. Taxonomy (NCBI): domain Eukaryota; kingdom Metazoa; phylum Chordata; class Lepidosauria; order Squamata; family Agamidae; genus Phrynocephalus; species Phrynocephalus versicolor. Next base: position 159 of record JAHTLZ010003701.1, on the reverse strand, counting down.
GGAGAAATGTGGGCACTTCATAGTGTTAGACAGACCCAGAAGATCTGCAAAACTCCTCCTGGAATTCTACCAGTCCATCTGTGGCCCAGAATAAGATGTGGGAATAATTTTAATATTATATTATATTATATTATATTATATTATATTATATTATATTAT
>JAHTLZ010000202.1:1127651-1173740 GCA_023846285.1 Phrynocephalus versicolor | reverse complement strand
CCTTAACCCGTTTTCTGCTTTCCCCCCCAATTCTCCAACCTTGTTCTTTAACCCTTTCCTGCCTTTTCTTAACCCTCTCCTGCTCTTTCTCTTTAACTCATCTTCTGTCCTTTCCCCCCCATTCTCCCAACCTTAAAAGTTTCAGCCAGGGACGCAATTCAGGCAGAACCAAATCCTGAATTGAGGGATTATTTACTCCCTGCCCTGGCTGGCAAAGAGGATGATTGCCAACCATCATCCTCAGGGATCAGGGACTTCCTTAACATCTAAGACCTGGTTCCACTGCCCCTGCCTAGCATAGACCCCAGACCCCTGACTCCAAGGGTCTTCCCCCTCCCTCCCTCCCTCTCTCTTCCCCCTGCTTTCTTTCCCTTTCTTCCACTTTTCTCTATACTTCTTTCTCTTCCCACCCCATCTACCCTGGGCGTGCTTAAAACGTGTGCCTGTCCTACTCTCTGACTTCTACACCCTACCATCTGGGGCAATGGGGGTTATGGCACAAGGAAGAAGGACCATCATGGCGACTTCATGAGGCTGGCAGCATCATCTAGAAGAATCCATCGTTTCCAGAGTTCTCAGCACGTACACACACAGCTGCTTCCTGGAGTACCAGAGTTCCTTGTAACATAGACCCAGATGTTATCACCGCCTGGGGGAGCTTTCCGTTGTCACATTTCTGCACCCACAAAAGACTGCCCAGACACCTTTGGATAATCCCACCAGTTTTTCCTGTCTCCCATTGACTTTTACATTAATCTCCTCCAACCCTCTATTGATTTTCTGATTCCTTCAGTTTGCTCAGACCCAAAGGACAATACATCGCTTCCCCTTCCCATTATGATATCCGGATGGCCCAATCAAAGAACACTTGGACTCATTAACACCAGCATAGGCATCCGACTCCGGCCTGCCAGAGACCACCCAGGACCACCTCTGGCCAACCCCTGGACTACCTTGACTGGACTATTTGAAATCATCCTCAGCCAATCCCTGGACAGGCGCCACCCAGGAAGGGGAGGGGGGAGAAACCAATAAAAGTTGGGGTTTCCATGTGCTCGGGGTCGGACATCTTTGCCCGGTTCTTTGGCTTGTGTTCACCTGCTGTCTTTATTGGTCCAATAAACGCAGTATTCTCTTGGATTTCACTCACGTTGGATGCTTAATTGGGTTTTTGGGACCCAGCGAACTTCAGCAGGACTAGCCTGACTGAAACAGAATTTTAATTTTATTTTAAATTCAACATTTCGGCGAGCCAGCTAGGAGCAAAGGAAAGGGGTTATCTCCCTTAAACTCTCCGTGGGCCGCCCCTAAATTTCTGTGGCCCCGTTTTTGGGAGCCCCCTTTCCAAGCAGCTGTGAGGTAAAACTGGGAGCTGGTCAACTTCCCTTTTTCGGCGCCACCCCAGCCAGTTGCTGGGAAAAAGGGAACTGAACTCGCCCAGCAGACCCTCCTCAGCTCTGAACGAAAGGAGAGAGACATCCTTTTGTTAGGGTTTTTCTTTTCAGCGGAGCACACATCGCAGCACCCAGAAGATCGAGGCTTGGAGTCTGGACCAGGAACAGAGGAACAGAAGATTGGTAAGAGAGTCGAACGTCCTAGACCCCTTTAGGTGTGCCCCTAAGCTGGGTTGGACTCAGATTGGGGGGGGGGTAGAGGTTGCTGTAGGAGCAGAGCCATCACACTGAAAAGGCCTCTGTTTGTGCCACGAGCTAGGTTGGACTTAGACTCGGGGAGAAAGGGGCTCTGCAGGGCAGGGTCCTCGCAAATGACAGGTGGGGCGACGATCTGAGCGGGAAGGGAGTTGACAAACTCCCGACACGTGTACTAGACCACAAAGGTGCTGGACTCTGGCGAGCAACTTCCTCCGGATCGATTGGTTAATTTAGTCAATAGGCTAGGTTGACCGGAAGTTAAAAGTGAATTGGCTTTTTGTGTTCTTGTGAAGTTAAAGAGTTCCCGTTTAGCTGCGAAAATGGGAAATGAGCTTTCCGCTGCTGGGAGTGCTAAAACTCCCCTTAAGAGCGCCCTGGATCATTTCCCCGCTCTTATAGACCCAGGGACTAAATGTAAGAAGGGGAAATTAGTCAAATTGTGCAGGGATGTGTGGCCCCTGTACCACTTGGGTCAAGATCTCCCCCAATGGCCAGGGGAGGGGACAATTGGAGAGACCCTTCAAAACTTTGAACGTTACCGATGGCAGAACCACCGCTTAACGGAGCTGCCATATCTTTATGTCTTTTTTAATCTAGGGGAAGAGGCAGCCCTCTGCAAGGACGGTCTCGAACCCCAGTTTGTGAAATGGATGGGGAAGCTCGCAGCCTTAGCGGCCCCAGAGGCGAGACCAGCCACGTCCAAAATTCTTTTTTGGGGGGGGTCCTCCCCACGTGAAGCCCTCAGAGGAGGAAGATTTCCCACCCCCTTACATTCCTGCGCCCACCAACCCTTCTCTGTCCCACAGGGGAGGGCACCCTAGCGGGGGACCCTCAGCTCCCCCTGCAACCCCTCCTCCTCCTCCCCTGAGCCTCCCCTCCTCACCCCAGGCGGGAGAAGGTCCCTCTGCGGCTTCTCCGCCTCCTCTCTCCCCCACTTCCCCACCTCCTGACTTGTCCCCAGTCAGTAAGAAGGTCTGAGCGCGCCCGGAAGGTGCCGGAGCGGTTCACCTCAGATGACCCTGGGACTTTTACTAGCAGAGCGGGGCAATTCCCGCTTAGACAAATCCCAGGGCCACAGGATTTAGTCTTTGTTCACACCCCATTCAGCACTTCCGATTTGTATGATTGGAAGCAGGGGCTGCCTCCCTACAGGGAGAGCCCCCAACAATACGTAGACCTGGTGAATTGGATTATTTCCACCCACCGTCCCGATATCCCCGACCTCTTTTCCTTGCTTTCTGCCCTCCTGAAGGAGGAAGAGTGTCGCCAAGTAATGAGTAAAGCCTACGAGGCTTATACTGAATGGCGACAGACCTATATTCAGGATTTACCCAGGGGGGATGGGGATAACGGCCCTGACGCCCCTCACCCTCCTAGTGCGGAGACGACCCTTTGCCTAAACCCCCTAGCAGCCGCAAACGATCCCAACACCGAATTCGGCCAGGCTGTGATAGAGGGGGCTCGCCAAACCATCCGGGAAGGGTTAAAAAAGGGAGTCCCCCGGGTGGTGAACTATCAAAAAGTTTATAATACTGTCCAAACCCCAGAAGAGACCCCAGCAGAATTCCTGACCCGGCTGAAGGATGCCTTCCACCGGCACACAGATGTGGACCCCGAGGAAGCGGGAAATTTGGCTGCAATTCGGACAACCTTTATTGCCCAAACAGCCCCAGATATTAGGAAGAAACTGCAAAAGCTTCCCTCCCCCGCAGCCCAACCTTTGGAAACTCTAATTCAAACTGCCTTCCAAGCCTATTATCAAAGGCCTGACTTGGAGGAAGCCAAAATAGAACAAAAAATCAAAAAGAAAGCCATGTTGTTAGCCGCCGCCATGCAGCCGTATTGGCAGCAGAACCCCTCTCAGGGGCCGCTGCCAAGGGCTCCCTACCAGGATCGTGGCCATTGCATTTCCTGTGGGTCCCCAGATCATTGGGTCCACGAATGTCCCCAACGGGACAGCTATAGGAGGGACTACCGGGTCTTTGATCCAGCCCCCCCCCCGCACCCTCCTAACCGGGACTGGCGCACCCCTTATCCACCCCGCCAACCAGAACCCCGAAACCCCCTTCCACCACGTGGCCATGGCAGAGTTCATGAGGAGGGGACTGTTCCTCTCACGCAGGGAGACCGGTATCCTTGTGAGGTGAGGGCAGGTCCTCCTCCTCGTGCATTGATGGCTGCCACGGAAGGGGAACAAGATTGACACCCCTCCAGAGGCGATGTCTTGTTTTGAACCCCCGAGCCTCTGGTGGAGATCAAAGTAGGGGGTCGAAAAACTAAATTCTTGGTGGATACAGGTGCCACTTTTTCTGTCTTGAACACCCCCGGGGATTTTCCTCTGATCCAGTCCCTCACCACCCCTATAGTGGGAGTAAGGGGGTCAGTCACCCAACCCCTCCCTGTTTCCCAAACCTCTCATTCCTTCCCGATCCTTCCCCGATGTCCCTTGAATCTCTTGGGGAGGGATCTTCTCTGCAAACTCCAGGCCACCATACATTGTGACCCCGGAGGAATTCGCATCACCTTTCCCTCCTCTCTTTCCCATCTTTGTTATGCAGGTTCCCCCTTGCCTCAGGACCCGCCACCTTCATGGTCCGCGGTGAACTCTGAGGTCTGGTACACTGGGAAACCCGGGTGTGCCACCTATGCAACCCCTCACAAGGTCCCTCTAAAGCCAGACACTCTCCCAATCTCTATTAAGCAATACCCAGTGAAAGTAAAAGCTCGATTTGGCCTCCTGGACACAATTAACAATTTCCTCAATGAAGGGCTCTTAGTTCCCACTGATTCTCCCTGGTGTACCCCCATCTTTCTGGTCCCCAAGTCAGACAAGACTTGGAGATTTGTTCAGGATCTGCGGGAAGTTAATGCTAGGACCCAACTACTCCATCCTATAGTTGCTATCCCCCATACCCTCCTGACGACCCTTACCTGTTCTCACGTCAGGTATACTGTGATAGACCTGAAGGACGCCTTTTTCTGTATTCCTCTGGCCCCTGAGTCCCAAGCTATCTTCGTTTTCGAGTGGGAGGACCCGGTCACTAGAATTAAATCCTAGCTGGCCTGGTCACGATTGCCACAAGGGTACTGTAACTCCCCCCGGGTCTTCGCCCAGGCCCTGGCCAGTGACTTCCGGTCTTTTTCGGCCCCTGGAACAACTATCTTGCAATATGTTGATATTTTGGCCATCCATTCAGACTGAGACCTGCTCGAGTCCCAATCCGTTGCCATCCTAAATCATTTGGCTTCCTGCAGGTATAAAGTGTCCCAGAAAAAGGTTCAGTGGGTGACACAGGAGGTCACCTACGTGGGATACATCCTTAAAGAGGGTACCCGCCTCATTCACCCTTCCCGGATAAAAGCTTTGAATGATCTGAACCGCCCCCCAAAATGTAAAGGAGCTTCGATTTTTCCTCGGTGTTTCTTGGTTTGGGAGGTTCTGGGTCCCCAACTTCTCCGTTCTAACCAAACCCCTCTACCAGCTTACAGCCCAAGACATGGCCTGGGAGTGGATGAGGGAACATCAAAATGCCTGGGAGGCCATTCGGAAGGCGTTGGCGCAGGCTACTGCCTTAGCGCTGCCAGATCAAATGTTTCCGTTTGATCTATTTGTACATGAGAGGGCATCCATCGCCCTCGGGGTCCTCACTCAGCCAGTGGGTCCCGAATGCCTCCCGGTGGCTTACCTCTCCAAATCCCTCGAGCCCACCACCTCAGGGTGGCCAGCCTGCCTCCGAGCCGTGGCTGCAACCGCCCTGTTGGTAACTGAGGCAGCTAAAATCACAGCAGGGGCCCCTATCCGTGTTCACTCTCCCCACTCTGTCCCTACCCTCCTTGAACAAAAACTGCCAGCCTGGGCGACCTCTGCCAGGCTGGCCCGGTACGTTTCCCTTCTTTTAGATAAGGATTCCATCACCCTCCATAGGACCACTTGTCTCAACCCTGCTACCCTCCTTCCTATCCCCTCTGACTCTCCCCAGCATGACTGCCTCGAAGCTCTCTCTGTGGTGGTGGGAATTTGCCCAGACCTTTCCTCTGTTCCCCTGGACTGATGGGTCCTCTTTCATTCAGGATGGCTCTCGGTATACCGGGTTCGCTGTGGTGGGGGAAGAGGGTCCTTTAATCATGCAAGCCCTTCCACCCCAATGCTCAGTTCAGGAGGAACTGGAAGCTCTCATTGCCGCTGCTAAATTGGCTACTGGGCAGCGGGTTAACATCTTTACCGACAGTCGGTACTGTTTCCTGGCAGCTCACACCCACGCTGCTCTATGGAAAGCCCGTGGGTTCGTGGGAGCAGACGGGAAGCCCCTTAAAATGGCCTCTCTGCTGGACCGGCTCATGTCAGCCCTCCTTCTCCCTAAGGAGGTGGCCGTGGTCCACTGCCCGGGACATCAAACAGACGAGGGGTTCATCACCCAAGGAAACCAGGTGGCTGATGCATGCACCAAGCATGCTGCCATATCTGAAAAGGGGGGCGAACCTGAGATGTGCCTAACCGAACCCACTCCTCCCCTCATCCCTCCAGACAGTCCAAAAACCCTCATTCCTCAGTCCCCTGAACTGGAAACTGCCCCTCTCTAGTCATCTCAAGACTTTCTGCAGTCCGGCGGGAAATGGGAGAATGGCTGGTGGGTGGTAGATGGCCTTGTGCAGTTACCAACAGCGATTTTACCCCATCTGGTCCAGCGGTTCCATGGAGGTTCCCATTCCTCTGGAAGGACCCTATTTAATTGGCTTAAGCAACGTTATTTCCACCCTGATCTCCTGCCTGTGTATAAAGGTGTAGCCTCTACCTGTCTCATCTGCCTCCGAAACAACCCGGGGGGGGGGGGGGAAAAGCCATACCCAAGGTGGTTCTAAGGAGAGCCAGTTATCCAGGGGAGGCATGGCAGGTGGATTTCACAGAGATGCCCAGGGCTGGAGCAAAGCGAAACCTTTTGGTCTTTGTAGACCTATTCAGTGGGTGGCCCGAAGTAATTCCTTGCCAGACCCAGACTGCCCGGGAGGTAGTGCAAGCTCTCGTGGAGCACATTATCCCGGTACATAGTCTACCCTAAGGTCTGGAGTCCGACAACGGGCCACATTTCGTGTCCCAAATAGTGCAAGGAGTGGCCACCTACCTCCAAATTAAGTGGTCCCTTCATTCGGCATACAGACCCCAAGCCTCAGGCAAAGTTGAGAGGCTGAATCAGACCCTAAAGCGGCAATTTATTTATTTATTTATTTATTATTTACACTTATATACCGCCCCATTCCCACAATGGGGACTCTGGGCGGTGCACAACATCTGAATAAAACAAATAAAAATCATTTCCGAACGACAATTAACAAACCAACACTGTCCAAGAGTAATAAGGCGGGACTAAAAAAAAACAAAACAAAAAAAACATCGGACTGGGTCCTTACACATCGCCGTAAGCTTCCTGGAAGAGCAAGGTCTTAAGACTCCTCTTAAAAGCTGCCAGCGATGGAGCCCGCCGCAGGTCACTGGGAAGTTTATTCCACATGAATGGAGCCACCACCGAGAAGGCCCGTCCACGAGCACCAGCCTTACGAGCCTCCCTCGGGGTGACCGTCCTCAGTGAAAAGGCCTCCGAAGCGCGGGTGGGTCGAGCCGAAGCTGATTGTCGGGGAAGACGCTCCGCCAAATAAGCTGGGGCCAAGCCATGGAGGGTTTTGTAAGCCAAAACCAACACCTTGAACCTTATTCGGGAGGCAACGGGTAACCAGTGCAAGCGAGCCAGGATGGGGGTGGCGCGGTCATAACGGCACGCGCCAACCACCAGCCTGGCCGCCGCATTCTGGACCCGCTGCAATCGCCGAACAAGGTTCAAGGGAAGCCCCATGTAGAGAGCGTTGCAATAATCCAGCCTCGACATGACCAGTGCCTGTACCACAGTCCTCAAGGAGCCCTCATCGAGGTACGGGCGAATCTGGGCGATAAGCCTAAGGTGGTAAAAGGCTGACCTGACCACGGCTGACACCTGAGGTTCCAGGGTCAGATCCGGGTCCAGGACAACGCCCAGATTCCTCACTCTTTGCGCCAGCTGGAGGGCGGACCCACCCAGACTGGGAAGAGGGCCACAGTACCCCTCCGACGAGCCCCCGAAGAACATAACCTCGGTCTTGCCTGGGTTGAGCCTGAGCCTGTGGGTCCTGGTCCAGTCCAGCACCGCAGCCAGACAACGATCAAGGGTCCTAACGGCCTCCACTGCACAGGTGGAAAAGGAGAGATAGAGCTGCGTGTCATCAGCGTACTGATGACAGCAGACTCCATAACTCCGGATGATCTCAGCCAGCGGCTTCATATAGATGTTAAAGAGCATTGGGGAGAGTGACGACCCCTGAGGCACCCCACAAGAGAGTGTCCAGGGAGCCGACAACTCACCCCCCAAGCTCACTCGCTGGATGCGGCCCCCAAGGAAGGACCGGAGCCAGGCCAAGGCCTGACCACCGATCCCAACCTCTGAGAGCCGCTCCAGCAAGATACCGTGGTCGACGGTATCGAAGGCCGCTGACAGGTCGAGAAGGACCAGCAGGGTAGAGCAACCCCTGTCAGCCCTCCTCAACAGATCATCGTGCAGCGCGACCAGGGCCGTTTCGGTCCCATGACGCGGCCTGAACCCGGACTGGAAGGGATCCAGGACATGGTTCTCCTCCAGGAACGACTGGAGACGCAGGGCGGCGACTCGCTCAATCACCTTGCCCAAAAAGGGAACATTGGCTATGGGACGATAGTTGGACAAATTGTCCACAGCCAAGCCGGGTCTTTTAATAATGGGCTTCACCACCGTCTCCTTCAGAAGACTAGGAAAAATCCCGTCTCTGAAGGAGGCCGAAGCAATCAGTGAAGCCCATTTCGGCATGCTCCCCCCTGCGGTCTTAATCAGCCAGGAAGGGCAAGGGTCGAACGGAGAAGCCGCAGGCCTGCAATGTCCCAGCGCCCTGGAGGCATCCACCGGTGTAACAGGCCCAAACTCAACAAACCGAGGCGACCGAGGCGGCCCGACACTAGCCACGACAGGGGCCGGATCAGAGCAACCGGCGTCCAGCTCGGAACGGATGGCCTCTATCTTAGATTTAAAATGGGCTGCAAATGACTCACTAGTGAAATCACTAGGAGGAGGCCCCGGCGGAGCGGGATTGGTGAGGTCTCGGACCACACAGAATAATTCTGCTTGACGGTTCGAGGCTTCACCAATTCTCAGGGCGGCAAAAGATCTCCTAGCCGCCCTTATCGCGTGAGAATAGCGACCGTTCAACGCCTTAACCGCAGCCCAATTCTGAGCCGTCCGAGCGTTCCGCCATCTGCTCTCCAGCCGTCTCTGCTCCTGCTTCATCGCCCGTAACTCCTCGGTAAACCAAGGAGACGAACGGGCTCGGCATCGGATCAGGCGCTTGGGGGCGATCCGGTCAACAACCCCAGCCACCTCCTCAAACCACCGTTGGGCTAGGGAGTCGGCCGGATCGTCATCCAAACCGTCTGGAACATCCCCGAGGGCCTCCGAGAACCGCACAGGGTCCAGGAGCCCCCGGGGACGGGCCCAGATGGACGGGCCCGGCTCCCCGCGGGGCGGGGTGGCTACTGCAAGAGAGAAGGTCAGTAGATAATGATCTGACCATGACATGGGCCGGGCCAACAATCTCCCGACCCCCAGATCAAAACCCCGCGAAGTGGAGGCAAAAACCAGGTCCAGGGTGTGTCCACCTATATGAGTGGGTCCGATGACTAATTGGGACAGGTTCATTGGCTAAGATCTGCCAAGAAACGGGACTGAAATGGCCAAAGGCTCTACCCATTGCCCTCACCCGGATCCGAGCTACTCCCACCTCTCGCCTAGGACTGTCTCCCTTTGAACTTCTCTATGGCCGCCCTTTCATTGCTCTGCCCCCAAAACCCGATCCTGAGCACCAGTCCCTGCCCGCCTAATTTAGGGAGTTGGAGGGGGTCTTCTCTTCCCTCTCTAAACAGGTTGCTGCAGCCATTCCACCCCGGAGGGATCTCCCCACCGAAGTCCACCCAGGGGACTGGGTCCTGGTCAAGGAATTGCATCCCAGCTGTTTGGAGGTGAAGTGGTCATCCCCGCGCCAAGTGTTACTCAGCACACTGACAGCCGTAAAGGTGGAGGGGATAAAATCCTGGATCCACCTTTCCCGGGTCAAGACATTTCCCCCACCAGAGGAGGAGTGGGCATGCCAGCAGCTGGAACCTCTCCACCTTAAGATCACCCGGCGGAGAGCAAAGGAGGCCCCCTCGCCTAGCCCCGATCCCATTGCCTTCCTGCACCCCCTCTGGGATGAGGAACTCACTGCTGTTTTCCGCACTTAACAGCAGGAGCCTGCCTCATTCCATCAGACTTTTTCCTGGATTTACCGCGACTGGACTTGCCCCCCATCTGTTTCTGCTGCACCTGGACTTATTTTGGGACTCCCACCTTCAATACCACCCCCAGACTCTCAATTCACCAACGCTGCCAGCCGTTTGCCTGCCCGGTCCGCCAGGAACTCCAGAGACTGCCTGCGACGCCTGCCAAACCTCAGAGCCCTGTGGTGAGTGTTGGGTCTTTCTCTCTCCCTTCCTTGCCTCCTCTCTTATGTCTACCCTTGGAACCCCCTTGCTTTACCATGACTCCCCGTGTGTTCCTATTACTTGCCAATTTGTGGGTCATCTCCCTTCTCCTCACCAGGGCATTGGCTGGGTGGGACAAAAATACCTTTCACATGATGGTCCACAATATGACCGAAACCCTAAATGTAACAGATTGCTGGGTGTGCACCTTTGGACCACACCATATTCAAGCAGGCTGGCCTATTATGCCAACTGCTTGCCTGGAACCACAAGATTGGAATAAAACTCATTTCTATACTGTACCTCAAGGAACTGATGCTAAGATGACTGACCCAGACCAGTTTACCCTCAGTTACCAACAACATTGGCCATTGGCGCCCATCTGTGTCACCTGGCATAATCAGCCTACACATAGAGCCTTGGCACATGAGGGACCTTAAATTCCCTTTCAGCAGCTTGGGGATTATCCTTATTGTAATTGCACAGTGGATGTGGGGGATCATCCCTCGGGAGAACCCCATCCGCCCCCTAGCTGCCTTCCACAATATATCCAAGACAACAAGCGTGTTAATATGTCTCTAAATCAGATCCAAACTACCTATTCGGTTATCTTAAATGTAGTAGTCCATGGCCTCCCTCAAGGGGTATTCTGGGTCTGTGGCTCATGGGCAGGGCGAGTCCTTCCAGCAGCATGAAATGGATCCTGTACTCTAGGTACCCTAATGTCCGCAGGTATCCAATTCTACCAGAAACACCAGCCCGCATCTGCATGGGTGCCACCCCACCATCTTTATAGGCAGAAACGGGCTTATGATGAGAAGAAAGGATATGACCCAGACTGCACCTTTCTAACTGAAGGCGAAAGCTTTGCTTCTATCCTTTTCCCTACCTGGGGGGTAGCCATAAATGTGTGCCAGATTCGCCGCCTGTCATACCAGTTAGAAGCCCTGGCCAATGATACAGCTGATGTGGCCTCTGCCCCTGCAAATGGAGATAACCTCCACTGCAGAGACACTAGTCCAATATAGATTAGCGCTGGACTTCCTCTTGAGTAGGGTGGGTGGATTCTGCAAATGGTTAAATCAAACCCGATGCTGCCACTTTATTGATCAAGGGGAGGGCAGATCACCACTGACATAGCGAAAATTTGGCATGTTGCTTCTGCAATTCAAGCCACATGCTCGGACAACAACGCTTCTCTATGGAGCTGGCTGACCAGCTGGCTGCCAAATTCAAATTGGATCAAAGAGCTGTTTGTGGGCTTAATTGGCTTGCTATTAGTGCTTGTGATTGTGAGTGCCTTAATTCGATGTGCCATCCATTACGTGACCAAGAGGTATTCCCTTGTCCAGTAAGGCGGGTCACCACACGGAAAGGAGGCAAGACAAGACCGCTTGCCGGGGAGGTGATCCTGTCGGACACCTCCGTACCTGAAAAGGGGGGAATAATGTGAAGTCATGATGGAAAATCAAAATTTGTAAATAATTGGAGCGGTTCCGAGACCCGTCGGAACCGTCCAAATGGCCCTCCCACTGTCACAAGCACTACACACTTTTCCGCGTTGAAAAACTCCAAACTGTTCCCAAGATATCGGGAGAAACACAAGCCGCCCCTTGCTGCCGGCTGAGAAGCCTTGCGAGCCGGGAATTCGGCAGCAGAAGCCTCAAATTCGCACCCACTTTAACAATTTACTTTGTATCAAGTCTCCTGCGGCAGTCAATTACCACGGAGACTCCATAAAACAGCAGGAGAGCGAAGATAAGTTCCCCTGCGCACCTTAACCAATCAGCGCCCCCGGCTATCAATCACTGTCAAATTAATTACGGCCAGACGGGGGCGCAGCGGGGAACCCTTATTCCATTGAATTGGCTTAGTAGAGCACCCCCCTCCAAAAGAACCGAAACGCTTTCCCCGGGCAAATTTGAAAACTCTGGCCGCTTTGGGAACCAGAGAGGCGGCTAAGCCTGCAGGCAGCCTAGCAGTAGAAATCCACTCACCCTACCCGGCTCACAGCAACCCAAACCCAGGAAGGCATAGTCGGAGCTACCGGCTCATCTCGCCACTCTCTACCCGAGACTGAGTTCCATGAGATTCATGCCTTTCCTCGGCCATATATCCCTATGAGAGTAGACTGCCCCACTTCTGTTTTCAATGTCTTCCTATGGGAGCCTTTCCATCTCAATGCTTTCCTATGGAAGTAGACCAATACCCTTTTTCCGGAATTGATCAAACAGGCAAGTCCCTAGCTGAGGTTCCGGTCTAGATATGGAAAGAAATTTAGTCCTTGAAGTCAGAGAAAAGCTGCAACCGGTGCCATGCACTTTGTAAAGACCCTTGGGGCGGTGGAGAGGCCAAAGGGAAGTGCTTTGAACTGAGAGGCTTGAGGTCTGATTTGGAATTGGAGGTATTTTCTGTGGTCGTGACAAATTGGGACATGAAAATAGGCGTCCTGGAGATCGATTACTGTGGACCACTCTCCGTGCTGCAGCAGTGGCAGGATTGTTTGAAGGGTTGTCATCCTTAATTTCATGGGGCAAATGAAAAGATTTAGACCCCTGAGATCTAAGATGAGTTGTAAGCCTCCGTCTTTCTTTGGGACAGTAAAGTAATGGGAATAGAACCCATGTTTTGTGGTGGTACTGGTTCTATGGCATCCTTGCTTAGGAGTGTGCGTATCTCCTTTTGCAGGGTGTCAGATGGAGGAGTGACCACATGTCCCAGCAGAGGAAGCTGCTGGAAGTCGATGGCATATCCAGTGGCTATTATGGTGAGGATCCATGAATCTGATGTTATCTGCTGCCAGCGAGGGAGAAATGGTCGAAGCCAAATATTGTTGTGGGGTAAGACAGGTATGGAGTCAAAAAAGCGTCTTGGTTTTCTGATTAGAGTGCCTCTGGGGCTGTTGCTGTTGGCTGAGAGCCCGGGAGCGCTGCTGTTGGTATGTCAATATCCGGATGTGTATCTATTTTGTTGGGTATAGGCCGGGCGACGCCATTGTTGGGTGGCAGGCCGAAAAGAAGTCTGACTCGAGTTGCCTTGGTTGCTATAGGACTTAGCAGTTTCCCTCGTCTTCATGAGGTTGTCCAGCCCCTCGTCCATGGTAGGGGGCGAATAAACCCTGTCTGTTGAAGGGTGAATCTATCTGGTTCCTAGCATCGTCAGGAATTGTAGCGGTTTGGAGCCATGTGTGGCGTTGAAGATGCACGGCCGTAGCCAGTTGTATGGAAGCGGCATCCAGAGCATACCCTGATGTATCTATGAGAGACATGACCTCTTGGTGGTATGAGAGGGCTGTTGTTGCTCTGGTGGTAAGAAGGACAAAATAGGCAAGAACTTTTGCATCAGATGCCAATTATAGGCCTCCATCGCACACAAACAGTTAGAAGTGCGAAGAGAAAAGGAAGCTATGGAGTAGTGTTGCATCCCAATAATGTCCAGTTTTCGCCCTTCTTTATTACTGGGCATAGTATTTGAGGTAGACTTGGCTCTGTTTTGTGTGGCATCCACTATCAGTGAGTTTGGGAGGGGATGCTGAGACAAGAAGGTAGTAGGTTCGTCTTGCGTGCGATACATGTTGTCAATGGGCCTTGGTAGCAGCGGGGTAGAGGAAGGTTTGGCCACTTTGATTTGATGCGATCAAGCAGGGAAGGGATGAATCCCATATGTAATGGTGGTGTTTGAGCCTTGTCCAGATGTCCAAAGAATTTGCAAGATTCAGCTGTAGCTGATTGTTGGACTTGGAGATCCATCACCCTAGCTATTCTATGTATCATCTTAGAATAGAGCTTGAAATTCTGAGAAGGAGTAGTAGCCTTGGTGTCGAGGGCTTCTGTATTAGAGAGGCGCCTCGGTGAAGAGCGAGGGGTCGCCTGGGAGTATTCTCCCTCCTCTGCGGCAGATGAGTATTGTGAGGACAGTGGTTTGTCCATAGACGTCGGGAAGTCTTCTTGCAATCGAATCAGGTGGCTATCCTTCTGGTGTCGAAGTAGGGTGGCGAGATCCGAAGTATGTGCACAAGAGGTGTATGTGCTTTTGTGGCGTCTGGATGATGTCAACATCATAGATTTTGATGTCCCAAGGCCAGCTGGTGATGGCGAGCAGCATCTAGGCTGTTTATGAGGTCGTGAGGCGAGGCGCTGAGGATCTGGTGTGAAGGTGGTACCGAGATCCATATGGTCGCCGGAGGAGGAGCAGGAGACAACTTCGATGTAGTCTCGCCTCTTTTGTGGTCGAGTAGTACGGATATCAGTATAATCCGTTGTTTCTCTACAGTATCAAGGAGACGCCGTCCAAGACCCGTAGTAGGTGACATCATGGTGGATGGTAACTTGGCCGTGGTCGCGATGTCAGAGTATTGGGGAAGGCGACTGGTGTTGAGAGCGCTCTTCCCGTGCCATCGGGGGTGTACAGCATCGCGGTTCCATGATGCGGGCTCACTTCCATTGTTGTTGGGGAATGCCCGCCAGTGTCTGTGTCTGCTGCCTGATATTGGCGTCTAAGCAGGCATGGAGGCGTCGAATGGTGTTGCCTCTCCTCATGGGTCCCAAGGTATGAATGCGTGCCCAGCATTCGGCTAGGGCTTTGCATTGGCGCATGGAGGATGATGACCTCCGTGACAGAATGATCTCCCCAGCTATTGTGGCTGGAATGTGGAGATGGTGCCTGATGTTGTCGACACAGAATGTCATCCTGGTCTCGATGGAGGGAGCCCTGGTGGTTCGGAGTTGGTCTATGAGACCGGAGTGTTGATGTCGATGATCTGGTATCAGATTTCGAACGCATCAGCACCCGTTTCTTCTTTTTCCCTTTCTGGTTGGAGGGAGATTTTGGGGCTTTAGAAATTTTCTAGGGCCTCATCCCCAAGTGAGAGGGGGAGAGAGCTGGAGCCTCTGACTGTTTGAGTCTCCATGGGCTGGAGAGATTTTCCCCTAAGGTAGGTGCGGAGTCTTCCCAGACGCTGCTTCAGGGAAGGTTTTGTAAGCTGTTTGCAATCAATGCAATGGGCTGGCTGATGTTGTTCCCCAAGACAGTAGAGGCACAGTGTGTGCTTGTCAGAAATAGGAATTTTGTTAAAGCAGGTGGCACAGTTCTTAAAAAGGCCGCCAGAGGCCATAAAATGGTGGGGTTGGGGGGAGGAAGGGAAAGAAAAAAAGTAGACGACAAATCCGATGGGGAGTAGGTGGTGGAAAAATAACTGAGAAGAGTAAGTTAAGAATAAAAACAAGAGAAGTAAAAAAGGAAAGGTTGTACGTAATAGTTTTGCTTTCACTTTCAGGAGCTCGGAGAAGTGTGACCGATCTCTTTCACAGAGAAAAGGAAATGAGGCTGAAGGCGGCAAGGAACAGAGCATGCTCAGTGGGAGGAGGAGGTCCTTGGCTTATTTGGAGCCTACTAGGGCCAGATATCTTCTGCTCAGGTGCATAAGACCCTGAGGTGTGTATTCACAGATGCCACAAAGAACCCACTAATTTTTCATAAAGTGTCAATACAGCAATTTAACCTGAACACAAGTGGCTGTGAAGGTGCCCACAGAAAGGGCTCCGAGTGCAACCTTTGACACCTGTGCAATAGGTTCGCCAACACTGATCTTGAGGATTTCTTATTTTCTGGGTGGGTGGGTGGGTGGGAGAGGTGGTGGCATTTTTATTTGAGGAGGATCCTTCACAATGTTTTTACCTGCAGGAATTTCAGGAGGGAAAAGGAGGGAGCATAACATATCGACAAAGCCAGAGTCACTTCCCAGGTTTAGAAGTTAGCGTGGGGGGAAAAACCCTGTACAAAAATACACTTACTGAGACTTGCCAGTGGCAAGAGCAGTGGACTCGGCAGGTCAAGGATCTCTCTCTGAAAGGCAATTTCTTCAGACCCTAATCTGCCTGCACCCCACAAAAATAATGGGAGAAGTCTAAGGACCACAAGGAAGCTGGGTTTTCCCACAGCTCTGTCACAGAAATTGGAACCTTCTGCTGCCTTTTGCTGCAGGCAGCCTTCCCCTCAGAGCTGGGCCCATCCAGAGGCAGAGTTGAAGTGGCCACTACTGTGGCTGCAGATGTTAAGGGGTAGATCTCACTTGTACACCTCAGGCTCAGCAGAGGACTCACGCTCACTGCCAGTACTGTCTCAATAAGTTTCAGCTGTCCAGTCCAACTGGCTTCTGTACCCGGAATGGTCGGAGAGGGAGAGAGGGCGCCTGGGCTGTCAACTTAGGCAGCAAAATGTCTTGGGCTGACTGTGAAGAGAAAGATTTCAACGTCCTCTGATGGGCCTGCTAAGCGAAACACAGAAGCAACTTCTGCTTGAAACACAATGCTGTTTTCTTTGCACAGAACAGCCATCTGCTTTCCACCAGGACTCAAGAAACTGTGACATCCCCATGTGCCTTTCAGGGTGACTAGTTAATAGAGCCTGGAGGAAATGTTGCACTCATTGTCACCTCGAAAATCTGAGGCAAGCAGACCTTCAGAAAAAATCTCTCTGGCTTGTTTTGCTGCCTGGGGCCCCTTCTGGGCAAGGTGTGTCAAGTGTGTGTCTTTCCTCAACTCTGTGTGGTTTTATGATAAATCAAGCAGGGTATTGTTACGTATGTCTATGGGCACAGGGCTGCCATGCTGGAAGGTTGGAAAGCAGGTCAAGGGTTCCACCTGGCTGCCGATGAAAGAGCAGGCAATGCAACAGGAAATGTGGTTTGTTGTTTAGAAGCACAAAGTGGTGCACACAAGAGAAGGCATTACTTTTCTAAGAATAAAGGCAGGGTAAAAATACTCTAAAATACATAAATAAATTTACACATGTAGTGGCAAGGTTTGTACTGTCATTGACTGACAATGGACAATTGAATGAGATGGACCTTGAGATCTCCTGGCTTGAGATGGACACAAACAGGAAAACCGGTGATTCGTGGCTACCAAAGAGGGGGCAGTTTTGTTTTCCATGGCTTCAGAGCAATGGTTTCAAACTGCAGGAAAAGAGATTCAATTTAAACATTAGGAAGAATTTCCTGATAGTTAGAACTATTTGGCAAGGGAATCTGCTGCCACAAAGGAGGGTGGTGGAGTCTCATTCTTTGGAGGTTTTTAAGCAAAGGTTGGATGGCTGTCTGTCGGGAATAATTTGACGGTGGTTCCTGCACGGCAGGAGGTTGGACATGATGGCCCTTAAGGTCTCTTTCAACTCTATGTTTCTATGATTTGTCTCCCTGCTGATAGGCGGGCACATGTGCAGTGGAAGCCTGCTTCCTTGCCTATAGACAGCGGTTGCTTGCCCAATCATCCGCCACGCAGCAGGGCAGCTGGTGCATGTCAAAGGCCCATTAGTTTTCCTGGTTTGTAGTTTGGTCGTGCCTGTCTCTCGTCACGGCCGAGGAGTCAAAGAAAATGATAGGCAGCTTGTGTGAAAAGGGAAAATTCCTTGGTTGGGGAAAGGGGTCAAGATAAAAACCATCTATTGTCATGCCATAATTGGTGCCTAATCACACTTTAAAATATGGGGCCAACCCATCACAGAATGAACTTTAGTAGAGCTGTATTTTTTTAAAAACTTAAACTTTTTTTTTTCAAAAATGGCAGCAAAAAATGAAGTGATTCGTCAAGGATGCAAGCTCCATTTTACTTTAGAAAAGAACCCAGCTGACTAACTGCAGGTGTGGCAAGAGTTCTACAAAGTTATGCTGGAGGCTATGGAGAAAGAAAGCAGCAGACCTTTTCCTCTCTTTCTTTATAAAAATTTAAACCTTATGAGTCATAAAGTGGAGCTGACAAGCAGGAGATTCAGAAGTGTCACAGAGATAACAATATCCCATTCTCTTCAAACATGACTTCTGAAATTCTTTGCCAAAATGGGCTTCTGTAAAAGTGACAGAGTCAGTTTTGCTTCTTTCATGACCAGCAAAGAACCTGAGTAAGCAAGAGAATGAATAATTTTCCTGTACCATATAAGTAAAAATGAGGTATGTGATTTCCCAGCCCAACCCCTAGGCCAGGAACTCAGTAACAACAAGGCTGCCTTTTGATGGCATGCAGAGAGAAGAAAAGGCAGCACTGTCATCAATCTTTGGAAATGAAATTGCGCCACTCAGGCTAGTTGAGAGATAAATATTTAATAATCCCCAGTGTAACAAAATCTGAAAGGGGGAGGGGGAACAGTACGAGGGAACAATGCCAGTTAGCTTGTTGCAAATAATATAATGCAAAGTAATGTTGAAGAAATTAATCATTCAACATGTCTCATGATCTATCTTTTAGGCTGCAGCTGTTTTTCAGCCAATGCAGTCTCTATTTCATAGGACATGGGTTGATTTTCACCCTCTACAAACTGAGGTGCATTTATTTTCTTTTTTTAAAAAAATCTAAAATATACAACCTCACGTAAAAAAGGGAAGGGGGATGAAGAAACCAAGGGGTGTGTGTGTGTGTCAGGGTGTGGGTTAAAACTTAAAGAGGGGTCCATCTCCAGCTGTGTACCTGGAAGAGGCATGGGATGAGACAGCATCTACCCAGCTGGATAGCTGAAGGTTGAGTAAGCTTAGGAGCTGCCCGTCGTAATTCCTTTTGCAGATACTATGACAAAGAGAGGATGCTGGAGCCAAAACAAGAATGGCAAGAGACAGGCTAAATGCCTCTTGTGATATTCTCCATGCATAGACTTGATGTACAGAGAGTGAGGAAAAGCTGAAAGGCATCGCTCATCTGCCACACTCCTTGGACATCTGTGCACCACGTGCTCAACCCACTTCACATGTGCAGAGAAGGTCAGAAGAGCCCACCCACCCCCTCAAGTCCAGCAAGGGCAGCGGCAACTGCAAGCAAATTTTGGCACTTTTTATGAGCCCCAAAAGGCCGCAGACAGACAAACAGAGAGAGAGAGGGAGAGAGAGATCTTCCAAGTCTTGTGTCCTTCGGAAGCCCCTTGCAAAAGAGAGACAAGGTTGCACAAACAGTGCCTCTTTAGAAGAAGGAAAGCTGCATAGATGCTGTTCTACATGGGCTTGTGAGCTATGCCACCTACCTAGTGTCCTCACGTCCCTGTCAGAGGTAGATCCAATGCTCACTCGTTGGGAGTTCCACCAGAGCCAAACAAGTTTTGCCAAGCCCCCAAGGCAGAAATAGGATGCTGACAAATCCTGTGCATGGAGTCAAAACCTGGGAAGTTTAGTTGGGCCCATGCACTGTATCAGAAAATCATCTTTGGGCAACTCAGAAGACACTTCACCACCAGCAGCATGGTTACTGCACTGGTTGCCTCCATTAACCTGATGATGATCCTCTGAACAGGCAGGCTGAGTTGCCGGAATCATCTGCACACAAATGCCGGGAGTACTTCAGAGGAGTGGTGGTGTGGAAAACCATCAGTGTGGACAAGCAAGGACTGCAGGCTGTGCTGACTACAGCGTGCCCAGGAAGACGCTTTAAGAACCCAAAGAGACACTGCAGAAGCTATTTGATTTTCGCCAGGGCTGCTGCCCTCCGCTCCGTGTTCTGGAACAAAGCTCGGATCAGGTTCTTCACCTCACTCGGGGAGAACTCGGCTGCAAGGGGCCCCTTGCCATCAGCCCACCTGGGAAACGGGAAGGGAAAACAAAAAGTCAATGGCAAGGGCTGTGACAGTAAATCAGGATAAAGGGAAGTGGAGAAAAGTGTTCCACTGGGAATCTTCAGAACCCTTTGCCTCTGACTTTCAAGGTGGATACTGGTTGGCAGTTTGAAAGCTTTCCTTCCACTGGGCCGTTTTAAAAGAATAAACACCCACGCCCCTGGAAGAACATGGCTCTCTGGAGGGTAAATTATACAGAAGAAGACAGGAAGATCCACTGTTCTAATAATTGTATAAAGTTGGTACTGTGCCTTCCTCTACCACAGGGGTGGCCAATTTTGAAAGGTCTGGGAGTGGTCTTTTCCTCCACCAAGCAGGGCCTGCTGGGGGTCACAAGAACCTTTGTGGAAGTTAAATCTAATATAATGAAATTAGAAATATAAAGAGGATTTCCTGTCTTTCTTGTGGTGGTTTTCATTGTGAGAGCTGGAAGTAGAAGAGTAGCCCTGCACTCCATTTTATAGCAAAATCTGTCACTTCTAAAGACTTCCAGGAGTGCAAAATAATCCCCTCCCACTTGGGGAGGGCCTTGGGACCTGGGGAGCATGGGCCATACTTTGTCCTGCACTCACTCCCATTGTCACCTGGATTACTTTCTCTTTGCACAAGGAGATAAAAAAGACACACTCACCGATCCACTATTTCTTGCAGACTGGCCTGCAGGATTAACATAAGCTCTTTGAACATCATCCACTTGTGGACATAGACAGGGACCTCCTCTTGGAAGGGCTTATTCTGCAAATCTTCCGGCAGGGGTACAAAGACACGGGGCCCCTCCTCCACCAGGACCTGGCACAGGGCGTGCAGCCTGTCCGCATTCTCTGCAGATATGTCCTGGAAGGCAATGGGAGAGTGATCATGGAACCCCCAAAGGTTGAGGGGCGGTGGGGGTGATTGGTATGTTTTCCCATCTCTTGGATCAAAGGAATCTCTCCCTAACCTCACAGTCCTCACTATGGAAACATGCAGGGCTTTCCTCTTGAGCCAGTTCACAAACATAGCCAGAAAGTGGTCCCAAGTGCCACGCTTTTGGCATTTTCATAAGAGACACAACCCACAAACACCATCAACTCAGATCAGGTCTTCCATCACCTTTATTTCTCCCAGATTTTAAATGGGAAACATCAACTCTCCAGTGAGCTCCCATATTCCTCTTGGACAAAACTATTCATGCACTTTAGCAGGATTAGCTGGAATTGCATATTTACTGGGATGATCATATTAAATGTTGAGGCAGGACTTTAAACACCAGACTGGGTTTTAAAATAGTATTTATTTCTCAAACTCGAATTAGACGTACAATTGCTCAAAGGCAGGCATCTCGACCCCTAAAACATGCACTCTTTCCCAAATGGAAGTTCCCACATAACTTTTTTAAGCACTACCCCATTAACAGAAAGGCAAGCAGTCAAACAGCAGATACTATGCAGCAACGCCCAGATAATTCTTTCATCATCATCTGCCATCAAGGTAATTCTTATTTATGGCAACCCTTTCCAGGGTTTTCCAGGCAGAGAGTACTCAGGCATGATTTACATTCCCTTATTTCGGTGCATCCTAGATCTGGGCTGCTTGCCCAGGATTACACAGGCTTTCTCTACTCCCAGGAGGCACAGTGAGGAATCAAACTCCTAAGCTCTACTGCAGGTGTGCAGCCAGATACCTAATCCATTAACTACCCAGCCATCAATAAAATCCTGGTAATTAACTTATATAGGAATAAACTTATACTCATGAGTTTGTTCTGACAAACTCCATAGCCTTGGTTAATCATGAAACAGGAAGCCAAGCAATTGCCACCTGGAACCAATACCTTGAATTATAGCTATGCAAGGTTTCTGGACTGTCAAACTGATTTGGAATAAGTACAAGTCCGTACCCCTGCGAGCCTACAGCATTCTTTTTGCCTCTTTAGCAGAATGCAAACAGGACGCAGTACTCCAGGATCAGTGATTTTTTTACCCATCACGCTAAAATTTAGAGTAGCTCCACTGAAGATAGTCTGCTTGTGTTCAAGGCAGCTCAACTTGCGGGGAGAAAAGGCACCTGTAATCCTGAGCAGCCACTTGCTCCTCATCCAGTCCTCACCTCCAAGGTGGTGATTCTGCTAATGACCTCTGCAAGAGCAGTGTTCAGCAAGGTCCCCATGGCCTTACAATAGATGTTCACAGGAAGGACATCCTGCCAGACCAAGCCAAGCCTCCTGAGCTGGTGCACGACCTGGAAAGGAACACAGCTCTCAGATTCTGAGACACACAGAGGTGACAACTTTGAAATGGGCAGACCATGAAGTCTAATAACATGGCGGGGGAAGCTGAAGGGCATAGCCAAGCTTAGAAAATGCAGGTTACTTACCTGTAAGTTAAGTTCTTCAAGTGGTCCTCTGTGAATACACACAATGGGCCTTCGCGCCTGCACGCTTGAGTTCCTGGTTGTTTCCAAGCTTAAGGCTTACAAGTCCCTCCTCTCCATGTGCATACTCACCCATCTCTCGCCTTGCTGACTCAGTTCCCCTCTGGTCCGCCGCTGACCCTTACGAGAGTACAACGAGCCATGACGGAGAGAGGGGAGGCAGCTGGGTGGTGTGTATTCACAGAGGTCCACTCGAAGAACTTTACAGGTAAGTAACCTGCATTTCTTCTTCGTGGACTCTGTGAATCCACACAATGGGTGACTGGCAAGCTGACTTACCGGTGGAGGGTAGTCATGGTAGCACAGTTGTCAAAACTGCTTTGCCAAAGGCAGCTGATCTCTGCGTCCTGACATCTAGCTTGTAGTGCTTCAGGAACGTAGATGGTCGAGACCAGGTAGCCGCTTTACATATGTCTTCCAGGGGCACTCCTTTCAGGAAAGCCATGGAGGAGGCTACTGCTCTTGTAGAGTGTGCCTGAGGCATGACAGGTAGGGAGGGAGACATGCGCAGTAGTGTAAGCCATTTTGATAGTTGTGACAATCCATCTGGATATGGATTGCGGGGATACCTGATGACCTCGAGATGGTGCAGAGGTCCTGATAAAGAGCTTGTGTGTCTTCCTAACGGAAGCCGTCCTGGAAGTATAGAGAGCTCCTTTGACGTCAAGGGAGTGGAGCTTCCTCTCGAGATGAGTACTTGGGTTTGAGAAGAAGGTTGGTAGAATAAGTGGTTGAGACACGTGGAACGAGGACACTATCTTTGGTAAGAAAGAAATGTCCGGGCGAAGTTCCACTCTGTCGTGATGGAATTTGAGGAACGGTGGATCCGCTCTGAGTGCGAGTTCTGAAGCTCGCCTGGCTGATGTGATTGCCACCAGGAATGCTGTTTTCAAGGTAAGTAAGTACAGAGATGTGGTAGCCATAGGTTCAAATGGCGGCTTAGTTAAACAGTTCAGTACCAAGGAGAGAGACCATTGCGGTGTCAGGGCTCTGTGCTGTGGACGGAGGTTAGCAATGCCTCGTAGGAACCTCTTGAGTTTAGGATGTGTAAACAGCGCTGCAGCCTCAGAATCAGGCAGCTGGTGTGCTACTACGGCTGCGGTGTAGACTCTTAAGGTAGATAAGGATAGTCCTCTGTTGAAGAGCAAGAGGAGGAATTCTAGGAGGACCTGGATGTTGGTTGGACTCGAGGGTTGAGAGTTGGCTCGAGTGAAGTGTAGGAAGGATGCCCACTTATGTGCATATAGGGTATTCGTGGACTTTTCCCTAGAGTTTGTAAGTACTTCTGCAATTGTTAGCGGATGTACCATGCCGTCAGGTGGAGAGTCGTGACGTCTGGGTGTCTGACTTGGCCCTGGTGTTGCGTCAGGAGATCGGGCGTTGATGTCAGCCTGACGGAGTCGATCGCCATTGTTTGTAAGACTTGAAACCATGGCTGTCTTGGCCACCACGGGGCCAGCAGTATGACATGGGCTCCGTGGTGCCTGATCTTCATCAGCGTTCTCTGGATGAGTGGTATTGGTGGGAATGCATAAAGGAGGCCGGCTGGCCACCTGGTGGCAAAGGCATCTCCCTGTGAGTGTTTACCGATTCCCGCTCTGGAACAGTACAAACTGCACTTGGTGTTGGCGTGAGATGAGAACATGTCCATGGTCGGTGTTCCCCACCTGGTACAGAGGATCCAGAACACTGCTTCAGAGAGGCTCCACTTGTGGTTGTCGTGTGTGAGGCGGCTCAGTTCGTCTGCCGCAACATTGTTGCATGACGCAATGTGTATGGCTATTGCGTGAATGCCCTTGGCTATGCACCACCTCCAAAGTTTGAGGGTGAGGTGCAGTAGGGATTTTGAGTACCTCCTTGCTTGTTCAAGTAATAAAGTGCTGTGGTATTGTCTGTTATTACTTGAACCATCTTGTGTGCAAGGAGGAGTTTGAATGCCTTGAGGGCTTTGAAAATGGCAAGGAGTTCTAGGTAGTTGATATGATGGACTCGCTCCTTGAGTGTCCACCTGTGATGGATCGAGAGGTGGTTGCAGGTGGCGCCTCATCCTGTAGTACTGGCGTCTGTAGTTACCTGGATGGACGGGTAACGCTGTCTGAAGGGCCTTCCCACTCTGAGATTGCGGGAGGACTTCCACCACCTTAGGCTGGTAAGGAGAGCGGAGGTGACTCTGAGCCGTTTGGATGGGTTGTCGCAGTGAGGTCGAAACTGGGCTAGAAGCCATGCCTGCAGAGGTCTCATGCGGAGTCTGGCATGTGGGATGATAGCTGTAGTGGATGCCATCAGGCCTAGCAAGCGTTGGGCCTGATGAGCAGATACCTTGTTGGAGCTCTGAAATGGATGTAGAGCCTGTTTGATTTTTATTGGGCGATCTGGCGCTAAGTATGCCTTTGCTTTTTGAGCGTCCAGAAGCGCTCCTATGTACTGCACTGACTGGCAGGGTAGGAGGGTGGACTTCTTCTTGTCGAGACGAAGTCCCAGGGATGTTAAGAGTCGGATGGTGAGGTCTCGATCCTTCTTTGCCTTTTGTTTTGTAGGTGCTACCAGGAGCCAGTCGTCCAAATATGGGAATATGTGGACTCCTTGGAGCCTGAGGAAGGCCGCCACCGGTGCCATGCACTTTGTAAACACCCACGGGGCGGAGGAGAGACCAAAGGCAGGGCTTTGAACTGGAGGGTTGAGCCTCCTATCCGGAAACGGAGGTATTTCCGGTCTTGAGGGACTATTGAGATGTGAAAATAAGCGTCCTGTAGATCGAGGACGATGGACCAGTCTCCTTGTTGTAGCATGGGGATGATGGTGTCTAGAGTGGCCATGCGGAACTTCTTTTTTAGAATGAAGGTGTTTAGTTTCCGAAGGTCCAGAATGGGCCGAATGCCATCGTCTTTTTTGGGTATTGTGAAGTATCGAGAGTAGAAGCCGAATCGATCTTCTGATGGCACTGGCTCTATAGCTTCCTTGTCCAGTAGAGCAGCCACTTCGTCTCATAGTGCCTGAGAGAATGGTGTTGAGATGACTCTCCCTTGTGGGGGTCGATGGTGGAATTGGATTCGGTATCCTCTTTCGATGATTGACAATACCCATGCATCTGTCATTATGCTTGTCCAGGTTGGTAGGAAGGGATTGAGCCGGATGTCCTCGTTCGGGGGATCCGGGTCAGGGCAACTGCTTTTGTTTGTGCTCAAATCTCCTGGTTTGCTGCTGCTGCCGTTGCCTAGGCTGCTGTGCCGGGCGCTGGTAAGGAGATTGTTGATACTGCGGCCGATACCTGCCCTGAGCCTTTTGGTGTGAAGGAGTGTATTGACGTCTCCAGGAGGGGGCTGGTGGCCTGGAGGATGATTGTCAGGAATTTCCCTGGTATGTGTACGATTTTGCAGCTTTACGCATCTTCTGGATGTTGTCCAGTGATGCATCAGTCGACGTCGCAAAGAGTCCTTCTCCGTCAAATGGGGAGTCTTCGATGCGGTTTCTGGCATCATCTGTGATATTGGATGTCCCGAGCCAGGCATGACGACGAAGATGTATAGCCGTCGTCAGTTGCTTAGAAGCTGTGCCCGTGATGTGCAGGGAGGTTATCATCTGGTAGTCGATCAAAGACAAGACTTCCATGTATGAGGCCTGCACTTTGGCCCTTTGTTCTTCCAGAAGGTGGCTTATGAAGTCCGGAAAAGTGAGACGGAGGTGATGAGTATACGCCTCCATTGCACAGAGATAGTTTAGTGCTCTCAGGCAGAATGAGGCCAGGGAGTAATGACGCCTGCCAATGAGGTCTAGCTTCCGAGCTTCCTTGTTGCTCGGGGTGGTGTTGGAATGGGACTTCCCTCTGCTTTGTGTGGCATCCACTATCACCGAGTTCGGTAGGGGGTGCTTCATAAGGAAGTCTGTGCCATCACCGTGTGTCTTGTACAGGCTATCAATCCTCCTTGGAATCAGAGGATTGGAGGAGGGTTTGGCCCAGGCTTCCTTAGCCTTTTCCAACATAGAGGGAATAAATCCCATTCGCAAAGGAGGTGGCCTAGACTTGTGTAAGTGGCCAAAGAATTTGCAAGAGTCACTTGCGGCTGGGAGTTGCACTTGAAGCCCCATGACTTGTGCAATCTTGTGTACCATCTGAGAATAATGTTTAAAGTCTTCCATTGGGGTGGAAGATTGTTTGTCTGGTATATCTGTCTCCAAATGTCTGGATTTTGAGAGTGTGGACCGATGCGAGGACTGGGAGGCTGTGCCCGTGTCAGATTCATCCGTTAGCGGGCGATCCATGGTGGCGGGCGAATCTGGGAGCTGTCCCTGCTGATCCACTGCTTGCGGTGTGGTGTCAGTGGGGCTTTGCAGGGCATGGCTTTGGAAGCCTAGACCCGGAATGGTGTCAGTGTTGGACACCAGAGGGCGCTGGGCCAGTGTCTTCGGTTTACCTCTTCGCCGCCTTTTAGGTTTTGAAGAGGCGGATGAGGAAGTGGTGGAAGAATTGGTGTCTGATTAACCGGACACCATGCATGTATGACGTCATCTCTTAGAACGGCGTTTGCTTTTATGACGCCTTGCGGGAGACGAAGAGGAGGAGGAGGATCCATGACGTCGGTGTCTCTTGTCCTTACGGCGTCTTGATCTTTGACACTTAGGAGAGGATGCGGGGGAGGACGTGGAATCATGATTGTCTACTCGCACCCTCTTTCTGCCCCCGTCCAGGGAGACAACTGGGCGTTGATCTTTCATCGGGCGCCCAGCATCAGAGGCTCCTCTCTCTTCAGTGTCTGATCTCATAGCGCCCAAGCGCTTGGGGGCGTCAATGCCCTGCTCTTCCATATCCGATTGCTAAAGAGCTGAGGTCATGGAGGCAGCCTGTAGATTTTGTAGGTGCGACAACGGATTGTAACTGACTGTGTCCATGTCCGTATCATGGACAAGTTGGCCTGGCGGTAAGCCCGATAGAATCATAGGGCTATGAGGGGGTTCACGGGTACCCGTTGCCTGATTTCCAAAGGCATGGGACCAGGTTTCATTCCTCATGGCAGCAGGCGACTGGGCGCCGACCTGCGCCGAGCTCTGAACCCCTTCTACGCCGCGCGACTCGGTTAGAACGAGCGCAGGTGGTTTCGGCGTCGCCACTGTTGTTCACACATTGGATGCCATATCCTTTGACCTTTTCCCCGGAATCGGAGCAGGCTGGAGATGTTTCTTTTTCTTTTGGTCCATGGATTTCCCCTTGGCTGAGGATTTAGATTTTGAAGAGGTGGATGGCATGGAAGCCTCAGAGTGGGTTTCCATAGGCTTGAGGGATTTTTCCCACAAGTAAGCCCTTAACCACTCCAGACGATGTTTAAGGGCGGGCTTCGTTAGCTTTTTGCAATGCGGGCAGAGTTCAGGTTTGTGAGCCTCGCCCAGGCAAAAAAGTCACAAACTGTGTCCGTCAGCTAACAGAATTCTTTTCCTGCAGGATTCACACTGTTTAAACAGTGCTGCCACGGCCATAAACGGCCTATGCGCCCACAACTACGGGGGGGTATACAACCCCTCCGCCCTAAGGGCAGGCGCTGAAAATAAGTAATAACTATGAAAACTTGGAGGGGGGGAACTGGCAGGAAAGAAAATGAGAGATCTTAAAATATATTAATAAAAATTTCACTTTCCTTTTCGTTTGCAGGGGCTCGGAAAAGTATGACCAAACTTAGTGGCGGCAAAAAAGAACTGAGTCAGCAAGGCGGGAGATGGGTGAGCATGCGCACGGAGGGGAGGGGCTTGTAAGCCTTAAGCTTGGAAATGACCGGGAACTCAAGCGCGCAGGCGCAAAGACCCATTGTGTGGATTCACAGAGTCCACGAAGAAGAAGGTATGCACCGTGTGGAGAAATCAGGCAGCAACATCCCAGAATGCTCCCGGACGGTGGGCCCAGCAGGAGACCCAAACGGTGATCTTCCTCAGCTCTTAAGCAGAGAGCTTTAAAAGGAGAGCAGAGACAAGTTTGAGGGTAAGGGAAACTGTCTATGGCAGTGGGTCTCACCTGTGGGTCACCTCGGTGCTCTTGGGTTGCAGTTCCCAGAAACCCAAGGGAAGCACCACAGAGTGGCGACGGGTTCTGGGAACTGCAGTAAAAGGGCAGCTGGGTGACCCAGGGTTGTGAGTAACTGTTTATGGTTACCAGACATGATGTGGAAGCGGGAGGCTTTTGGTTCCTAACTCCAAGCAGAGCACAGCTGAGGAATTAAAGCTGAAGCAGAGCCAGGGAGCGAGCAACCAGAGTGAGCGAACAAAGACAGCAAACAGGCATCCACCCAAGGGTTATTAGGGAACTGAGAAATGAAATTGCAGATCTCTTAACGGTTATATGCAACTTGTCTCTTAAAACGGCCACAGTGCTGGAGAACTGGAGGATGGCAGATGTCACACCAATTTTTTAAAAAGGAAGAGGGGGGACCCGGGAAACTAAAGGCCAGTTAGTCTTACATCTGTCCCAGGGAAGGTGGTAGAAACCCTCATCCAAGAGAAAATCTTAAAACACATAAAAGAACAAACCTTGCTGAGAGAAAATCAGCATGGCTTCTGTAAGGGTAAATCTTGTCTGACAAACCTTTTAGAATTTTTTGAAAAGGTCAACATGCACGTGGATTTGGGTGAACCGGTGGATATAGTCTATCTGGATTTTCAAAAGGCTTTTGACACAGTCCCTCACCAAAGGCTGCTGAGAAAATTGCACAGTCAGGGGATAAGAGGACAGGTCCTCTTATGGATTGAGAACTGGTTGAGATCCCGGAAACAAAGAGTAGGTGTCAATGGGAAATTTTCACAATGGAGAGAAGTGAAAAGTGGTGTGCCCCAGGGCTCTGTCCTGGGACCGGTGCTTTTCAGTCTGTTCATAAATGACCTGGAGACAGGGATAAGCAGTGAGGTGGCCAAGTTTGCAGATGACACAAAACTTTTCCATGTGGTGAAAACCAGAGAAGATTGTGAAGAGCTCCAGAAGGATCTCTCCAAACTGGGGGAATGGGCTGAGAAATGGCAAATGCGTTTTAATGTAACCAAATGTAAAGTAATGCATATTGGGGCAAAAAATCCAAACTTCATCTAGCAACTCATGGGCTCTGAGTTATCCGTGACGGATCAGGAAAGAGATCTTGGTGTGTTGGTGGACAGCTCCATGAAGGTGTCTCCCCAATGTGTGGCAGCGGTGAAGAAGGCCAATTCCATGCTAGGGATTATCAAAAAGGGGATTGAAAATAAAACAGCCAACATTATAATGCCATTATATAAAACAATAGTAAGGCCGCACCTGGAGTATTGTGTACAATTCTGGTCACCGCATCTCAAGAAAGACATAGTGGAACTGGAAAAGGTGAAGAAGAGAGCGACTAAAATGATTACCGGGCTGGGGCACCTCCCTTATGAAGAAAGGCTAAAACATTTGGGCCTCTTTAGTCTGGAAAAAAGGCGCTTGAGGGGGGATATGATTGAGACATACAAAATAATGCAGGGTATGAGTAAAGTGGATAGAGGGAAGCTCTTCTCTCTCTCCCAAAATACCAGAACTAGGGGACATGCACTCAAATTGAGGGCTGGGAGAGTAAGAACTGACAAAAGAAAATATTTTTTCACCCAGCGCGTTGTAAGTCCATGGAACTCCCTGCCACAGGATGTGGCGATGGCATCTGGCCTGGATGCCTTCAAAAGGAGATTGGACAGATTCCTGGAGGAAAAGTCCATCACAGGTTACAAACCATGATGGAGATGTGTAATTCCCCAGGCTTAAAACCAGGGTACTTCAAGGGCCAGGTGCAGGGGAGTGCTATCAGGAGACAGATATCTAGTCTCATGCGCTCCCAAACGCATCTGGTGGGGCCGCTGTGAGATACAGGAAGCTGGACTAGATGGGCCTTTGGCCTGATCCAGCATGGCTCTTCTTATGTTCTTATGTAACAGGAGTTTCCCGGGGAAGATAAAGGAAGGAAAGTAGTGCAAAGGTATTTTAGCCTGTTGTAAACCGCACAGAGTTCCTGCTGGAAGATGGGCGGTATGGTATAGAAATAAAACAAACAAATAAATAAATAATAAATACTAAGTAAGAGCATAAAAGCCAGGCCTCCTTGGAGCCAGGCCCCTAGATACTGTTGGAATATGGCAAGATCTACATTCAGACATTATAGGATTAATGCCAGGTGGACTTCACCTGGAACTGTGAACCACTGAGTCCTGTCTCTTTAACTAGTATGGCTCTACAAAAGGAATTGTCCTTCCTGCTCACCACCCTTTCCCTCTTTCTTCCTAACCTGCACTCATGCAGATGGTCTGAGCGAGGCAGACTGTGACTTTGACTTCATGGGCGTTGACTGAGCTGCCATCGCCTTACTTGTTTTTACTTCGTTTTGATATGTTTGTTATGTACAGTACTATTAGTATTTTGTTGTTTTACTAGGAATATCCCGTTTACCTTTTCTCTAAGAGACTTGGATAAAGTTTATGTTTCAAGCTCCATCTTTTTGTGTCTTCAGTTTTTATCCCAACAAATTGGTAGCAAAAGGATGGTATGCATTTTCAAACTGCAGACAGAATAGCTGTTTTGAGAAGATGCTGAAGATTGCTGATGCTTTTGCTTTTGGATATATATATATATATATATATATATATATATGGAGTCAGCGTTTGAATTGGCAAGAGACAGTAAAAGCCTCTTAAAATGATAAAAACGATCTTTAGTGAATTGAAAGTGAAGTTGCAAAGAGCAGAAACGAACTTAATATTGCCATATTAAAAGACAGCATTTAACACGATTAAGTTGTCTACAGCTCTGGCTACTGCAACTACTCAGCATTTTCAGCTGTGTGCAAGTAAAAACAGTGGCATATTTGCAATCCCAAAGCTGAACCAGAAGAACTTTCAAATGTCAGATGCAAAATTAAGAGTTTTCTTTCAAGTGCAAAACTGCTTAAATGTTATAGATGCCTGGCAGTCAGCAAGCACAGAAGGAATATAAAATGAAAGA
The DNA here is from genome assembly GCA_023846285.1 of Phrynocephalus versicolor. NCBI lineage: Eukaryota > Metazoa > Chordata > Lepidosauria > Squamata > Agamidae > Phrynocephalus > Phrynocephalus versicolor. The sequence goes on along the minus strand of JAHTLZ010000202.1, from coordinate 1,142,548 downwards.
AGGAAAAGCCTTAATGATGTTATATTCCTGAACAGAAGACCTTGAAACTCCATTAGTAACTAAGTATAAAACAGCTAAAAAGGCTCTAAAAAGAAAATATTTCACTAGGTCAAGTAAGAATGTTATATTCTTGAAAGGTTATACAGTATGAGAATGAAAGAAGGGACAAGCATTGATAGGCATTTGGATGAAATGTTAAAACTTGCTTCAGAGCTTCAATCTGCAGGAGTAGAGATATCTGATTCTGAGTTTCATACATGTATATTACTTAGTTTATCACAATCTTTTGCAAATCAGAAAGCTATGCCTGAGTGTACAGTAGCCCCCCATTTATCGGGGGGAGGGTTAGGTTCTCTCACCACGCATGATAAAGGAAAATCCGCAATATGCGGATGGCTCCATTGCCCTTCCCTTCCTGCAGCCACCATTACACCGCCACCCCAATCACCTCATTTCCAAATAGATCTCCTCCATGGAGCCTCTCCCCACCGATTCTGCAGCCAGGATTCCCCCACCCCTATCACCTAGTTCGCAAATAAGATCTCCTCCACGGAGCCTCTCCACTCTCATTCTGCAGCCAGGATTCACCAGTCTCAATTGCCTCCTTTAGAACCATAGAATCATAGAGTTGGAGGAGACCTCAAGGGCCATCCAGTCCAACCCTCCTGACATGCAGGAACCCCCACCACAGGATTCCCAATAGATGGCCATCCAGCCTCTGCTTGAAAACCTCCAAAGGGGACCCCACCACCCTCCTTTGTGGCAGCAGATTCCACTGCCAAACAGCTCTAACCGTCATGAAGTTCTTCCTAACTTTCAAATGGAATCTCTTTTCCTGTCGTTTGAAACCATTGCCCCGAGTCCTCGTCTCTGAAGCCATGGAAAACAAACCTGTTCCTTCTTTAATATGACATCCTTTCAGATATTTAAACATAGCTATCACATCCCCCCTTAGCCTTCTTTTTGAAAAGCTAAACATTCCCAGTTCCCTCATAAGACTTTTCTTCCAGACCTTCAACCATCCTGGTTGCTCTCCTCTGTACCTGATTGAGGTTGTCAACATCCTTTTTAAATTGAGGCGCACAGAACTGGACACAGGACTCCAGGTGGGGTCTGACCAGAGCAGAATAGAGTGGGACTATCACTTCCCTTGATCTAGACACGATGGTTCTGTTGATGCAACCGAGAATCGTATTGGCTTTCCTGGCCGCTGCATCACACTGCTGACTCATGTTCAATTCGTGGTCTACCAAGACTCCCAGATCCCTTTCATGGGTACTATTTTCCAGCCAGGAGTCTCCCATCCTATATCTGTGCAATTCATTTTTTTTAACCTAGATGCAGCACCCTACATTTCCCTCGGTTGAAACCCATTCCATTAGCTTTGGCCCAGCACTCGAATATGTCAACGTTATTTTGGATTTTCATACTATCCTCTAGGGAATTAGCAACCCCTCCCACTTTGGTATTATCTGCAAATTTAATTAGCATGCTCTCTATTCCTTCCTCCAAGTCACTAATAAAGATACTGAACAGCACTGGACCCAGAACAGAACCCTGGGGCACCCCACTGGTCACATCTCTCCAAGCTGAAGAGAGGCCATTTATGATCGTATGATCAGACAACCAATTACAAATCCACCTAACAGTAGCACTATCTATCCCACTTTCTACTAACTTCTTTGTAAGAAAACCATGGGGAACCTTATTGAAGTCCAGATAAGCAATATCCACAGCATTCCCCTCATCCACCAGGCCTGTAATTCTATAAAAGAAAGATCAAATTAGTCCTGCATGACTTGTTTTTAAGAAAGAGGTCTTTACAAAGAGGTCTCCTCCATGAGTTTCTCCACTCTCTTTCTGCAGCCCAGATTCCCCCACCCCAATCACCTTGTTTGCAAAAAAGATACCCATGGAGCCTCTCTGGTTCTATTCTGCAGCTGGGATTCCCCACTCCCAATCACCTCATTTGCAAAAAGGTCTCCTGGCTGCAGAAGGGGTACAGAAGGGGTGGGGAGAGTGTCCGTGGAGCTCTCTTTGGAAAAGTAGTGATTGAGGTGGGGGAATCTGGGCTGCAGAAAGAGAGTGGAGAAGCTCGTGAAGGAGACCTCTTTGTAAAGGAGGCAATTGGAACTGGGGAATCCTGGCTGCAGAAGGGGTGGGGAGAGGCTCCATGGAGGAGATATCTTTGGAAACGAGGTGATTGGGGCAGGAGTGGAATCCCGGCTACAGCAAAGGAGGGGAAAGGCTCCCTGGAGGAGACCTTTTTGGGGACAAGGGAGAAAGTGGTAGCCGGGCTGGCGGGGAGAGGCTCCTGACGGTTGCCTGTTTACAAATGATGGTGGTGGGGTAGAGTCCTGGCTGCAGTGGGGGGGGGGGGAGAGAGGCTCCATGCAGGCAACCTCTAAATAAAAAAATGTGATATATCGGGACCATAGCATACAAACCATGATATAGCGGGGGGCTACTGTATTGCAAAGGTGGAAGTTGATTTTGTAACGTAATGTAACTTTTAACAAAATGTATGCAATATAATATCTAACAGATTCAAAATGGTTTCTGCGTATAAATGCATAGTTATTTGCCAAGACAGAGGTGAATAGTGTAATCACATGGAAAGGTCAGAATAATTATATCCAGGTGCCATGGATAACTGCTTAACATTATCTGCCTATGTGTACTCATGTGATTGGTTTATATGATGTCTGCCATATGTATAAAAGGCAGGATTGTAGCCCATTTTACTTTGGTATTGCTTTTTTGTGAGATAAGCAGTTTCCCCACTACTCTGTAATATTTATGCTATGTGTCTTATTTCATTGTGCATCTGTGTATGTTTTGGTAATACAAGTTTTTATGCTAAAGTTATATCTGTCTCCCAGCTTCAAATCTGTATTTAGCAATTATCTTTCCACGCCACTGTATAACTCTGCTAATCTCTGAAACATTCAAAACCCAACACAATTCTTAAAAGATTATATAACAGCTTATTTGTGAGACTCAGTTCTTAAAAGGGAAATGGATAATTCTCTGAAAAGATGCCGGTATTGACAATGAGATCTGTTTAAAAGAAATGAGATGCTACTTGTGTTCATAAATTGGGCATACAGAAGTTCGAACACCCAGAGGTAGAAGTGTTCCTGTTGTGAGAATGGCCCCTAGTGGACAGGAACATTTTAGCAGTCATGGACATTGTAATCTACCACATGGTAAATCAAAGATAGGACACAATCAAAGGTCAGAGATGCTCATAACAACCAACTGTTCCAAATATCTGATTATGAAGGTGTGAATGATAAAATACATTTTCTTCAAGATAGTGGTAGTTTCATTCACATTTGTCAATTCCGAGAAAGCTTTAGTGAACCTGATATAGAAAATAGACCAAAGATATTGCGAACAAATCAGCAAAGATTAAATGTGCTCGGAACCGGAACAGTACCTTTAAAAATTCTTACTTCTAAAATGAGGTTGTGAACCTTACTTTAACAAATGTTGCTTTTGTTCCTGAAGCCACAAATATTTATTTATTTATTTATTTGGTGCATTTCTATAACGCTCCTTTTTCCATAAAGGAACTCAGGCCAGTTTCCAATTAAAAAACAGCTAAAAGCACAGATAAAACAACAGAAGCAATGGGAAAGCAAAGGCAGGATAGAATAAGAAAGTGGCAAAGAGGGAAAACCCTCGGCGGAGAGCGGCGGACCCAAAAAAAAAAATATTAAACAGAAATGAGGTCACCATATGCCTCCTTGAAAAGCAAAGTTTTTAATGCCTTTCTGAAGGCGGGCAGGGACTCTGCAAGGCGCAGCTCACTCGGAAGATGGTTCCATAGAGAGGGGCCAGCAACAGAGAAGGCACGGCTACGGGTTACAGATTTCTGCACCTCTCTCACGAGTGGCCACTCTGAGTGAGCGCGCCTGCGACGATCAAGTAGGTCTGGCCTCAGTTGAGCTCTGGGAGATCCACTCCGCCAGGTATTCAGGTCCCAAGCGGTGGAGGGTTTTGAAAACAAAAACCAAGACCTTGAACCTTATCCAGAGAGCAACGGGCAACCAATGCAGGCACGCCAGAACTGGGGTGATATGATCGTATTTACGGGCACCCACCACCAGTCTGGCCCGACGCATTTTGCACCCACTGGAGTCTCCGGACAAGGGTCAAGGGCAGCCCCACGTAGAGTGCATTGCTGTAGTCAATCCTTGAAATCACGAGGGCCTGCACGACTGTTCTCAAGGAGGACTCATTGAGGTACGGACGGATCTGGGCGATCCTGTGGAGTTGGAAAAAAGCGGCTCTGGAGACGGCCATCACCTGGGCTTCCACTGAGAGGGCAGAGTCCAGGACTACGCCCAGATTCCTGGCCCTGTCCGTAGGCTGGAGGGAAACACCCCCCAGGCTAGGGAGGGGGCCATTGTACCTAGACGAGGACGCCCCGAAGAACAGAACCTTGGTCTTCTCCGGGTTAAGCTTGAGCCTGTTTATCCTTGTCCATTCCAAGACCGCCTCCAGGCACAGATCAAGGGAGCGAACTGCCTCCACTGCAGAAGGAGAGATAGAGCTGCGTATCATCAGCGTACTGATGACAGCGAACTCTAAATCTCCTGATGACCTCCGCAGCGGTCTCATATAAACATTGAGCAGCATAGGGGATATTGCCGACCCCTGGGGCACCCCACAAATCCTCCCCCAGCTGAACCCGCTGAGACCGGCCGCCGAGGAAAGAATGGAGCCAGCAAAGAGCAGAGCCCCCAATTCCAGCCTCAGCAAGCCGGCCCAGCAGGTTACCTGTAAGTCAACTTTATGCGCTGGAACAAAGAGTAGATGAGGTAGGATGGGACTTGCAACATAGAATAGGTAGAGAGCTAGTACAGGAACACCTGGAAACATTAAATGACTTTAAGTCTCCTGGGCCAGGGGGAATGCTGTGGATATTGCTTATCTTGACTTTAGTAAGGCCTTCGATAAGGTTCCCCATGGTATGTGAGATACCTGGCTGGAAAACAGTACCCTTGAAAGGGATCTGGGAGTCTTGGCGGACCACAAATTGAACATGAGTCAGCAGTGTGATGCGGCGGCCAGGAAAGCCAATGCGATTCTTGGTTGCATCAACAGAACCATAGTGTCTAGATCAAGGGAAGTAATAGTACCACTCTATTCTGCTCTGGTCAGACCCCACCTGGAGTACTGTGTACAGTTTAAATTTAAAAACTCAATTTAAAAAGGATTTTGACAACCTCGAGCGGGTGCAGAGAAGGGCAACCAGGATGGTTGAAGGTCTGGAAGAACTGTCATATGAGGAACGGCTTAGGGAACTAGGAATGTTTAGCTTTTCAAAAAGAAGGCTAAGGGGGGATGTGATAGTTATGTTTAAATATCTGAAAGGATGTCATATTAAAGAAGGAACAGGTTTGTTTTCCATGGCTTCAAAGACTAGGACTCGGGGCAATGGTTTCAAACGACAGGAAAAGAGATTCCATTTGAAAGTTAGGAAGAACTTCATGACGGTTAGAGCTGTTTGGCAGTGGAATCTGCTGCCACAAAGGAGGGTGGTGGGGTCCCCTTCTTTGGAGGTTTTCAAGCAGAGGCTGGATGGCCATCTATTGGGAATCCTGTGGTGGGGGTTCCTGCATGTCAGGAGGGTTGGACTGGATGGCCCTTGAGGTCTCCTCCAACTCTATGATTCTATGGTTCTAAAGGAGGCAATTGAGACTGGTGAATCCTGGCTGCAGAATGAGAGTGGAGAGGCTCCGTGGAGATCTTATTTGCAAACTAAGTGATAGGGGTGGGGGTGGAATGGTGGCTGCAGGAAGGGAGGGGTGGGGGGAGTTTTGAAACAGCGGGCTGGTCCACCACCCCCCAGACACCACTGGAGGCCAGGCCACAGTCCAAAAACAAAAACAAAAAAAAAACTGACATAAAAAAGGGGCAGGGAGGGGCAAGTGGGCAGAGCTTCCCATGATTGGCCCATGATCAGTGCACAATCGAGAGAGCACCTGGAGCTGGTCCTCGGCTTCGCCGAAGCCACCGGAGGAGAAAAAGAAGGGCCGATCCCGGTCGCCAGAGTCCCACATTTTCTCGCCTGTTAGGCAGCTCCCCAAGTTCTCTTGCCTCTCTTTCTCTCTCTGCCGGAGAAACCGCGACAAGCCACCCGCGTTGGCCTCAACTGCGCGACTCACAGGAGCTGCTGCTGCGCGCGTGCATGTGTGGGGGAGGGAGGGAGCGGGTGGAAACAGCCAGCCCGTGATGACCAAGTTCCCTTTTCAGACCTCACTCAGCGACTGGCGGCTCCAGCTGCCTCTCCTCGCCAGGCCCTGTTCGTATTGGGAGGGAGACGGTCGCACTGGTAAGTCGTGTCCCGCCTTTCTCCTCCTCTCCCTCCGCCCTCGCTGGGGAGAGAGCCGGGATGGTTGAGGGTGGAGGGGAGGGAGGGGGAGGGCCCTCGCACGGGGCTAGGAAGCAGGGTCTCAAAATGGCAGAGCTTCCTAGCCCCGTGTGAGGGGTGACAGTGGTGCCGCTGCCCCGGCCAGAGCCCTTCGCCTCGAACCTCGCCGCGTGGGTCCCAGCTGGCCGCCAAGCACTTGAAGGCGGACGAGTGCGGCCTCAAAGGGCGAGGACGACGGGAGCAATAAGAAGCCGCTGCCGCCGCACATCCCCTTGGTGCCAGCCTCGGTGGGTTACGGGAGACCCGCCATGTGGAGCCTCACGCCGTTTTCTTCCGGAGTCTGCCATGGCAACAGCACAACTGGCGGTGGATCATTCGATTTCCCGCCTCACTTGCCCCACAAGTTGCTCCTGCCGCCACCCTCTTTCTATGCCCACCGCTTGGCCACCTGCACTGACGGAGGCAGCGGAAGCAGCAGCAGCAACAACAACAGCAACAGCAACAACAATAGCAGCAGCAGCAGCAAGGCAACCAAGAGGCCCAAAGAGAAATGAGAGAAGGAGAAAAGGAAACCGGTGGCCCTGCCAGTGGCAGAAATGGGGGCAGACAAGAGGCGGAGGCTGTATGGGGCTGAGCACCACCGGTTGGGAGGAGAACGGCGACATGAAGAGGTTGTTGCTTCAGCAGCAGCAGCACCATCGTCGCCACCACCGCCAGGAAGGTTAGAGGGACGGAGGCGGATGGGGGATCCCTTGGAGGGGGGGAGGAGGGGGGGAGGAGGGGGGGAGGAGGAGGAGGCAGGCTAGCCACGGGGGTCGTGATGGGCGCTTAGGCTGAAAGGGTGTTTGCAGTGGTAGGGTGAGAAAAGGCCTGCTCCGTGCTGTGGGGCTCACAGAGAGACTGTAGGGGGAAAATAAAAAATGGAGGGAACGAGGGAGGGAGGATTGGTTGCAGGAAATTGATGTTTGCTTTTGTGAGGCTGTGTAACCGGAATGGCTGCCTGTTTGCTTGCACATGAAAGAGACATGTTGGCCCTAAAAGAGCCTCCTCTCCAGGGCCAGTCCTCTCCTCCTGAATTGGCTATCTGCAAGGGCAACATCTGGGAACAATTTAGGTCGCCAGACCATTGTTAGCCAGGGAGCGGGGAGGGCCTGTAAATTTGGTCAGGAAAGATGTATTGCTGTCTGGTTAGAAAGTCAAATTCGTGTTAAATTGCTGTTTTCGGGGGTCTTTTTCATCATCAGGAACGGATTAATCCACTTTCCCATTACTTTCTATGGGAAAAGTTCATCTGACTTAAGGAACATTGTGAAAGGGCTGGGGGCAAGGACGTTAACGCTACAGAGCCCACCCGAGAACAGGCAACTCTGGATATAATACTATGTGATACTCAGGACCTGGTCAGGGATGTGAATGTCACTAAGCCACTGGGGAAGAGTGGCCATGTTGCAATCTCTTTGTCATGCATGTCGGGGGAAGAGCGTCAAGCAAATCAGACACAAAAACCCTTGATTTCTGAAGGGTGGACTTCCCTCAGATGAGGAAACTAGTTAGAAAGACATTGAAAGGGAAGGTAAAAACAATCCAAATTCTCCAGAGTACATGGAGCCTGTTTGAAACAATGGTAGTAGAGGCCCAGCAGAAGTGTATACCACAAAGAAAGAAGAGCTCCTCAAAGTCCAAGAGGGCGCTAGCATGGATAATGACTGGAGTTAAAGAGGCTGTAAAGGGCAAGGAGTTGCATTTCTGTAGATGGAAATCCTCCCCACATGAGGAAAATAAAAAGGAACAAACTATGGCAAAAGAAATGTAAGAAGATAGTAAGAGAGGCGAAGAAAGACTTTGAGGAACATATGGCTAGCAATATAAAGGGAAATAATAAAAGCTTCTCTAAATATGTTAGAACTAGAAAACCTGCCAGAGAACCAGTTGGCCATCTAAATGGTGAGGAAGGAAAAGGTGAGGTAAGGGAGGACTTGGAAATTGCAGAGAAATTAAATGAATTATTTGCATCTGTCTTCATGACAGAAGACATTGGGCAGATTCTGCTGCCCGAACGGCCCCTCTTGACTCAAGAATTAAATCAAATACAGGTTAAAAGAGGGTGTTTTAGGAATAATTGATAAATTGAAGATCCACAAGTCACCGGGCCCATATGGCATCCACCCAAGGGTTATTAAGGAATTGAAAAATGAAATTTTGGATCTCTTAATGGTAATATGCAACTTGTCTCTTAAAACGGCCACAGTGCCAGAGGAAAAGAAAAGAGATGGGACCTGGGAAACTGCAGGCAGGTTAGCATTACATCTGTCCCAGGGAATATGGTAGTAGCCTCATCAAAGAGAAAATCTTAAAACACATAGAAAAATAAACCTTGCTGAGGGAAAATCAGCATGGCTTCTGTAAGAGTAAGTCTTGCTTTACAAACCTTTTAGAATTCTTTGAAAACGTCAACTGGCATGTGGATTTGGGTGAACCAGTAGACATTTTCTATCTTGATATTGAGAAGGCTTTTGACGCAGTCCCTCACCAAAGGCTGCTGAGAAAATTGCAGTCAGGTGAGAAGAGGGAAGATCCTCTTATGGATTGAGAACTGGTTGAGATCCTGGAAACAAAGAGTACGTGTCAAAGGGCAATTTGCACAATGGAGAGAAGTGAAAAGCAATGTGCTCCAGGAATCTGTCCTGGGACCGGTGCTTTTCAACCTGTTCATAAATGACCTGGAGGCAGGGATAAGCAGTGAAGTGGCAAAGTTTGTGGTTGACGCAAAACTTTTCCAGGTGGTGAAGACCAGAGAAGGATCTCTCTCAACAGAATGGGTTGCAAAATGGCAAATGCATTTCACTGTAGGAAAATGTAAAGTAATGCATATGGGGGCAAAAATAATAATAATCAAAACTTTATCTATCAACTCATGGGTCCTGAGCTATCTGTGACGGAATCAGGAAAGAGATCTTGGTGTGCTGTCGGGCTCTTTAGTCTGGAAAAAAGGTGCTTGAGGAGGGATATGACTGTGACGTACAAAATTATGCAGGGCATAAGTAAAATGGATAGAGGGACGCTCTTCTCCCTCTGCAACAAAACCCTGGAAACAGGAGTAATGAATATACAAATCATCAGCCAATCCCAGCAGGAGGGCGGGGAATGGTATGATATAAAAAGGGTGGAGCCTAGTCAGTTCAGTGAAGTTCAGTTAAGTTGAGAGCTAAGAGTGCTGGGAGAGAGCACTGCTCTGTGAGAGTTCTGTTAGGCAGTGAAGGCTATACTGTTTACTAGTTATTGAAGACAGGGGGGCTGGAAGAGTTGATGAAATCTATTATATGTTAAAGGCAACGCATACCATCCTCAGATGTTATATTTATTATTTTCTCAATAAACTTCGTCATTAATTTTATATTATATATCTCTGAATCTGTCCCAATTCATGAGACAACGAGTTTAAAAGGTGGCAGCATTATTAAGTGAATAAAAGGTGGCAGCAGTAACATTTCCATCACAGAATTCAGTGTGTAAAAGGAAGGTGTCGTCACAATTTGTGGCACAGCAGTGGGATGTCGAAATAAACCCGGTTGTGCCCTTGAAAACTCAGACTGTGAAAGGGGTGACGTCATACCCTCTCACAAAATACCTGAACAAGGGGGATACCCACTCAAATTGAGGGTTGGGAGAGTGAGAAGAGGCAAAAGAAAATACTTCTTTACCCAGTATGCTATTAGTCTGTGGAATTCCTGGCTGTAGGATGTGGTGATGGCACCTGGCCTGGATTCCCTCAAAAGGAATCTTGGAGGAAAAGTCCATCACATGCCACAAGCCATGATGGGGATATGTAATCTCTAGGCTTAAAAACAGGGTACTTCAAAGATCAGATGCAAGGGAGTGGTATCAGGATACAGATATCTATTCTTGTGAGCTCCCAGAGGCATTTGGCAGGGGCACTGGGAGATACAGGAAACTGGACTAGATGGGGCCTTGGCCTGATCCAACAGGGCTCTTCTTACGTTCTTATGAAGCAAGCACCGTCGGCAAGCACAGCATACAGCGGGCGTCTCCCCAGTTTGGGCGGTTCCTCCCTCCTGCTGGCGGATAGAGTCAGAAATCTGGGTGTCATTCTGGATCCGGCACTAGCCATGGAAGCCCTGGTGGCTGCCGTGTCCAGGACTGCTTTTTTCCATCATCAACAGACTGCCCAGATTTGTCTGTATCTGGATGAGGAGTCCCTGAGAACAGTTGTGCAGGCACTTGTGATCTCGAGGATAGATTATTGCAACACTCTCTATGTTGGGCTGCCCATGACTCTTATTCAGAGACTTCAACGGGTACAAAATGCTGCAGCCAGAGTAGTGGTTGGTGCGGGCTGATATGACCACATCACCCCAGTCCTCGCTTGCATTGGTTGCCCGTTGCATCCCGAATAAGATTCAAGGTCTTGGTTTTAATTTATAAAACCCTACACGGCTTGGGACCTGAATACCTGACGGAGTGGATCTTCCAGAGATCAACTGAGGCCCGTCCTACTAGACTGTTGCGAGTGCTCTCACTTCGGGTGGCCACGCCCAGGGAAGCAAGGAAATCAGTAACCCGAAATCGAGCCTTCTCTGTGGCTGGCCACTCGTTTTGGAACCATCTTCTGAGTGAGTTGTGCCTAGCACAGTCCCTGCCTGCCTTCAAAAAGGCCTTCAAGACTTGGCTTTTTCGTGAGGCAGTTGGCAACCTTTTATTTTTTAATTTGTTTTTTTAACCCTACCCTGCCATGCTGAGGATTTTATTTTTGTTTATTAGGAATAGTATAATTCTAGTTTATATACTTTCTTATTTTTTGTTTGTTATACTGTTGTATTCTTATTTGTTGTTTGATTGTGTTGTTAACAGCCCAGAGTTCCTTCGGAAGACGGGTGGTATAAAATATATAAACAAACAAAAAAAAAACACCCCTGCATATGACTTCCGAACCCCACCACCTTCTTCACTAGTCCAGCTCAGCTCTTTTCTGCTGCAGGACCAGACACACCCTTTTCAGATTTACTCAAGATGTCCAGGCCACAAAGGGCAGGTCCCACCGAGTCCAGTGAGAGGGCTTCTCAAACCACGGTCGCTAACCTGCCGTAAAGCTCTGCTTGCTGCGCTGTAGTTGTCATCATCGTCCACACCAGAGAAATTCCGGGCGCTTGAGAGTCTTTCTAGGAGCATTTCCTTCTGAACACACAGCTGTGCCAGGAAACACTCAGTCCCTGAGAAAAATGCAAGAGCACAGGCATGCTAGATGTGAAACTCTAATTTTCAAGCTGTAGGAGCAGACTCACCCCTTTGTGAACGTCTGATCTGCCACTAAAATCTACAAAACCCCCATAAATAGGATCCTAAGAAAAACAGGTTAAGTAGTTTTTAAATCACCGCTCTCTTCCCAAACTCTTTGAGAAAAGGGCAGGGAACATAGACTGAACAACCAATGACCAGTGAATCTATGTTTATGCTCTCTGCCCAAACATCAGGATTTCAGTGACAATAGAATCTGGCTGGGCCTTTTAATGGAAGGTAGCTGTGAAAGCCCATCCAGGCTGACAAGGAAAGCACCCACAATTCAAAAAAGAACACACAAGAGATGTGCACTTGTGCAAGACTCACCAAGTTTCCTGAAACCAGGCACCAGGTCAACGAAAGTGGCCGTCCCGCCACATACACGGCCCCGGAACTGATGGCCCAGGGTCAGGAGGTGATGTGCAATGTACATGCAGTTGTTGTGGTGGATGGCTGCCAGCTGGGGAAGTTTCTGAAGCTTCTCTCTAGGACAGAGAAAGAGGGAAGAAAAGAAGTGAAAAGGCTCTCAAGGAGAGCACTGGGAGCCTTTCCCTCTGAACAGCCATGGTCTAAAGAACATTAAAACCACCAGACTGAAAAAGTAGGAATTATCCAGTAAAGAAAACAACACTGGCAAACAAGCAGAGCGCAGAGGGGCTGCACTGGGAAGGCCAAGAAGACCCTACAGAAAGATCAATTTGGAGAGAGCAAAGAGGGCAAGGAACGAGCTCCTGCTTGGTTCCTTCCCTTGGGCAACTAGCTGACAAAGTTAACACTGCCAGGGCGCAAGTACAGGGTTGCCACAAATTTCTATTCACAAAATTCCCTGACTTTTCCAGGATTTCCAGGCCAAAATTTTAGATTTTCCTTTCCTTTACTTAAAGGACCAGCAGATTGACTTTTCTGACCATTTGAAATAAACCACTGATAGAGGTGAAATAAATGTGTGGATGGTAAAAATTATAAATAAGAAACTAAACTACATGAACTTGCAGAACATTTTAATGAAAAGAGAACCATGAACAGCAAAACAGGGTAACCTTCAAAAACGGAGTAACCTGAGCTGACAAAAAGCTAGAAGATGCAAGCTTGGCTGGCAACAATTTAGTATAAATTGCAGATTTAACTACTTTGTAGCTCTTTGATGCTATTTTAACTTCTTATTCATTTTCAATCACAAAATTCTTTAGGTAGGAAATCATTTTTATGCCTCGTTCAGCAACACTTTCATTTTCTAGCCAACGGTGGCTTAGGACTGTTAACTCTTGCATAGTTGCTTCTCGGGGGGGGGGTGTCTTAAACACATAATAAACTGACCTTAAATACAACACAATATTCCACTCTGTCGACTTGGCTCTGTCTCAGAATCAGGCATGTCAATCACTCTGATCTGACTTACTATTGGTCCCTCTATGCTAACATTCTTTTTTGCCCCTCCTTTCTGAAAGGTCTGTCGGTTAAACAGACAGGAAAATGATAGTTTTAATCTTTCCTCATGGCTGCTGAAGTGGACAGTCTTACCTTCATGCATACCTTCCAACTTTAGTGGATGGTGTAGCGTTTATAGGGACATTGTTCAATACACACCGTTTAATGTGGAATATTTGTTTTCTATTTAAAGTTTAATAAACATTTTCCCTTTAGAACCATAGAATCATAGAGTTGGAAGAAACCTCAATGGCCATCCTGTCCAACCCCCTGCCATGCAGGAACCTCCATCACAGTATTTCCGGCAGATGGCCCTCCAGCTTCTGCTTAAAAACTTCCAAAGAAGGAGACTCCACCACCCTCCTTTGTGGCAGCATATTCCACTGCCGAACAGCTCTAACCGTCATGAAGTTCTTCCTAATGTTTAAATGGAATCTCTTTTCCTGTAATTTGAAACCATTGGTCCGAGTCCTAGTCTTTGAAGCCATAGAAAACAAACCTGTTCCCTCTTCAATATGACATCCTTTCACATATTTAAACACAGCTATCATATCTTCCCTCAGTCTTCTTTTAGAGAGGCTAAACATTCCCAGTTCCCTAAGCCGTTCCTCATATGACATTTCCTCCAGACCCTCAACCATCCTGGTTACCCTCCTCTGTACCCGCTCGAGGTTGTCAACATCCTTTTTAAATTGAGGCGCACAGAACTGGACACAGTACTCCAGGTGGGGTCTGACCAGAGCAGAATAGAGGGGTACTATCACTTCCCTTGATCTAGACACTATGGTTCTGTTGATGCAACCAAGAATTGCATTGGCTTTCCTGGCCGCCGCATCACACTGTTGACTCATGTTCAATTTGTGGTCCACCAAGACTCCCAGATCCCTTTCACAGGTAGTGTTTTCCAGCCATGTATCCCCCATCCTATATCTGTGCAATTCATTCTTTTTACCTAGATGCAGCACCGTACATTTCCCTTTGTTGAAACCCATTCCGTTAGCTTTGGCCACGCAATCTAATCTGTCAAGGTCCTTTTGGATGTTCATCCTATCCTCTAGGGAATTAGCAACCCCTCCCACTTTGGTATTATCTGCAAATATAATTAACATATTCTCTATTCCTTCCTCTATTCCTTTAATGTGACTCATTATTTGGTCTATGGGGGGTAATTGGAAAAAGCAACAGTAAGACCTCTAACACTTGGAACTATTATTTACTACATGTAAGCTGCAAGAACCCATGTTAGTAAACATAGGACTGCTGACTCCATGGGTCTCTCTTAGATCTTTCTCTAGCTCTTTTACAAATGCCAGTTAATGTTTGGCCCATCCATAACTAGCTGAACTATGTTGTTAAAGTTAAGGTCTAAAAACTGTCCCTTGAAAGCTGATAGCATATCAATGGCCCTGCCGTGCCATAAAAAAGGGGAGGACCAATATTAAAAAGCACAACTTATAGAGCAAAAAATACGGTAATTAAGGTTAGCAGGTGATTAACAATTTCCAAGGTTCGTGATAATGCCCACCTGTGAGGAGATGAAGCAGCCGGGAGCCGAATGAAGAGTGTGTCGTCTGAACCCAGTAGGGATAAGCAGGAAGAAGATAAAGAACTGGAGAGGCATATTAAAAGACTGCACGTCATTGAAGTGTCTGAGGACGGAAAGGAAGATTGGGGAGCTGAAATAAGCAGGGTAGCGAGAGATGCCTATTGGGTAGTTGAAGAGAGCCCTGGCCAATCAGAGAGACGCGCGCGAGAGGAAAAAAGTCGTTGGGAAATAGAGAGGAGGGGG
>JAHTLZ010000202.1:1094143-1127641 GCA_023846285.1 Phrynocephalus versicolor | reverse complement strand
GCGCGAGAGGAAAAAAGTCATTGGGAAATAGAGAGGAGGGGGAATGACAGTTGGGACAGGAGCCTGAGGGAAACAGGTACTCAAACGGAAGGCAGTATGAAATGTGACTGTGCCGGGTGGACTAAGGTGCATAAGGGAGAAGAATGGATATGGGCTGTCCATGTCAGGCCATTAAAGTGGCCTGAGAACTTGAGTAGGTTTCGAGCATGGAGAGAAACGAAAGGTGCGGTGCCTGTGGCTCAATGGGCCAAACATCCATGCTGCGGGACGCAGTGCCTGGGACAGAACCCGCCCATTCTCCCACTTCCCTAAGGGGTGCAGATATTAATATGATGCCCGTTAGCGAGTTACCAATGTTATCTAAGTTTGAAGGAAACGTTAATTTATCTATGTCGGTGCTGTCACCTGAAGTGGACAAACTGTCTCGCAGAGATTCTGAGTTATAATAAAAATCCTTTTGAAGTTCTGTTAAAAAATGACTCGTCTCCGGTTTATGGGTCGGAACCGCCGAGAGGGATTTGAACCCTCACACCACCTCTAGTCAAAATCTATTTTTCCCCATGACTATCTACATCCCCCCTTACTTTTCTAGGATTTCCAGGCTTGTGGCAACCCTGAAGTACCCTTGCTAAGAGTTGCCAAGGCAGTAAAGTTGTGGATGCAGCAAAACCAGCAACTGTTCTCAACAAACAAAGCACACCACTCACTTGTGATACATCGGCACCACATCGCAGAACAGATGGAACATGTTCCGGACGGAGTAGAAGAGCTGGATGCAGCTGCATGGGGAGACAGAGAGACATCGCTGTGAGTCACAGTTACCCAGAACAACCAGGACCTGCAAAAACACCAGGTCGCCCAAGGACACCACAGATCTAGGAGATGATGCATTAGGCTCCCATTTCTAAGGAGATTTTTCTGGATTCTTTCCCCTTTATTGCTCCATAAAGAAACATACAACCCATACAATCTAGCTTTAAATAATTCGAGGAACATGGACCCAACAGATTGACATATAACAAACTACCACCCCAAAGAAGCAAGTGGGTCTGCAAAGGAAGGTGGCCATGCCAAAGTGTGCCCTCTTTCTTTCTGGAAGGAGACTCTGAACTGTTGATCATAGGAGGCTTGGTGTGCACATGTTCTGAGAAGCAGACACCATTGCTCCCTCGCTCCGAACAAACAAAAGATTTATGACCTAAAAGAAACCAATTAAACTCACTAAAAGTGTCTGAAAATAGCTGGAACTATGTCTAACACTACGGAGAATAAGGTCACTCGGAAAAACTGCAGGTGGCTGGGTAAGGAGGAAGACATTGGAATTCTTTAGCTAAGAAAGCAGTAACAAATAGATTATCTGTTGAATGGCGACTACAATTAAGGCGTTGTTAGAGCAAATGGCTCAATTCAAAACTTTGATGCTAGAAGGTAGAGATGGGCACGACCAGAAAAAATGATGTTTTGAGTTGTCGTTTGTCGGGACGGATCCGTTTCGGGTCGTTTCCATTTGTCGCGGAAATTTTCAAAAATTTGTCATTTCCGTTTGTCGTTTGGGTTGGGGTAAGTGGGCTCTGGGAGGCACCTCTCTGGGTGCCTCTGACGTCTGACCCACTAAGAAGGGAAGGGAAGCGTTTCGCATAGCCGCCGCGTACCATACATTACATTGTTAGGGTTGGGGGATAAGTGGCAGAGGCACCTCTCTGGGTGCCTCTGACTCACTAAGAAGGAAAGCATACTGGCGTACAGGTTAGGGGTAGGGGTAGTGGGCTCTGGCTGGGAGGCACCTCTCTTTCTGGGTGCCTCTGACCCACTAAGAAGGGAAGCGTACTTGCGTATGGATCTGGGTTAGGGTTGGGGTTAGGGTAAGGGCTAGGCTTAGGGTTACGGTTAAGGTTAGGGTGGGTTAGTGGGCTGCACCTCTGGGTGCCTCTCACCCACTAAGAAGGACAGTGTACTGGCGTATGGGTTAGGGTTAGGGGGCTTTTTATGCCCTCTGGCACATCCAGAAGTCTCAGTCAAAACCTGGCCATGCGATTGGCGGAATGGGTCCAAAAATTTGCATGGTCCCACCCCATGGCCAGCCCATCATTGCGCAGGTGTAAAAAAATAAAAATAAAAATAAAATAAAATAAAATAAAATAACATTAATGAAGATGTTTTATTGCAAGAAAAACCCACTGCTGCTACTATAAAAAATCAGGCATTTAAAATACCTAATTTTCAAATGTTTCTGTGGTGCTTTGGTGGGTTTTTGGACCACGATTTAAAAATAAATATTGCGGTCGCCATTTTGGATCCCGCCCCCACCGCATGGCAAATGGAGACGACGAGGATGCCCCCCCCCCAGCCTGGTACCAGCAGCCCAGGACAGGAGAGGGGGGGGAAGGCCGGGGACCCCCCCAGAAACCACCCCTCTCTGGTAGGTGCCCTCACTCAGGCAGGCATATTTTCACCTGCTTTTTTGGCCAGGAATCGGGGTTTTTTTAAAAACTTTTTTTCTGTGCTGCTTGGCATCGCGCGATTGCCGCGAACCGCGATGCCATGAACGACAATGAAAAATCAGACCCAATTTATCTTTATCGGGTCGGGTTCGAGCTGGAGCAGAGTAATTCTCCTTACCGCTATCGTTACCTAACGGAAATGACAAACGGTAACGGAAACGAGAATTTCGCCGCTCCGTGCCCATGTCTACTAGCACGTAATAAAGGGATTACAAATTGGTAATTCACCAGGTACAGATGGATTCACACCAGAGTTCTATAAGGAAATGAAGGGAATTTTAATACCAGAACTGCAAGAAGTTTTAAACAGTTTAATAAAGGGAGGGAAGACAACCAATATGTGGAGGAATGCAGAAATAATGATACTATTAAAAACACAGAGGGACCTTAAGGAAGGGGTTCTTATAGACCAATAAGTCTATTAAATCAAGTTTATAAAATCTTTGCCAAAATAAAGGCAAATAGGCTTAAAAACATTATTCCACAATTAATAAAGGAAGATCAGTATGGGTTTGTGAAAAATAGAAGTATAGCCCTTCCAATTAGGAATATATGAAATGTATTAAGTCATTGTCAATTTAAGAAATTAGGATTACTTAAATTAGATGTATACAAAGTCTTTGACACACTGTCTCATAAATTTTTATGGAGCATAATGGCAAAATATGGTATGGGCCAAAGTTTTATAAAAACAATACAGGAAATTTATACAGATAAATCAGCTGTAGTTCGAATAAATAGCAAGCACACTGAACAATTTCCTGTTACAAGCGGAGTAAGAGAAGGTTAAACTAAAAATGAAGAAAGTAGGGAAGACCACTGGGCCAGTCAGGTATAATCTAAGTCAAATCCCTTATGAATACACAGTGGAAGTGAAGAATAGATTTAAGGAACTAGATTTAGTGGACAGAACACCTGAAGAACTATGGATGGAGGTGTGTAACACTGTACAGGAGGCTACAATGAAAACTATTCCAAAGAAAAGAAAATGCAAGAAAGCAATGTGGTTATCCAACGAGGCTCTACAAATAGCGGAGGAGAGAAGGGACGCAAAATGCAAGAGAGAAAAGGAAAGATACAGAAAATTGAATGCAGACTTCCAAAGAATAGCGAGAAGAGACAGGACAGCCTTCTTGAATGAACAGTGCAAAGAAATAGAGGAAAACAACAGAAAAGGAAAAACCAGAGATCTATTCAAGAAAATTGGAGATATTAAACAACAAGGCCAGTGGAGGTGATAGCATTCCAATTGAACTCTTTAAAATCTTAAAAGAGGATGCTGTAAAGGTGCTGCCCGCAATATACCAGCAAATTTGGAAAACTCAGCAGTGGCCAGAGGACTGGAAAAGATCAGTCTACATCCCAATCCCAAAGAAAGGCAACGTCAAAGAATGCTCCAACTATTGCACAATTGCACTCATTTCACACGCTAGCAAGGTTATGCTCAAAATTGTACAAGGGAGGCTTCAGCAGTATGTGGACAGAGAACTTCCAGAAGTGCAAGCTGGATTTCAAAGGGGCAGAGGAACTAGAGATCAAATCGCCAACATGCGCTGGTTTATGGAGAAAGCCAGAGAGTTCCAGAAAAACATCCTACTTCTGCTTCATTGACTATGCCAAAGCCTTTGACTGCGTGGATCACAACAAACTATGGCAAGTCCTTAAAGGAATGGGAGTGCCTGACCACCTTATCTGTCTGCTAAGAAATCTATATGTGGGACAAGCAGCAACCGTCAGAACTGGATATAGAACAACTGACTGGTTTAAAATTGTGAAAGGAGTACGACAAGGCTGTATACTGTCACTTGCCTATTTAACTTATATGCAGAGTACATCATGTGAAAGGCAGGTCTGGATGAATCACAAGCCGGAATTAAGATTGCCGGAAGAAATATCAACAACCTCAGATACGCAGATGATACTACTCTGATAGCAGAGAGTGAGGAGGAATTAAAGAACCTCTTATTGAGGGTGAAAGAGGAAGTGAAAAAATGGGCTGAAGATCAACATCAAAAAAACTAAGATCATGGTCACTGGTCCCATCACCTCCTGGCAACTAGAAGGGGAAGAAATGGAGGCAATAACATAGTTTCTTTTCTTGGGCTCCTTGATCACTACAGATGGTGACTGCAGCAACGAAATTAAAAGACGCCTGCTTCTTGGGAGGAAAGCAATGGCAAACCTAGGTAGCATCCTAAAGAGCAGAGACATCACTTTGCCAACTAAGGTCAGGATAGTCAAAGCTATGGTTTTTCCAGTAGTGATGTATGGAAGGGGAAGCTGGACTATAAAGAAGGCTGATCGCCGCAGAATTGATGCTTTTGAGTTGTGGTGTTAGAGCAGAGTATTGAGAGTTCCCTGGACTGCAAGGAGATCAAACCTATCCATCCTCAAAGAAATCAACCCTGAATGTTCACTGGAAGGACAGATTTTGAAGCTGAGGCTCCAGTACTCTGGCCACCTCATGAGGAGAGAGGACTCCTTGGAAAAGTCCCTGATGTTGGGAAAGATGGAAGGCAAAAGGAAAAGAGGACGGCAGAGAATGAGATAGTTGGACAGCATCGTCGATGCAACCAATATGGATTTGACCAAATGCTCTGGTCCATGGGGTCACAAAGAGTCAGACACGACTGAACGACAACAAAGACAAGGTTGTTCACTCTCACCTTTTTTATTTATAATGGCAATAGAACTACTAGCAGAAAGAATTAGAAATTCAAGAAGGATAGAAGGTTGTAGATAGGAAAAGAAGAGATGAAGATTAATTTGTTTGCAGATGGTATAATTATAATAATGTCCAACCCAAATGAAGTAATTAAAGAAATTAAGGTGATATTAGAAGATTTTGAAACAACTTCAGGTTTAAAAATTAATATGACAAAATCAGAAGTAATTTACCATACAGTGAGTTTAGATTAAAAAAAACAGATTATTAGATTAATTAAAATAGGATTGGGAGTGAAGAGATTTAGATATTTAGGGATAGAAATATTTCAGAATATCAATAAGATAGTGGAGGCAGATTATAATAAAGTCTGAAAGAAAATAACAAGAGATAAGAAAAGATGGAAAAGAGTATTTAAATATAGCATCTAGAATTAGGAGTGTACAAATATTTTGGTTACCAAAATTAATATATATATTCCAGGTCTTACCATTGGAAATTACTAAAGAAATATTAGAAACATGGAATGCAAAAATAAGGGTAGGATATTTGGTAGCTCAAAGACTAGAATTTCAAAACGAATAATTTATAGATATAACTCAGAATTAGGGTGCGGTGTACCAGACATAATAAGTTATTATGAAGCTTTTCAACTGAAAACATTTTAGAAACAGAAGAAGATAGGAATTCAAAATGGGTTAGGTTTGAAAATGAAGCAAATAAAGGGGTAGGAAATTTTGGTGTATTTACAAATAAAGCAACTAGAGAAGACAAATTAGATATGGGACCTAGGAGAAATACATTGAAAATTTGGAAGAAGTGGCAACCAAAATGGCTAAAAGGAATATCCAGGTGGGCACGAATGGAAACATTAGAAAAGGACAATACATATCCTGGATGGTGGGAATTACTTAGGTAAAAGGATTTAGTAGAATAAAAGATATGTATAATGGAGAAGTGCTGAAACCAATTCAAGTTTTAGAAGGGGAAATAGGTCCACAATATTGGTTAAAATAGCTGGCCTATTTAAGAAGGTCAAAAAAATTAATAGAAGGGATATAGGTATAGAAGAACCATTAGAATAAATTTACAGAATAATGAAACAAAACAAAAGAGGGCTAGCAGGTGTCATATATAAGAAAATGATTGTGGATAAGGAACAAGCAATTACGCAATTACAAAAAAATGGGAGACAGAAATGCAAATATCAGAGCAAAAAGCTGTAAGACTTATGAATGGAATTACCAAAATAAAACTATACAAATTTAAGGAATTAGAATTGATATTTTTTTTTACCAAATGGTATAGAACTCCAGCCATGTTAGCTAATATGTTTTCAGGACTAAATTCCAACTGTTGGCATTGTAAGAAAATAAAAGGGTGTACTCTCATCTGTGGTGGGAATGCCCTGAAGTTTAAAAAAAATGAGAAAACATTGTTAAAATAAATAAATAAATGACTCCCAGAAAATATAAAAATAGATGCGGCGTTAATGTGTATAAGTTTAGTGCGAATATACACAGTAGAGAAGAAGCATGTAGAATTATTAAAAGCAATGATGTTAGCATGTAAAGAAGTCATATCGGCAGGCTGGAAAGTTAAGAGTTAATGGACAGAAAAGAGATGGTACAATTATCTGTTTGAAATTGTTCAATCAGATATAATGTCTACTTTCAATCAAGATATGCTGTGGGAAGACAGAATAGAGAAAATCAAGAAAACATGGTCTGAGTATCAAAGATGGATGGAAGAAGAAGAAAATGAAGATGTTCAGTGGAAGCTTCAGACTTTGTGCCCTTGGCTGGGAGAAAAAGACTGAAAATAACAGACTGGGGAGAGGGGGGATGATAAGAGGGGAAAATGTAAAATTTAGGGAAGATGAATATGCTTTACTGAAGAACTTGGTCAATGAAAAGACTTTTAAAAAGAGACTCTGAACTGCTGAGAGAGCTATGCTGCTAGGAAAGGAGACCTGTTGTTCCACCACTCCAGCAGCAACTCCTTTAGCAGGAGGGGAAGGGTATGTACTCAAATGCTGCTCCCTACCCAATTCCTGCTTAGGGAAACCCCCACCCGCACCCTCAGTTTGAGTCCTCACCACTGATTGGTGCTGGCCGAGGCTTCCTGGAGGGTCTGGTAAGCCAGCGCCATTAACTTCTGGACAGAATCACTGATGCGACAGGTGGGAAACGAGAAAGTATGCCGACTCAGCCTTGCCTCGTTCTCCAAACTGGGCACCTGCTTCTGAAGGGAGTCGGGTGTGGCTAGAGCCTTCAACTGGTCCCCTGCTCCAGGGTCTGGCAATTTGGGCAGAGATACTGGGGAATCCAGAGTAACCTGTAGGGACCAGGGGAAGAGAAAAGACCATTTAGCAGCAGGCATGGAAGGCAAAAGGGATCTGGGAGTCTTGGTGGACCACAAATGGAACATGAGTCAGCAGTGTGATGCAGCGGCCAGGAAAGCCAATGCGATTCTTGGTTGCATCAACAGAACCATAGTGTCTAGATCAAGGGAAGTGATAGTCCCACTCTATTCTGCTCTGGTCAGACACCACCTGGAGTACTATGTCCAGTTCTGTGCGCCTCAATTTAAAAAGGATGTTGACAACCTCGAGTGGGTGCAGAGGAGGGTGACCAGGATGGTTGAGGGTCTGGAGGAAATGTCATATGAGGAACGGCTTAGGGAACTGGGAATGTTTAGCCTCTCTAAAAGAAGGCTGAGGGGAGATATGATAGCTATGTTTAAATATTTGAAAGGATGTCATATTGAAGAGGGAACAGGTTTGCTTTCCATGGCTTCAGAGACGAGGACTCGGGGCAATGGTTTCAAACTACAGGAAAAGAGATTCCATTTAAACATTAGGAAGAACTTTATGACAGTTAGAGCTGTTTGGCAGTGGAATATGCTTCCACAAAGGGTGGTGGAATCTCCTTCTTTGGAGGTTTTTAAGCAGAAGCGGGAGGGCCATCTGTCGGAAATATTGTGATGGGGGTTACTGCATGGCAGGGGGTTAGGCTAGATGGCCCTTGAGGTCTCTTCCAACTCTATGATTCTAAGAGCAAGGCACCCCATTTGCTGATGCTCAGACTAGTTTTCCAGGGGGCCAGCCGCTAACCAAAAAAGTTATTTGACAGCTTAAATACAAGAAATGCATACTGCTCAAGGAAACTGTCAGCCCCTGAGCAGATGAGGACCCTGGTTCAATCCTGCTGGACCTTTGCAGCTGCCCTGGAGAAACTCTGATTACAGTACTCTAGCACAGGCATTTTCAACAGGAGCCATATGGTCCTCAGGGAAGCCTGGCACATTTGAAAGGGGCCCAGGGACTAGAAACAATTCTTCCCAGTCCAAGCTATAAGGCCCATTTTACAATCCTGACATGGTTTATATTTCTTTCCTATTGAGTTTATGGCTGTGGTAGTGGGGGGGGGAGGGTTGAGAATGGATGCCTTAGATGTCACCCTTTTAATTCTATTCCAAGTGAGATCTGCCTGGCACAATCCCTGCCTGCTTTCCAGAAAGCCTTAAAGACCTGGCTTTACCAAGAGGCTTTTGGGTAATTGTCTTTGGGGCTGTCATCTTGTGTTTGGTTTTGCCTGGACGCCTTTATTCTTGTGTTTATGCTTTTCCCATTTTATTGGGTATTTTGTTAAATTGTATTTTATTGCTTACTGCTTATTTGCTACTGTTATGCTTATGTGTTTTTTGTACACCGCCTTGAGTTGTCTTTGTAAAAGGTGGAGGTATATAAATGCTAAAATAAAGTAAAGTCAATGAATGGCTTGCAAACTCCAGATGCTGTTTCATTTCTATCACAGCAGTTTCCAAGCGGCACAAGAAAGCAGGCATCCCACAAGCATCTGGTTTTGTTGCAATTATGTTTACAAGAAGTAGATTCAGGTGAAGAAAACACTGCTTACGGCAATGGCATGGCTAAAGAACAACCAAGCAAGGCTGACAAAAAGGCAATTGCCACCTAGTTTTGAGCTTCTCAAGCCAAAAAGAACATAAATCCAACTTTACATACATAGTGTGAAGACTGCTATGAAGCCCACCAAAACACCCTACACCAAAATATAGATTTCTCTTGCCATAAACTAGACTGCCCATGTGGCTCCCCAGATGTTTTGGGGCTATAGCTCCTTTCACCAGCCTAGCCCGTGGTGGGAGTTCACGGCAGCTGCTGCTCAACATCTGGTGGGCTGCTAAGTTGCCGATCTCTCCTTTAAGCTGCTTTCCAGCTTATGCAGCACAGCCATGGGCAGACATGAACACCCTGATGGGCGCTTTCTTCTGGTACCTTTATGGTGTTGTGTATTTCTGCCATCATCAGATTTCTTGCTGCCACAATCACATCTTGGCATTTCTTGTTAGCGAAGTGGCAGTTGACATTGCGGGCATACGTGAGGAGGTCCGTGGAATCCTCATTTAATAACTGCATGTCCTTCAAGGCTTTTTCAAACTCCTCAGTAGCTTTAATAACCTGGAGACAAGGGAGCAGGGAAAGGGAATCACCACATGTCATTCAAGTATGGAGCTGAATAGCTTTGAGATGTACATGTTTGATCCCTTGATCAAACAAACATACACCCACCCACCAAAGACTACAACAGTTTCCAAACACTAGTTCAGTGCCATACACAAGTGAAAAGCCATGACTGTTCGCTGTGCTGCGCTTTTCACTCTTTGTCTCAAACCACTGTGAACAATTTTACCTCAGCAAAATAAAGCCCTTATGTGTCTTTCCCTTTCTTTCTTGCTCCCCTCCCCAAAAGATAAAAGGAAAATGCTGTTCCTGGAAGCTTATCTTTTAAGCAAGCTGCAGCCGCTTTGCAATGTAACATACACAAAAAATTGAGCTAATTCTGGCAAGGGCCTTTGCAACAGCACCTAGAGAACTGTATAGGCAGAGAACTGGCTCACAGTTTCAATGAGGCTGCTCTTCCCTGCTTCGTACCGAGAGTTCAAGAAATCACTCTGAAAGCAGAGATGCAAGCTTACAGCAATGGCACCAGCAGCCTGTCACACATGCTTTCCCCAAACCTAAGCAATCCAGGACTCACCTCAATATACTGCCCTAGTTTGCTGCTGTTGTTCGGGATTGAATGGACCAAGCAATCATGAATCAGACAGTCTGAGAGGTCCTTCCAGATCACACTGCCCAACTCTTTGGATAAAACAAGCCTGGCGTTGTTCTCCTCCTCGACACAATGGTCAAGTGGAACATCTGGAAGAGATGGCCAGCACTGAGATTACAAAAATGCTCTGAAGTTCCCTGCTGCCCCTAGAAGGGGCACCCACAGATGGAAGTACCCCGCCCTTCAAAATGGCCACACCGGGTGGAAGTGTGTGGTATTTCTCCTTGTTTGTTTTCACAACATGTCTATGTTTACAAGCTTCTGTTCTATCCTCTGTAGTAAAATATGAAGCGTGATTGGGGCCCGTTCCTCTCTCAAGACCGGTAGCTGTGGCTTGCTCCCCAGAAGCAACTCACCTAACTGGTATTTGTGGAGGATCTTGAGCACTACCTTGACCTTTGCAAAGACCTCTGCTGGGGAAGGATGCCCAAGGTCAGAACCTAAGGACTCAAACCTCAGCGTGACAGCATCAGGCTGCTCTTCCAGAGAGAGTCGCAGTGACGGGTGAGAGATCAAGGGTTTGAGGATGTGCTTCAGCAGTAACTGTCCTGGCACAAGAAAAAAAGAAGCAGCAGCAGCAAGCGTCAGTAGAGCCCAAAGACCATCTTGGGAGAAGCAGGCTGAGGGCAACGCCTCCTGAGGAAAAGGGATCTCATCTGCTTTGTGTTTAATTAAATTCCATCCTACACTTCCTAGAATCTCTTTGCACCATCCTGTTGTCTTTGAATGAAAACACTATGGGAGACCTCCAACCTCCAACATGTCCCATGGGTAAATTAAGCCTAAGCAATGCTGTATTTTGATGCCACCTCCTCCTCTTCAAGATGAAAGCAATGAAGGAAGGAACAAGAATTCCCCCACCCATAAGTCCCAGGGATTCCCATTAGGAAAGGCACTATTACTGTGCAAGAAGTATAACACTATCCCTCCTGGTGGGGAAGCCAAGGGGTCAGCCAGCACCAAGAGCCAGGATGAACTGAGTACTCCTGTAGTTGCAGCCCGACATCATTATGAAGAAACAACAAAGCAGACATCTATACTTTAACGTGGCAAAAGAAAACCTAAGCAAGTCCCCTGAGCTCTCTGGGAAAACTACCCTGTTTCCCCGAAAATATGACATCCCCTCAAAATAAGACCCACTTACAGTTTTGCCTCTCACTGAAATATAAGGCATCCCCCCCAAAATAAGGCCTCCCCGATAATAAGATAACAATAAATGTATACCATATTCTTCTTCATGGGAAAATAAGACATTCCCTGAAAATAAGGCCTAACACATCTTTGGGAGCAAAAATTAATATAAGACACTGTCTTATTTTCAGGGAAACACGGTATTGTCCAAAGGCCAGCATATCATAGCTTCCGACGAGGCTGAACGAGAATTAAACCTTGCATTTAAGAACCTGCTCTTGCTCAAGCAAAAAGAACTTACCAAACTGCTTGAATTTCAACCGGAGCTCACCCAAGACAGCAAACGCCTGCAGCACCACTCCCACTGTTGGGCCCATGGCCACGTCCTCCTTGGGCAGCACAGTGCACAAATGCAACTCTGTCTGCGTGGCCGACTCCAGGCTGCTGAGCTCTAGGCAGAAAGCAGCACATGAGAAACCCACCATTACACCAAATACTCAGATGGCAAATTTACTTAAATACATAAGGAGGGATTCCTGTGGCATGGCCTTTCCCTGAGCTTCACTTCGACCTGCAAGTAACACTGCAAAAAATACTTCAGGGAAGAAATTACTGTACATATTTTGCACACAGACAGTCCCAAGTTATAAACCCAGCATCTTGTTGTTTTAAAAATGCCAAATGTCTCCAGCTGAAAAAACACATCTGACATGAGGACTCCAAAAATCATTGGCAGTCAAAAGCAGGCCACTGGGCTCGAGAAATGAACAACCGGTCTCTGCCTGAGTCAGCTTTCCATATTTTCACCTTTAACTATAAGGCAGAAAAGCTGGCAGGCAGCAAGACAGAAGCTATTGTTAAATACCAAGCACAACACCCAAGGGCTCTCTGAAAGCACCATGCCCTTCCTGGTGGCAAATTATGCTTCATTACATCTCTGCCAGACAGTTTGCAAATGCATGAAATATAAAAAAGAGCCTGAAGGGGGAGAAGGGTGTGTATGAAACACAGTAGAATATAACCTGTGGAACCTGCCTGAACTATTCCGCAAGTATGTCCCAGAAACTCTTTTCAGGAGTCTGAAAGGAAGGTGAAAGCTTTATTTAGCAGACGTTGCCAAAGAACTAAAATCAGGCTTCAAATTTTTCTGTACCTCTTGCGTACAGTTAGCCAAATTGCAAAGACCATGTTGAGTGCAACCTACTAGCAACAGGGTCAAACGAAGAATGCTGTTGGATGTGTGCGAGTAATGATACAACATAGACAGATGAATTTGTGGCTCCCTTCATGCATGCCAGGGCCCCACTGAGAATGCCTGCTCTTAAAATGACATATGGCCTTCACATGACTAGCATGATGAAAAAGGAAAAAACCAGCAACATATTAAGGAGCTTGAGCGGTTCTTGGACAGAGCGGAACAGACTATCCAGGTCCAAGAAGAGACAGGGCACACTTCTGAGGATGAAGTCACTTCCCCAACTCAGGAGGTAGATGGGTGGAGGAATGTGACTCAAAGGAGTAGAAGGCGAAGGGATCAGTCAGAGAGTCTCATATTGCACAATCAATTTGAGGCTCTTTCCCTCAGCACACCTCATGAGGCACACACAGAGGAAGAATTGGTTCCACCTGAGGATCTCTCCCTCATCACTATTGATGAGACACAAGATCAGGTACATGTAGATGAACAGGCTGCAGGAGAGAAGTACTAGGGGATTCTATAATAAGAAATACAGAGGGATGGATTTGTGAGGAGCATGATAACCGTATGGTCACTTGCCTACCAGGTGCAAAGGTTGCAGACATCACGAGAAATCTTGATAGCTTGTTAGAGAGAACTGGGAAGGAGCCAGTGGTCATGGTACACATTGGTACCAATGATGTCGGGAAGGCCAAGCGGTCAGTCTTGGAAGCCAAGTTCAGGTTGTTAGGAAGAAGATTGAAGTCCAGGACTTTCAAGGTAGCATTTTCAGAAGTGCTACCTGTTCCTCGTGCAGGACCCGCCAGGCAGGCAGAACTCAGAAGCCTCAATGCGTGGATGAGGCGATGGTGTCGAGAGGAGGGCTTTAGATTTGTCAGGAACTGGAGGACATTTTGGGACAAGCCAAACCTGTTCAGGAGGGACGGGTTGCACTTGAATCAGGATGGGACCAGATTGCTGGCACTCAACCTCAAAAAGGCTGCAGAGCAGCTTTTAAACTGATAACTGGGGGAAAGCTGACAGGAGCTGAGTGGCATCCGGTTCGGAACACCTCATTCACAGGGAATGAGGTTGGAAAGGGTAGAGAATCACATAGAGATGACATAGCAGGTATTAGCACTGGGAGAATAACGGAATGTGACATTTTGTCTACTGAAAATAAAAGCTGTCGGGGGGAAAGAACAAGGCAGCAGCTGTTGTTGCGGGACCCACTGTACAGGTGCTTCTACGCCAATGCTCGAAGCCTTCGAGCAAAGATGGGAGAACTTGAACATTTGGCAGCTAGGGATAACGTTGATATAATAGCCATAACGGAAACCTGGTGGAATGTGGAGAACCAGTGGGATACAGCAATCCCAGGCTATAAACTCTATAGAAGGGATAGAGAGGGGCGGGTTGGAGGAGGAGTGGCCATCTATGTCAAAGAAGGGGTAAAATCCAGCAGAATGGAGATTGACAGAGGGTCTGACTCCACCATAGAATCACTGTGGGTTAAACTACCAGGTCCAAGGAGTGATGTGATAGTTGGAGTATTCTATCGTCCACCAGATCAAAAACTTGAGGGGGACCTTGAAATGAGGAGAGAAATCATGGAGGTGGCTAAGAGAGATAGGATAGTAAGCATGGGGGACTTCAATTATCCCCACATTGACTGGGCCATTGCGAGCTCCGGGCAAGAAAGAGAAACGGGGTTTCTCGACTTGCTGAATGACTGTGCCTTAGAGCAACTTGTCATGGAGCCCACCCGAGAACAGGCAACTCTGGATCTAATACTGTGTGATACTCAGGACCTGGTCAGGGATGTGAAAGTCACTGAGCCACTGGGGAACAGTGACCATGTTGCAGTCTCTTTTGCCATGCATGTCGCAGGAAGAGTGTCAACCAAATCAGACATAAAAACCGTTGATTTTCGAAGGGCAAACTTCCCTCAGATGAGGAAACTAGTTAGAGAGAAATTGAAGGGGAAGGTTAGAAGAATCCAATCTCTTCAGAGTGCATGGAGCCTGTTTAAAACAACAATAATAGAGGCCCAGCACAAGTGCATACCACAAAGAAAGAAGAGCTCATTTAAGTCCAAGAGGACACCGGCATGGTTAACAAGTGGAGTTAGAGAGGTTCTAAAGCGCAAGGAGAGGTCTTTCTGCAAATGGAAATCCTCCCCAAATGAAGAAAATAAAAAGGAACACAAACTCTGGCAAAAGAAATGTAAGAAGATGATAAGGGAGGCAAAGAAAGATTTTGAAGAACGCATGGCTAGCAATATAAAGGGTAATAATAAAAGCTTCTTTAAATATGTTAGAAGTAGAAAACCTGCCAGAGAACCAGTTGGCCCCCTGGATGGTGAGGCAGGAAAAGGGGAGGTTAAGGAGGACTTGGAAATTGCAGAGAAATTAAATGACTTCTTTGCGTCTGTCTTCACGACAGAGGACCTTGAGCGGATTCCGCTGCCTGAGCCGCCCCTCTTGACTAAAGAATTAAATCAAATACAGGTTAAAAGAGAGGAGGTTTTAGGACTAATTGACAAACTGAGGATTAACAAGTCACCGGGCCCAGATGGCATCCACCCAAGGGTTATTAGGGAACTGAGAAATGAAATTGCAAATCTCTTAACGGTTATATGCAACTTGTCTCTTAAAACGGCCACAGTGCTGGAGGACTGGAGGATACCAGATGTCACACCAATTTTTTAAAAAGGAAGGCCAGTTAGCCTTACATCTGTCCCAGAGAAGATGGTGGAAAGCCTCATCCAAGAGAAAATCTTAAAACACATAAAAGAACAAACCTTGCTGAGAGAAAATCAGCATGGCTTCTGTAAGGGTAAATCTTGTCTGACAAACCTTTTAGGATTTTTTGAAAAGGTCAACAGGCACGTGGATTTGGGTGAACCGGTGGATATAGTCTATCTGGATTTTCAAAAGGCTTTTGACACAGTCCAAAGGCTGCTGAGAAAATTGCACAGTCAGGGGATAAGAGGGCTGGTCCTCTTATGGATCGAGAACTGGTTGAGATCCCAGAAACAAAGAGTAGGTGTCAATGGGAAATTTTCACAATGGAGAGAAGTGAAAAGCGGTGTGCCCCAGGGCTCGGTCCTGGGACCGGTGCTTTTCAATCTGTTCATAAATGACCTGGAGACAGGGATAAGCAGTGAGGTGGCCAAGTTTGCAGATGACACAAAACTTTTCCGTGTGGTGAAAACCAGAGAAGATTGTGAAGAGCTCCAGAAGGATCTCTCCAAACTGGGGGAATGGGCTGAGAAATGGCAAATGCATTTTAATGTAGCCAAATGTAAAGTAATGCATATTGGGGAAAAAAATCCAAACTTCATCTATCAACTCATGGGCTCTGAGTTATCCGTGACGGATCAGGAAAGAGATCTTGGTGTGTTGGTGGACAGCTCCATGAAGGTGTCTCCCCAATGTGTGGCAGCGGTGAAGAAGGCCAATTCCATGCTAGGGATTATCAAAAAGGGGACTGAAAATAAAACAGCCAACATTATAATGCCATTATACAAAACAACAGTAGGACCCCACCTGGAGTATTGTGTACAATTCTGGTCACCGCATCTCAAGAAAGACATAGTGGAACTGGAAAAGGTGCAGAAGAGAGCGACTAAAATGATTACCGGGCTGGGGCACCTCCCTTATGAAGAAAGGCTAAAACATTTGGGCCTCTTTAGTCTGGAAAAAAGGCGCTTGAGGGGGGATATGATTGAGACATACAAAATAATGCAGGGTATGAGTAAAGTGGATAGAGGGAAGCTCTTCTCTCTCACCCAAAACACCAGAACTAGGGGACATACACTCAAATTGAGGGCTGGGAGAGTAAGAACTGACAAAAGAAAATATTTTTTTCATCCAGCGTGTTGTAAGTCTATGGAACTCCCTGCCACAGGATGTGGTGATGGCATCTGGCCTGGATGCCTTCAAAAGGGGATTGGACAGATTCCTGGAGGAAAAGTCCATCACAGGTTACAAACCATGATGCAGATGTGTAGTCTCCAGGCTTTAAACCGGGGTACTTCGAGGGCCAGATGCAGGGGAGTGGTATCAGGAGACAGATATCTAGTCTCATGCGCTCCCAAACGTATCTGGTGGGGCCGCTGTGAGATACAGGAAGCTGGACTAGATGGGCCTTTGGCCTGATCCAGCATGGCTCTTCTTATGTTCTTATGTTAACCACAGGATGGAAACCTACTGATGCTAGGCCAAGGTACTTGGCCGTTTAGTCCAGATACATGCCATCTGTTAACTGGCTGTGTCTTCTCAAAGTCTCTCTCTCATCACGTGACCCATGTTTTAAACTGGACTTCCTAGCAGAAAAGCATGCCTTCCTCCACAGAGCCATGGGCTGCCCCTCTAGCCACACACCGTCAAAATTCTTACTGCCACCCATCAGACAGACAGACACACACACACACACACTCAACAAATGAAGAGTGGATCCTACACCTTTTGATGGAGGAAGCTTCCACACAGCCATCTGTTCCCAATCCTGACCCAAAAGGTAAATAATGTTTTGGGTCTGTACTGTTAGCTCCCTGCTGAGTGCCTTCAGAATTTTCAGCTCAAAGCCTCGGCGGGATTCCATAATTTTTAAATTCCTCCGTGCCTAGCAGGCAAAAAGAGAGAGCAAGTTACATTTAGCAACTAACAGCACACCAGGAACCCAATAAATTCACTGTGATGAAGTCACAAAGTGTCCTTGAGGCTCTGGAATTACCTTATTCAAGTGGCATGCTGCTGGCACGTATTTCTTCTGGGCCAACAAAGCATTAAACTGTTTAAGAGCAGCATCAAACTAAAAGGAAAAAGGAACAATTGTTGGCAAGGCGGCCTGAAAATGTATTTAAAAAAAAATAAAGACAAACACAGCAAGATGGAAGGCAAGAATTGTCTCTCACCTCCTGGAGCTGTTTTAGAACAGTCAGAATGAGTGTGTCTCTCTCCAGCTGTTGTTTCAGCTCAGCAAATTCTGCAACGGCAACATTAAGATCATGCTGAACCTGAAAAAGAACACAAGAACACACAAAATTACACACTGTACACACTATTTAGTTGCACTTGCACTGTAAAATGCCCACTTTTGGTGGGTTTAACCATAGGAGACATCTTATTGAAGCCGATGTGTTCTTCTAAATAGCCAATTTTAAAGAAAATACTCCAACTCTCACATACATCACAAACTCTTCTGTCCATTGATCAAAAGAGCAGATGAATGTTTCAATATTCATACTTCTTCAGACATTTCTGAATGTCTGGGGTCAGAACTCTCAGATTCTCTCTTTGTTCTGACTACTCCAGTTCATGGAGAGAAAAGTTTATCGTCCTTCTTATGTGACCTCACCTCATTTTCAATCCTGGCCTTCAGCTGGTCGATACTGCCTGACAGCTCCTCAATCTGGGATTCTAAATCCTTGGCACTTTGCACACTGGGCAGAAACTCCACGTACCTCTGGTTGATCATACTGCAGACCTCATCCTGGAGGGGCAGGAGGAAGAAAAACCAGAAACTCATTGCAAGTCAGACAGGGGAAGAACAAGCCACACAACAGATCAGGTTCCTCCATTCGGGTCTATCATTTAACCTAAGGTCCAGAATACACAGCTCCACAAATCACCAGAAGTGCAAGCAAACAATGCTTGTTGCATAAAATAAGTAATCCCTGGTGTTAAGCTCACCATGTAGATCACCTAACCTAGCATTGTTCCAGCCCAGATCCTGGATAACTCAGTGGCTCAGGGTCTCTAGCTGCGAAGCCAGAGGTTGGGAGTTCAATTCCACACTCTGCCTCCTTGACAGGGGCTGGACCATTTGGTCCCTTACAGCATAGCAATTCTAAGATAATAATTAGACATGGGCACGGAGCAGCGAAATTCTCGTTTCCGTTACCGTTTGTCATTTCCGTTAGGTAACAATAACAGTAACAAGAATTACTCCGCTCCAGCTCGAACCCGACCCAATAAAGATAAATTGGGTCTGATTTTTTATTGTCGTTCACGGCATCGCGGTTCACGGCGATCGTGCAATGCCAAGCAGCACAGAAAAAAAGTTTAAAAAAAAAACCCGATTCCCGGACAAAAAAGCAGGCGAAAATATGCCTGCCTGAGTGAGGGCACCTACCACAGAGGGGTGGTTTCTGGGGGGGTCCCCGGCCTTCCCCCCCTCTCCTGTCCTGGGCTGCTGGTACCAGGCTGGGGGGGGGGGCATCCTCGTCGTCTCCATTTGCCATGCGGTGGGGGGGATCCAAAATGGCGACCGCAATATTTATTTTTAAATCATGGTCCAAAAACCCACCAAAGCACCACAGAAACATTTGAAAATTAGGTATTTTAAATGCCTGATTTTTTTTATAGTAGCAGCAGTGGGTTTTTCTTGCAATAAAACGTCTCCATTGATTTTATTTTATTTATTTTTTTACACCTGCGCAATGATGGGCTGGCCATGGGATGGGACCATGCAAATTTTTGGACCCATTCCACCAATCGCATGGCCAGGTTTTGACTGAGACTTCTGGATGTGCCAGAGGGCATAAAAAGCCCACTAACCCTAACCCTAATGCCACTACACTGTCCTTAGTGGGTCAGAGGCACCCAGAGGTGTAGCCCACTAACCCACCCTAACCTTAACCGTAACCCTAACCCTAACCCAGATCCGTACGCAAGTACGCTTCCCTTCTTAGTGGGTCAGAATAGAGGCAGCCAGAGAGGTGCCTCCCAGCCAGAGTCCACTACCCCTACCCCTAACCTGTACGCCAGTATGCTTTCCATCTTAGTGAGTCAGAGGCACCCAGAGAGGTGCCTCTGCCACTTATCCCCCAACCCTAACAATGTAATGTATGGTACGCGGCGGCTACGCGAAACTTCCCTTCTTAGTGGGTCAGACGTCAGAGGCACCCAGAGAGATGCCTCCCAGAGCCCACTTACCCCAACCCCAACCCAAACGACAAACGGAAACGACAATTTTTTGAAAATTTCTGCGACAAACAGAAACAACCCGAAACGGACCCGTCCCGACAAACGAGAACTCGAAACGTCATTTTTTCTGGTCGTGCCCATCTCTAATAATGATAATGCCCTTGCCCACCCCTCCAATATCTCAAATGTGAGAAGAAACAATCTGCTACTTCAGGATCCCCAAGAAAGCTTTTCTACAAACCACCTCATCCCAAATCCTGCTTTGGCTTCATTTCAGCTACACAAAGATGACAGAGAA
The DNA here is from genome assembly GCA_023846285.1 of Phrynocephalus versicolor. Taxonomy (NCBI): domain Eukaryota; kingdom Metazoa; phylum Chordata; class Lepidosauria; order Squamata; family Agamidae; genus Phrynocephalus; species Phrynocephalus versicolor. The sequence continues at coordinate 1,107,796 of JAHTLZ010000202.1, read as the reverse complement.
GAGACAGCAAACTTTTTGTGCCAGGGAAGGTCGGGGAGGGGGGAGACCACGGGCATTTCTTGCATGTTTGGATCCCTAGTAATGCATTTATTTGTTTTTTGGTTTTGTCTTGCTTTGATTTATGGGGTGACTTTTCCCTGATAACCCCCCAAAGCAGTTCACAATATTAAAAAGCATAGAAATAAAAAAAACAGGCTAAGCATTAAAAAACAATAAAACTAGATGCTAATTAAAATGCAAGTGAATAATTAAAAGTGTTTGGGGGGGGGCAATGTGTAGCCTGCACACTGTGATTCAAACTGTAAACCGCCCAGAGACTACTTGAAGTCGTATAGGGCGGTATATAAGCAGAAATTTAAAGAGAAACTCGGGGACTCACCAGGCACCTGCCCAAAGGCCAGGAACCCTCTTGCCAACCCTGTGCTCCAAAGCTCCAGCCCAAATGATTAAAAGGGAGGGGGAAACCCTCTGTACATGCTCAGAGGCTTCCCCGTGAGGGCCTAGAGCCTTTCCCACCACACTGGGTCTGTCTTAGAAGGGAACTCCACACGTGCTCAGGAACACCCTCCCTCCAGGTGGGGGAAAAGGGGGGGTCCGGCTGTGGCTGGAGAAGGGGCGTTTCCCCGCGAGGGAGGCCCCGTCCACCAGGAGGGGCTTGACTCCCCCTCGCCCCCTCCCTGGGGCTCACCTTCAGCTCCTCCACTCGACAGGAGAGGCGGACGATGCGGCCCCCCAGGCCCTCCTTCTCCACCAGGCGGCCGGAGCACGCCAGCACCGCCTCCACCAGCGACGAGCTCCGCGGCCCCGCCGCCCCCGCCATGGCCGCCATGATAAGCCCCACCAGCCTCAGCCGCCGCTGCCGCCTCCTCGCCTCGCCTCGGCCGCGCGCAAGGCATCACGGGAGAGCCCCGCCCCCCCCGCGCGGGGCGTCCGGCTTTTCCCGCCCGACGGCGCGGACTACCCGCCCCAGCGTGCACCACGGCGGCGCACTTCCGGTACGGCTCGCAGCGCATCTGTGGGAGGGGGAGGGAAGTGCTCCTGGCAACGACACTGCGGGGGGGGGGGGCATGTCCTATTAGCCACAGGCCACCAGCCCTTTCGGAGCGGCCGTAACCCAAAAACGGCCGCTTAATCACCCCATCCCACCCGAGAGTTCCCCCTTGAGGCACGGAAGTCACCTCCAAGGCCGAGGAGGAGGAGCGCTGTAGCGACAGCAGCCATAGAGAGGCAAGGTTTAGAGCGGCGGCCCGGAAGCACGGAGGCCACGTGGGCCAACGGTCGGCTGCCCTGGGCCCAGTTCCTTTCTTACCATAAAGTTTGGAATGTAGAGCGGCCTCCAGTTTCTTTGGGAAGGTTTTCATTGGCTGCGCCTCCAGGGAAGAAGGGGCGGAGTCCGGCTGCGAGGGACGCGGAGCCTAGGCGGGGATTGTCGGCGGAGGCCTCGGAGCTAAACAACGACGTTCGGAGGCGGAGGTGCGCGTGTGCGCTCAGCTGCGTATAAATGTGCGCGTGCGTACACGTATAGGAAGACTGAAATGTCAGGGGACTCTGCTCAGAGAGAGAGAGAGAGACTTCAGTCTATTCGTTGCTACCTGCGTCAGTTTCTAACCTCAATAAGAAACAGCACCTCAATCAAGGGTTTTCTGGAACTATCTGAGGGATTTAGTTTATATGTATGTACAGTATATTCAAAAGTTTTTATCTGTCAATACTGTATTTTGAAAAATGCAAACCAATTTGGGGCCTTTTTAAAAGAGGCAAGGTAAAAATATAAATAAATATTTTAAATGAACATATTTAAAATAAATTCTAAAATAGATGAATGACATTTGGGGGCCTCAAAAGCATGGGTGCAGTAAATGCTTGGCAAGTTGGTGAGAGGCAGTCGGACATTTCTCAGCATATTGAACAGAATGTCTGAATTGACAGCCCTTCCATATGCAGCTTGTAAAACTCGGCTTTTAAGGACCAGAATTACAGATCACCATTACACTGCCAGTGTCTCCAGCATGCAGCTGGGGCACATACATCTCTTGTGCCTTTAATTAAAAATGTCCTTGCCATCTTTTATTTTTAAACAGCTTGGGCTTCCCAGCTCCTTCCCCTGCTGTTAAATCAGGGGTGCCCAAACTTTTTGTAAGGAGGGCCAGATTTGGTGGCTGAGAATGTGTCAGGGGCTGGTTGCTCCCCGACCCTGCCAGCCCACTGCAAGCCCCACCCACTGTCCCCTTGCAACCCCACTCGCAGGAAGGAAGGCAATGACCAAATGAGGGAGGGAGGGAGGTGGAAACCAAGAGAGGAAGGAAGGAAGGTGGGGAACAAAGGAGGGAGGGAGGGAGGGAGGGAGGTGGGGACCAAAGGAAGCACAGGGAGCCGTGGCCACAGGTCGCCCCTTGGAAGAGGCAATCTGTGCGACCTTGCACCCCCCCAAGCTCCCCAGCGGTGGCGACGGCTCGCCCGCCAGCCCACCCCAAAGCTCCTTGGCGGTGTCAGAGGCCTGCTGGCCTGCTCACCCCCACACATTCCCCTGTGGTGCCGGTGGCGGCAGACCGCCCAGCCGCCCAAGCTTCCCAGCGGTGCCGGTGGCGTGGCCCGCCCGATCACTGCCCTGCACGTGCGCCCAACCTCACGATCCCTGCTATGTCGGTGGTGGCAGCCTGCCCGTGCACCGCCCTGCGCGTGCGCGCTGAGCTTCACAAGGTTCCCTCCCAGTGGTGCCGGTGGCGGCGGCCCGCCCGCGCGCCCAGCCTCACATGGCTGCTGGCGGTGCCGGTGGCAGCAGCCTGTGTGATGGCTGGCCGGCTGGCCGGCCCAGCCCCACAAGCTTCCCGGCGGTGTCAGTGTTGGCAGAATATTTTTTTTAAAAGAAACATGGGGCGAAGGAGGGGGAGGTAGGGGTGGGCCAGTCAGCCGCGGGCCACTCAGAATGGCCTGACGCGCCGGATTTGCCCCCCCCCCCGGGCCGGACTTTGGGCAGGCCTGTGTTAAATGCTCCCTGACTACCTGGAGAGCTCCAGCAACCTTTAATTAATCCATTCTTGTTCTTTCCTGGAGGAACCCATGCTCTGTACTTTATTGGTTTCCTCTTTGCAGCCATAGCAAATGCTTATCAGTCTTGTATTTCATATCACTTTTGCAATCTCAAGGGGGTTGGGGGCATAAGGTTAATTAAAAAGGCCATAATTTGGAAGTGAGTCGAATTATGTATATGACTAACTCTACCTCTTGAATCCTTGCAGGAATTTATATTAACATTTGGCTAATTAAAACAACATGCTTGCAAATGATGCATTCAAACTAAATTAAGTGTGTCAAAGAGCACACCTCAAATTACAGGCGTTAGGCTGGGCTGGTAAAATCGGTACTGAGATAGCCGTACATGCTGAGGGATAAAGAGCCTCTAATCACTCCTTGCAGGCAGGCACTGGCTTACAAGATGACGGAGCATTGTCTGAGTCTAGTCTGACCTAGTAAAGAAATCGGGTAACTATTAATTACCTGCTTGGTCAGTCTCTTACTCTGTTGATATGAAGCTCACAAAAGCTAAATTTGCCTGCATGATTTCTTTAAACAGAAGAATAACTTCAAACGTGCAGGTATTTTCTAAAATAGTTTCTTCTGTGAAGTTATACTTAGGTACCCAAGATAAGAGGTTGCCCTGTTAACCTGTTTCAGCAGGTTAACAGCCCAGGAAGGGGGAGGGGCAAGAGACCACAAGGGGAGGCCCCGAAGGGAGGGGGGGAAACCTCATTAGGGTTTAATTAGTCTCCTGCTCCCTCTTAACGGAAGGACCCCTTGACTGGGGCAACCAGAAGGGGAGAACCCTAGAGACTTCTCTGGCAATGGAGATCAGCTCCGAGAGAAACCTCAATATGAGGAAACCTCCCCCATGTCTAAGAGACAGTCTCAGCCTCTTCAGTTGTAGCAGGTGCTACAACTGAATTCAATGTAAAACATAAAAACAAATATTGATTTAAGCAAGTAACAATTTAACATGCAGTTTTAAAAAGCTAATCTGATTGGTTGCATTGATGTACACTACAGGGGCTTCAGTTTCTCCCCATATCAGATTATCTTCAAGTTCCTACTATTATCCTAACATCCCATTTTGGACTAATTCAGGATTTCCAGAACTTATTTTAAGGTTAGCATTCAGCTTCTCGGTGACTTTGACTTCTTCAAAATCTTAGGGCGTTTATACACGACCCCTAAACTCCGGGGCAAATGGCTCCCAGCTCCGGAGCTTAGAAATGTTTCCCCACCAGCTCCAGAGTTTACAGGAAATTAAGTGCGACCACGCCCCCATAAGCGCGTCCCAGCGCACCTTTCAAGTACCTGCTGTCTGGAGGTGAAAATGCGGTGTAACGATAGTGAGTGCGGGGCTCTCCTCGCTTCTGCTTGTTGTTTTTTTGGCTCCCGCTCCTTTAAGAGCTCCTTAAGAGCTCCTTAAGAGACTGGAATGTTGCCGCGGCAAGAGAGCCAGAACGGAGGTGAGCCACGCTCTTTTCTTCCTTTTTTTCCTCCCTCCCCTCATGCAGCCAGCAGCCACGAATGCCGAGGGGGTGGGAACACAGGAAGAGCGACAAGCCCCTAAGATCTCTGGTCCGAATTTAAGTGGCCAGCGGATCTTAGGGGTCGTGTAAAAGCGCCCTTATTTGCCAAATCCATTTGCCACCAGTTGGAGCCATTCACTAGTATTGTCTGCCAATCCATACCGTAAGCCCCAGGAAGAAATTGCAACAAAATGTTTTGCTAAAATGTTATCAGTAGCAAGGCACCCCCTGCCACCTCATGCCCACAACCAAAAAGGATCAAGGCACACATTGCTAAAGAAAAAAAAATTTATTTGTTTGCCCTGCCTCGTCCTGTTCTCCATGTTCTTGTTACACAAGTGCATGGCTTCTTGTAAAAATAAGTCCACTTGGCAGCCACAGCAGAAGGACCATAAAATGAGTTCAGGAGTGAAAGGCATCCCTTAGGCAAATAAATGGAAAATGGGTCCAGCTATGCATACAGATAGGAAACAGGAGAACATTTCGTGACAGGTCTGTATGGCACTGGAGAAAAAAGACAGAGAGACTTCCATATTTGCACCCAGAGCTGCGGCTGGGCTAGCAGAGCCTCAAGCACCTTCCACAGTGCTGGGGAGGGCCATAAGATTAAAGAGTCCCCCAGAACACTGGAACACCAACCATTTTAACCTATGGTTCCTCTCAACACAATTACAAAAGAAGTCAAGGGAACAACACATGCAAATTCCATACTTTGGACAAAAGTGGTTACACTGGAGAGTTCCCTTGCAATTAAAAAAATTGTTTTGGAAAGTGGGTGGGGTTTCATATTTGCCTTCTGCTCATAGAAACCGTTAGCTTAATCCATTCAGGAAAACAAGGTGGCTCTTCATAGGGGTGCCAGCCCCTAGAGTTGCCAGTAAAGCAACGTGATTTATGGACAGCATCTTCACTCCATCAAGGTGGAAAGAGGTGATGGGCAACCTGAGGCCGCCCGCTTGTGGTTGCACACAAGACTTTTGGACCTTGTTCTCCATCTTACACAGACAAGAATCCCTGAATCACACCTTCTTTCTGGGTAGCTTCACTCGGGAACTTACAGCCACCACAGCACGAGGAAGCAGGATATTCAACACGGGTGGATACTCTTGGATCAAAGGTGTCAGGTTCCAGACACTCAAAGGTGTCAGGTTCTCAAGGTCACTTAAACGCTGGCCTCTTGGTTCTGGTAGTTATTGCTTCTCTCCTCGGTGATGTTGGAGAAACCCAACCTGGAAACGCTTTCCTCAAAAGGACCATCTCCTGGCTGCCCTTCACGATTGAGTTCTGTAGAAAGGCAAGGGTGCACCAAATGGTCCCAGTACAAGCTAAGAGTTGAGCGCTCATGGTTTTCCAGCTCCTTCTGCTCATACATCTCTCGTGCACTAATCCCAGGGGTCTGAACTTCAAAGGTTTTCTCAAACTTGGTATAGTCGACGCGGAAGGCGCCTTTTTCCAGCGTCATGCAAGGTTCAAAACGGTAGCCCCACAGGATCTCGTCGTCCACATAGGATGTCCGAGCTTGACAGGTCATTCCTGGAAGTGGGGCGGGGGAGAATTATCACTGGACCACGGGAATTGTAAATAACTCCAAGTAGGCTACTTCTACAATAGGACTCTGGTATCAATGGGGGATCACTTCAAAGCCCCCAAAACTATGAAAATATCAAACCCTATACATTACATGGTATCCACCTCCATCTAGTGACCAGTTCTGGTAAATACGGCCTGAATATATGCATAAATACCTATTTCTGTGAGTGTTTTATTTAATATTTTCTGACAGCATATAAGTAAATCAGTGGATACTGATTCCTTGGATGGCAAGGGCAGTGTCCCACTAAGCATACCAATGTGTTCTGGAGAGTGATACTCTTACTTTGATATCCCTATGGGACAGGTTGGCATTTTGGTTTCATTGGCCAACCCATCAGCAGAATGAGATCCTGAGTTGGCAAATGGCAGCCTTGCCCACCATCTCCATTGCTGGGACAATAATCAAAGTCTAATTTCACTCCCCAAAGAAGACATTCAGAGCACTTGCTTTAAAAAGCGTCAGCAGCCCAATTAAATTTCTATTTCTCGGACTATTTTAGTCTGTGACGATTTCTTTAGCATTTGATGAAATAGTGTTTAATTTAGTAGTGTTTAATTGCTACTCTTCTGTTCCCTATTGGGTTTCTTATGTTATGCCATGTCACCATCTCTGCTCTCTTAGGTGTAAAAGAAGACATCAGGAGCGTCAAGATCCGGAATTGAGCATGTTACTGTGTGTTATGTGTCATCAAGTCAATTCTTGCTTATGATGGCCCTAGTAGGGGTTTTAAGATATGTGATATGTTCTAGGAGTGGTTTTACCAGTACCACCACCACTCAGTGATTTACCATGATCAAGCCGAGATTTGAACTCAGGCCTTGTAGGTCCTACTTTCATACTTTATTCCCTACACCACATTGTAGTGTATAAGTAAATCAGTAGCTGTTCTCCAGAATTGAACTGAAAAGCGAGCAGGGGCTCTCCAAAGATACCTCAGGTGCTTTTGGGTGTAGAAGGTTGGTAGGTTCATCTGAACACCTCTCCAGAACAGGGCCACTGCTTCTCCAGATTTTTCCTATTTGTTGCAATACAGTTTACCCACCTGTGGCTTCCACAATGCCTTCGAGGATGATGATGATTTCAAATTGCTCCTTCTTCAGCGCATCTGCAGACATCTCCCAGAAAGGGCTGTTTTCATTGATGACATGGCAGATGATCTGTGGCTCCACCAGGAAGAGGCGGTCCTCCCCTGTGTCGTAGCCCAAGTTCAGTTCCGACTGCTCCAGTGGGATGAACTCACCTTCCTTGGTTTGCCGGGACTTTATCAATTTGGCCCTTATTTTTGCATCCACCATGTGGCTGTCACGAAGGTCTCCAATACGGAACATGAGGCAGAGCTGGTCATCCCGATGGGAGATCACACACTTCTTGCTAAAGATTAAAGTCTGGGCACGCTTCTTGGGTCTAGAGATCTTGACAAACATGCATCCCACCATGAGGGCATCAATCATAGAACCAATGATGGATTGGGCCATTAACAAGATGACACCCTCCGAGCAGTTGGCCGTCACGATCCGAGAGCCATAGCCAATAGTCCGTTGACTTTCAACTGAAAACAACAAGGAGGAGATGAAACTATCAAGGTTCTCAATGCAAGGTTTCCACTCGGGGTCACCTATATGGTTGACATCATCCCGTATCCAGGCATCGAAGTAATAGATGATGGCAAAGACCACCCAGGTGATGATGTAGCATATGCTGAAAACAAAGAGGAACCAGCGGTACTTGAGGTCCACAATGGTGGTAAAGATGTCAGACAAGAATCTCTTCTTTTCCTGAATGTTGCCCAAGTTCACTTGGCATTTGCCCACTTTCGTCACGTAGCGCTGCCTCTGCTGCTTGTTGCCCCCACCAAACTGCCGGTCATCGTCCATGAGTTTACAGCGCCGGTTCTGACCCTTTTCTGAAGCGGGCATGGAGATGACGCTACGGGTCAGCGTTTTGCTCTTCCCAGAGCTGATGATGGTGGGGTTGCTGAAAGCATACTGGGGATAGAGCCGTGTGTTTAATTCCCGCAGAAAAGTTGTTGGTGGAGGATCCGTCCGGGAAGACCGGTGGTATTTGGGCAGCTCCTCCGTGTTGATGGAGACACTGGGCCGATGCTTGCCAGGCACACCTGTTTCCATGGTACTGGCTTGTCTCTGGAGAAGGACTGACCGATTGTTGGGGATGCTTGAACTGCAGGAGGCAGAAACATAGTTGCACATCAGGGCACTTCTTTTGGTGGTGGCAGGTTCTGTTTGCTGGAGGCTCTCGTCTAAAGTGCCCATGGGAACTGCAACCATTTCTGGCTGCAGACAAAAAAGAACTCATTAAAAGCCATGGCATTGCCTCTTTCTCTATCCTTCCTACAAACTTTCATCATTAATTATCAACATTATTATTTGACACATTCATAAATGGGTTTTCTGCCTACAAGCGTCGCCAAACAGCAGAATAAAAAACAGGACAGATCAAAACTCGTTTTAAAGAAACATTCAATAAGCAGTTTAAAAACAACAGGCTTGATAAATAAAATAGGGTTTATTTGTCTTTCAGATGCCCAACAAGGATGGAGCCAGCCTTACCTTCCATAGCAATGATTTCCGCAACTGAGCTGCTGGTGTAGAAACAAACCCTTTCTTATATACTTCTCAGTCTAGCTTCTGTAGATGATGGGATGTGCATCAGGGCCTCCATGAAAGAGCAGTAGGCTGGCTGGCTCAAACAGGAAATGGCAGCCTTTCGTGCACCAGGACCCCCAGAGTGCTTAGGGATTGGTGTGTGAAAACCAGTATCTTGCATGGAATTGGGAAACAGGTTAGTCCTAGACTAGACTACAGTCCTTAAAACAGTATTAATGAATTTGGTGCATATTGCATTGGCTATAATTTCTGGATACTTTTCAAGGGCAACCCCACATTGGCAGCATTTCAGGCATGTAATTGAAAGGTAATTAAGGCATGAATCACTGCAACCAAATCCAGCTTCTCTAGGGAAGTGTACTGCCAAAATTGTGCAAAGGCATTTTGGGGCTCAACTGGGCCTTTGACTTTCCCACAGCACTCCTCCAGCTTTAAGCCTGGTTCCTTCAAGAGAGAATCCAGCGTCAAACCTCCCTCTGGTTTGGCTGCTGAGCCCTCAGGAAGGACTGGCCATGGAAGCTTTTGGCTGAAGTGCAGATGCTCATCTCCCAAGCCAATAGGTAAGAAAACTCCAAATGAATTGGCCAGAGGATGTGTCCAACAGAAAACCCTAGAACGTGTGGGCTGCAAGCAGCCAGCTGCTCATTGTTGCATACTCTAGCAATGCCATCTCTCTGTGTTCCCATTTCCCTCTTTCAGTCAAGCTAAAACAAGTTCCTCGCACTTACATAGCGACCATTATTATGTGCTATCAAGTCAACTCCAGTTCATGGTGAAATTTGTTATGGCTGTCTAGGAAAAGAGGAAAAGTAGTTGACGGTTTCCTTCTTCTTGGGATGCCCTGGGATGGTGTGGCTTGCCCAAGGCCCCATAGGCTGGCTCTCTTCCCTAGGAGCCACAACCTCTGGCTACAAAGCCAAGTACCCAACTCACTGAGCTATCCAGTCAGCCTCACACATGCGGAAAATCAACAGTAGCCAGGTCAAGTAAGTCTTATTTAACTGACCTGGTTATTACAAAGCACAGTGAGTCCCTAGTGATATCACTGCCCATTTGAACCTTAATGAGACTTTCAGGAGGTGTGTTTATTTTTCATCAGCACTCTAGACATGAAGCTTGACCTTGTGGGGGTAAAACAGTCCTATCTTCCAGCAGTAAATGCAGTGTCCCACTTTGTGATTGTCATCCTAAAATAACTACTTGGATGGACCATACAGCTAAGTTCTTTGTTGATTTGGAATGAGGAATATTATAACATGTAACTGAAGATAAAAGTCTCACTTTATATGAGATGGGATGACCCCCTATAAAGAATCCATTACCTTGAGTTTGCACGTCCTGAGCAGGAGCATTTACTTATTTATTTAGAATATTTGTACCCCGCCTTTCTCCTTGGAAAGGACCCAAGGCAGCTTACAACATTGAAGGACAAGATAGAAAGTTGGAGGCAATGAATATGCAACAGTTGTTAGCACGTTGAAGACAATATTTAAAGTTAATGAATGGCAGCCTCTCCCGGAGGCCATTGGTTCATGGGCTCCCCATAAGTCAAAACTAGTTGACATGATAGGAAAGTGTTCTGGATCTTGGAGAGTGGTTGGGTGCCTCACCTGCTGATGAAAGGTCCCGTAACTGCTTGTTTCAGTGGGAGGCCGAGGCAGGTAGGCCAACATGTGCTTGGCAGTTGGCGTCTTGGCTGGAGGGATGGAGTTTCTTCGACACCGGGATTCGTTCCATTTCTGACACCACTTGCTGTGGGAGGTGCGTGTGGACAGGCCCCTCTCTGGCTGCAGCTCCATGTTGCTGCTTGTGACCGGCAAGATCATGCTGGCTTCAGCCCAAGGGGAGGGGCTAGCTTTGGGCTTTACGCCTCCTCCGATGCAGGATCCTTCCACAGAAGAAGGCAAAAGAACATGGAAGATTATTGAGTCAGGCACCTTGGAGATTCTGGCTGATATTCTTTTCTTGAGTCAGTGGCCGCAGATAACTCTTTTGTTGGTTCAGATCAAATATTCTTGGGGATTCTGTGGCTTTCCAGAGTCTGATCACACATTAAGGCAAAGGACCTTCCCTCTCAGTAGGCTTGGTCACTAGGACAATTTCTTGGGTTTACTGGACTTGTAGTCCCACAGCCTTTGAAAAGACACAGGTTCCTCACCCATGACCTTTTGGAACCATCCTGATTGCTAATCATAACATTGATCAATGAAGACTGAAATATGTCTACCTCAGGTGCATGGGGCTGCAGACCTACATGGTCCCTAAACAAGATGAGTAACATGGTTTGGGTATGGATGAATAAACTCCAGAGGAAAGCAGAAGAAAATTAATGGTGTCAAGCAGCCTGACTTAGAGCAAAACTCCACCCATGATGAAAGAAACTGTGAAAAAGCCTACCCTGATCCACCAAATTTTTCTTTCAACCAACCAACCAACCAACCATATTATAATTCAATTTTAATTTGACTTTCCATTTTTACACTCCTTTGCTCAGAATACACCTGATTCAGGCTGAAGACCCCTTAAGCACCAGACCCTATTAAAGTCTGGTAAAGGTCATTTCAAAAGGTTAGTTGGACAGCTGTCTTTGTGGGCTAGCACTAGCCACTGGCTTGCAAGGAGTCAGCAGCAGCAGATGGCAACGTACCACAAAGTTATGAGTCCACAAATCTTCATATTATTCAAGATGACACAGACAGCTGCTTCTATGGAAAGGTGCAGAGCTGCAGAGCTACCTGGAAGTGTAACCTCAGATTATTCCATTTGGCAGTGTAACCAAATTCGGTGTTTTGCCAATTATGACCAAAACCATGTTTCCAGCACTTTATTCTCATACCAAAGATCACAGTCCGAGTCCCCCTGCAATAACTAGGGCAAAACTAGGAAGTAGTTTTTTTTCTGTCCATAGCTTCCCAAATCTCCAAGCCAGCATGGCCAGCAGCCTTCCTGGCTATGAGATTCAGATATTTGTAATTCAAAGAAAGCAATAGTCCTAAGCTATGGCATTGGGAAGGTCTGCATTCATTTGTCCTGCAGCTGCTTCTCCAGTTTAAGGGCCAACATGTGTTTGCTTTTTGTGTCAAAGATGCATTAAGAGCAAACCACAACACAGGCATCTGAGAACATGTTAATAGGGTGTAAAATATACTCCCATGTAACTTCAGTACACCAGAGCAGATCTTGCATGATGTGTTAGGACCAAGGATTGTGTATTTTGCATGGGTGTGCATTGCATACAAGCCCGTTTCTGCCTGCTGAACAAAAATGTGGGGATGGGGTGGATGGGAGAGTAGGCATGACAAAGAGAATTTGGGAACCAGTATATAAATGGATGCAAGGTAAGTATGGAGGGAAAAAGCTGTAAATACACAAAGCTGTAAAACAGCCCTGTAAAGGTGCGTTGGATGACTGCAAGTAAACACTGTTTTACCTTCCCGCTTTTTACAGCAGTACCTATTTATCTACTTGCATTTACATGGTTTAGAACTGCTAGGTTGGCAGGAGCTGGGGTTAACAGCAGGAGCTCACTCCGCTGTGTGGCACCCGGGATTCAATGTGGGGATTCCATACCCCAACAGACTCTGAACCCTGAAATAAGTTGGCAAGCACTAAGGCAGCTTAAGGCCTGGATTTCCAGAGACATCCAGAGACCAAGAAAGAACCTGGTGGTTAAGCTGACCTAGAGCTGGCCTACTAGCTCAAGGAGGCAGTGAAGCAGATGGCAATGCCAGAAAAACAATGGCAGGATATCAGGGCACATGTGGTCTGTGACCGAGCCCAAAGCCCCTTCCCCTTGTCCCTTATCAATAACTCTCAACTAGCTAAGTATGTTCCTCTGAGATAAGGTGCATTTCTCCCCCCCACCACCACCAATGGAATGCATTACGTAACCAAAAGACCAGCCTTCCTGTCTATTCCTATTGTGTTACTGTTATCAATAAAAGCTTCTTGGTCCCACAGAGAGACACTCAAGACACACACACACACACACACACACTCAGCTTACGAAGACACAAAGAGACACACAGAGAGAGACACACACAGAGAGAGACACACACAGAGAGAGACACCCACACACAGAGACACGCAGCTTGGGACCAGATATGGTTGTACCCCAAAACTCAGTGTATGCGTAATTAATAACACTACAATTCAAACCACTGAGCTGCCGAGTTTGTAGTTGACAGTTTTCAGTGCTCTAGTCTGCTGAGCCACCATGCACCAACCATCCCCTATATAGCTATACAATAATTACCAGTAATAAATGAAGCTATACAATAATTAATACATGAAGTGGCCACAAATTTATTTTTGCTTAGTCTGATCCTTCTTTCCATCAGAGTTGCATATGAAGTCCCATTTGCTTTTTTTAAAGTGTTTTATCCCCTATATAGCTATACAATAAAACACTTAAAAAAGCAAATGGGACTTCATATGCTATTCTGATGGAATGAAAGATCATCCTAAGCAAATATATATGGCCACTTCATGTATTAACACATGCAAAGTAGAGTAGATTTTGAATTTTGCAGCTGCTTAGGGCTTCAGTCTGGCCATTGTGGGGCTCAAGTGTTAGAAAGATGCCCAATCAATGGTTCCCAAGCTTGGGTCTCCAATTTTTTCTTAGACTACATCTCCCAGAAGTCTTGACCAGCACAGCTGAGGATGAAGGCTTCTGGAAGTTTTAGTCCCAGAACATCTGGTACCCAAGGTTAGGAACCATTACGCTAAAGCAGGCCTGCCCAAAGTCCAGCCCGGGGGCCAAATCTGGCCCATCAGGCCATTCTGAGTGGCCCACGGCTGGCTGGCCCGCCCCTCCCTCCCCCTCCTTCACCTGAAGGGAATATGCCAATTTTTAATATGGGCAGTCACTGTACATAAA
>JAHTLZ010000202.1:1082523-1094133 GCA_023846285.1 Phrynocephalus versicolor | reverse complement strand
TGCTCAGGCAGGGAAGCGGTCTTAGACCCCGGGGTACCCCTCTTTCACACCCACACATTCCCCTGCGGTGGACATGGCTCCCTGTGCTTCCTTTGGTCCCCACATTCCTCCCTTCCTCTCTTGGTTTCCACCTTCCTCCCTCCCTCCCTCCCTCCCTTTGTCCCCGCCTTCCTTCCTGCAGGTGGGGTTGCAAGGGGTCAGTGGGTGGGGGTTATGGGTCAGTGGGTGGGGCTTGCAGTGGGGTGGCAGGGTCGGGGAGCAACCGGCCCCTGACACATTCTCAGCCATCAAATCTGGCCCTCCTTACAAAAAGTTTGGGCACCCCTGCGCTAAAGGGATGCTAAGAAAGGAAAAACAAGCAAGCTCCCCTGTTCAAAGACTCTCATTTAAAGTAGAAATCTGCCAGTCAGAAAAAGAACACAGGAGATTCAGGAAGGTACACCTGAACTCCCTGCTTGACGCACGGCCCCAAAAGGGGGTTGATCCAGACATCATCACCACGTGTCTGCATATACAATTCTTCACCAACTGTCAACATTTCTCTCAAAGAAGTTTTGACAAGGGTGCTAAAGATTCCTTGTTCATCCTGTTACCCCTGGCGGATGTCATCGGGGGAAAGAGAATGCCTATTGAAGCTGTACTGGAGCCTCTGTTTCCCTACCAGCTCCCAGTTGGGCAGCCCTTCTGCTCCCCACTGGAGCTCACTGGGGCAAAAGAGGCCAGAAGCTAAGCTGTCTGGGTTCTAGGGAGATGAATAACCTTCCCCTGGAGCTGATCCTTTGTGGCTGTTTGCCTGCCCTGCCTTCATGCCAGATGGTGTGTGGGGTGTGTGGGTATGCCAGACCGAGCAAGCGAGATCAAGCTTGGGTTTCCCCATTCTAGCGAGGCATCAGCTGTGTTGAAATAATGGGTCTACAGCCTGGTCCAGTGGCAAGCCCATGTTTGTTTGGGCTGTCTGGGGTGACGGTGCCATAGCAGATGGCTAAGCCCATTGCATGACATAATAGCCTTGTTGAGACTACCTGGACTGTGGGCATTGTGGGCCTCACTGCCCAGTTGAAAGGAGTCTGGGCTGGTGCCAGCTGGGAGGAGAAGGAGGAGGGCTGCCCAAGGCAAAGTCTGAGAACCTGCCCGTGAGGTATGGCTTGACTCCAGCATGCCATCGTACTTAGTCACAAAGCTGGTTTAATCCAGCATTCATGCACATCAGCACACGCCTTTACATAGCTGTGCACTTTCTTCAGCATGCTTCCTTCAAGGGGAAAAATGTGTTAAGGTGAATATTTTCACAGTTGATGCATTTTGAACCTTATGCAAGGTGGTCTTTCAGAGGATTGGCCTGTGCCCTTAAAGCAGGACGAAGCCTCGCCACTTAGCTCTGGAAAATACCATGCTACCTGGATAAACAGGCTGCCCTAACAGTCTTCATCAAGTGACTTTTTATCATACTACAGTATGTATCTCATCTGAGAGTTAGACATCTTTTGCTTTGGGGGTGTAACATATGTCATGGAATTACATTTCAAATTGTATAACAGGTGGGACCAAAGTTAATGTACTGGTGCCACATGTTGAATAGGTAATGACTTTTCAAATTTTGTATTCAGCTGGAGTTCTGAAACCTGTTTGGAGAGCATATTTACATTTTGTGTTTTCCCCTTACAAGTACCAAGGCGTTCCCATTTTCCTTTAAGAAAAAAGGTACTTCCCCCCTCCCTTTAAGAGAAAATTAATTTTGGGGTAGCCTTGAGCAATCCATTTATGCCTCTCCTTATTCCCTGTTCCACAGGGAACAAGACTGTACAAATATGAGAGCACAGATGCTTCATGGCCAAGGTAGTGGTGTAGCATGCAGAATGATGGAGTGAGGCATACCCTGCCCAGTCAGCAAAGTACAGCTGGTTGAGGAACAAGATCTAATTTTTGTGAAAATGGGGAGTGACATGTGCACAGACATGTGAGTTCAAGAACAAATCTGGACGCAAGACAATGAATGAGCTTTTGGGCCAAATCTACTGGGACAAGAACAGAGGAAGTGCATACCACAAAGAAAGAAGAGTTCATCTAAGTCTGAGAGGGCGCCGGCATGGTTAATGAGTGGAGTTAGAGAGGCTCTGAAGCGCAAGGAGAGGTCTTTCCATAAGTGGAAATCTTCCCAAAACGAGGAAAATAAAAAGGAACACAAACTTTGGCAAAAAAAAAAGTAAGAAGATGATAAGATGCAAAGAAAGACTTTGCGGAACGTATGGCTAGCAATATAAAGGGAATTAATAAAAGCTTCTTTAAATATGTTAGAAGTAGAAAACCTGCCAGAGAACCAGTTGGCCGTCTGGATGGTGAGGAAGGAAAAGGGGAGGTACAGGAGGACTTGGAAATTGCAGCGAAATAAAATGAATTCTTTGCATCTGTCTTCACGACAGAAGATCTTGGGTAGATACCGCTGCCCGAATGGCCCCTCTTGACTAAAGAATTAAATCAAATACAGTTTAAAAGAGAGGATGTTTTAGGCTTAAATGATAAATTAAGGATGTGGTGATGGCATCTGGCCTGGAAGCCTTCAAAAGGGGATTGGACAGATTCCTGGAGGAAAAGTCCATCACAGGTTACAAACCATGATGCAGATGTGTAATCTCCAGGCTTAAAACCAGGGTACGTCAAGGGCCAGATGCAGGGGAGTGGTATCAGGAGACAGATATCTAGTCTCATGCGCTCCCAAACGCATCTGGTGGGGCCACTGTGAGATACAGAAAGCAGGACTAGATGGGCCTTTGGCCTGATCCAGGATGGCTCTTCTTATGTTCTTATGTTCTTATCAACAAGTTACCGGGCCCAGATGGCATCCACCCAAGAGTTACTAAGGAACTGAGAAATGAAATTTTGGATCTCTTAATGATAATATGCAACTTGTCTCTGAAAACAGCCACAAGTGCTGGAGGACTGGAGGATAGCGTATGTCATACCAATTTTTAAAAATGGAAGGAGGGGGGACCTGGGAAAACTCAGGCTGGTTAGCCTTACGTCTGTCCCAGAGAAGATGGTGGAAAGCCTCATCCAAGAGAAAATCATAAAACACATGAGAAGAAGAATCATAGAATCATAGAATCATAGAGTTGGAAGAGACCTCATGGGCCATCTAGTCCAACCCCCTGCCATGCAGGAACCCCTTCACAATATTTCCGACAGATGGCCATCCAGCCTCTGCTTAAAAACCGTCAAAGAAGGAGACTCCACCACCCTCCGTGGCAGCATATTCCACTGCCGAACAGCTCTAACTGTCATGAAGTTCTTCCAAATGTTCAAATGGAATCTCTTTTCCTGTAGTTTGAAACCATTGCCCCGAGTCCTAGTCTCTGAAGCCATGGAAAACAAACCTGTTCCCTCTTCAGTATGACATCCTTTCAAGTATTTAAACATAGCTATCATATCCCCTCTCAGTCTTCTTTTTGAAAGGCTAAACATTCCCAGTTCCCTAAGCCGTTCTTCATAAGACATTTCCTCCAGACCTTCAACCATCCTAGTCGCCCTCCTCTGCACCCGCTCGAGGTTGTCAACATCCTTTTTAAATTGAGGCGCACAGAACTGGACACAGTACTCCAGGTGGGGTCTGACCAGAGCAGAATAGAGTGGCACTATCACTTCCCTTGATCTAGACACTATACTTCTGTTGATGCAACCAAGAATCACATTGGCTTTCCTGGCCGCTGCATCACACTGCTGGCTCATGTTCAATTTGTGGTCCACCAAGACCCCCAAATCCCTTTCACAGGTACTATTCTCTAGCCAAGTGTCCCCCATCCTAGATCTGTGCAATTCATTCTTTTTACCTAGATGTAGCACCCTACATTTCCCTCTGTTGAAATCCATTCCATTAGCTTTGGCCCAGCATTCTAATCTGTCAAGGTCCTTTTGGATTTTCATCCGATCCTCTAGGGAATTAGCAACCCCTCCCAATTTGGTATCATCTGCAAATTTAATTAGCATACTCTCTATTCCTTCCTCCAAGTCATTAATAAAGATATTGAACAGCACTGGACCCAGAACAGAACCCTGGGGCACCCCACTGGTCACGTCTCTCCAAGATGATGAGAGGCCATTTATGATCACCCTTTGGGTGCGATCAGTCAACCAATTACAAATCCACCTAACAGTAGCCCTATCTATCCCACTTCCTACTAACTTCTTAGCAAGAATACCATGGGGAACCTTATCGAAGGCCTTGCTAAAGTCCAGATAAGCAATATCCACAGCATTCCCCTCATCCACCAGGCCTGTAATTCTATCAAAGAAAGAGATCAAATTAGTCTGGCATGACTTGTTTTTAAGAAACCCGTGTTGACTTCTTGTAATGACAGCATTGTTTGTTAGATAATTGCAGACTGATTGCTTAATAATCTGCTCTAGGATCTTTCCGGGAATTGAAGTCAAACTGACTGGGCGGACATTATTTGGGTCCTCTTTTTCCCCCTTTTTGAAGATGGGGACAACATTAGCCCTCCTCCAGTCGATGGCGACTTCCCCTGTTCTCCAGGACTTCTCAAAGATTATTGCCAATGGTTCTGAAATTACTTCTGCCAGTTCTTTTAATATCCTTGGGTGTTATTCATCTGGCCCAGGAGACTTAAATTCATTTAATGTTTCCAGATGTTCCTGTACTACCTCCCTACCTATTCTATGTTGCAATTCCCATCCTACCTTATCTACTCTTTGTCCCAGCGGATCTCTTTCTTCCTTTTGGGAGAAAACAGAGGCAAAAAAGGTGTTGAGTAGTTCTGCCTTTTCCTTGTCTCCTGTTAGTAACTGGTTATCATTGCCACGCAGAGAGCCTATCATATCCTTATTTTTCCTTTTGCTGTGGACATAACTAAAGAAACCCTTTTTATTATCTTTAATCTTCCTGGCAAGTCTAAGTTCGTTTTGCGCTTTAGCTTTTTTTACCATCCCCCTGCATATATTAGCTGTTTGTTTATATTCCTCTTTGGTGCCTTTCCCATTTTTCCATTCCTTGTACTTGTTTTACTTTGTAGTTAGCTGAGTTGAAAGTTCTTTAGTAAACCACTGTGGTTTCTTTAGACCTCTCCCATTTTTTCTTCTTGTTGGAACAGTTTTAAATTGTGCCTTTAATATCTCGCTTTTCAGGAACTCCCATCCATCTTGGACTCCCTTCTCTTTCAGTGTTTCAGTCCATGGAATCACAGCCACTAATTCCCTAAGCTTACAAAAATTGGCTTTCTTAAAGTCCAGGATTCTTGTCTGACTATGCTTAGCTTCACCTTCCAACTGTATAACAAATTCCAAGAGGGCATGGTCACTTTTACCTAATGATCCCACCACTGAGACCCCATTAACCTTGCTGAGGGAAAATCAGCATGGTTTCTGTAAGGGTAAGTCTTGCCTGACAAACCTTTTAGAATTCTTTGAAAAGATAAACAGGCATGTGGATTTGGGTGAACTGGTGGACATTGTCTGTCTTGATTTTCAGAAGGCTTTTGACACAGTCCCTCACCGAAGGCTGCTGAGAAAATTGCACAGTCAGGGGATAAGAGGGCAGGTCCTCCTATGGATTGAGAACTGGTTGAGATCCAGGAAACAAAGAGTACGTGTCAATGGGCAATTTTCACAATGGAGAGGTGAAAAGCGGTGTGCCCCAGGGATCTGTCCTGGGTCTGGTGCTTTTCAATCTGTTCATAAATGACCTGGAGACAGGGATAAGCAGTGAGGTGGCCAAGTTTGTGGATGACACAAAACTTTTCCATGTGGTAAAAACCAGATAAGATTTTGAAGAGCTCCAGAAGGATCTCTCCAAACTGGGGGACTGGGCTGCCAAATGGCAAATGCATTTCAATGTAGCAAAATGTAAAGTAATGCATATTGGGGCAAAAAATCCAAACTTTATCTATCAACTCATGGGCTCTGAACTATCTGTGACAGATAAGGAAAGGGATCTTGGTGTGTTGGTGGACAGCTCCATGAAGGTGTCTACCCAATGTGTGGCAGCGGTGAAGAAGGCCAATTCCATGCTAGGGATTATCAAAAAGGGGAATGAAAATAAAACAGCCAACATTATATTACCATTGTAGAAGACGATAGTAAGGCCGCACCTGGAGTATTGTGTACAGTTCTGGTCAGTGCATCTCAAAAAATGATTACTGGCCTGGGGGACCTCCCTTATGAGGAAAGGCTAAAACATTTGGGGCTCTTTAGTCTGAAAGAAATGCGCCTGAGGGGGGATATGATTGAGACGTGCAAAATAATGTAGGGCATGAGAAAAGTGGATAGAGGGACGCTCTTCTCACAAAATATCAGAACTAGGGGACATACACTCAAACTGATGGCTGGGAGAGTGAGAACAGACGAAAGAAAATATTTTTGCCCCGCGCGTTGTTAGTCTGTGGAACTCCCTACCGCAGGATGTGGTGATGGCATCTGGCCTGGATGCCTTCAAAAGGGGATTGGACTTGTCCCCCCCCCCCCCCATTTTTTTTTAAAGGCAATTTTTTGAAAAATTGAAAAAAAAATGCTACATTAGCATGCCCCACCCCCTTTTACAGCTTGAAAGTCATTCTGTTACTTTAGGAACATAAAATATGACTATGGACAATTTGACTTGGCATAAAATTATCAAAATTATCATATTAAAATATAGTGTATCCAATTATTACAAACAGAATTTACTTTTTAAATAATATTTATTTGTAATTGTAAGTAACAAATGGAGTAACAATCTTCCCTTGACAGTCTATTGAAAACACACCCTGCGGAGTAATCTGGTGCATTTATCCTCATCTTGCTGGGTTTGGTG
Source organism: Phrynocephalus versicolor (assembly GCA_023846285.1). Classification (NCBI taxonomy): domain Eukaryota; kingdom Metazoa; phylum Chordata; class Lepidosauria; order Squamata; family Agamidae; genus Phrynocephalus; species Phrynocephalus versicolor. The sequence continues at coordinate 1,087,334 of JAHTLZ010000202.1, read as the reverse complement.
GAATTAACTGCCCTGTAAATGTGCGTAGGATGGCAGCCTTAATTTTCTTTGAAAATCAATTGCTACAGTCAGATTAACATACCACAAGCAGAGAATGACTTGGCCGTGTACAAGGAATCTTTGTGCCTTGGGCAGATCTGCTTGAGGAAAAGGAATTAATTCGTTCCAAATGAAATTATGTTAAGCAAATTTTCCTTTATACAAATTTCCCATAGGAATGCATTGAAAACGGAGTAATCCCATTTTTATGTTGAACATATTAACCCCCTAGGCAATTCAGTTAAGCAAATTTCCCCTATCTCTGCAATTTTTTATGTTGCACGGATTTTATGTTATACAAACTGTTTGTTATACAAGGGTCCACCGTACGTGCTAGAAATATGAGCAGGTGGCTTTCTGTGTACCTTTGGCAGGGCATTTCCATTCATTCCTGCCTTCAAGGAAGGAAAAACCTATAGACACCCTCCAAGTTCAAGGGCTATGCCCTGTGGATTTCATTTTGCTCTCTTGGGTCTGTCAAGGTGAACAATAAGCCCCTCTTAGAATTGGCATGAGCAATGCCCTTGACTTCAGCAGTCTCTTACCCTAAGCTACCTTGCATGGTTGTTGCAACAAGAGGAAGTAAGCCAAATTCCTCTTCAATGAAAGGGTTCCTCTTTTGGGAAACGGAGGTGGCAGGGATGAGATTTAGATTCCCAAGGCAGGGTTTGACTTCAGCTGAGATTCTTATCCCTGAATCAAAGCCTGCTTTTGGAATATATTCAGGATCAGATTCCAAAATAGCCCTTGGATGTACAAAGAGCATTTGCTGTGAGGTTGTCCCTTGACTGAAGGACCTCCAGAGAAAGGAATGATAGACTGAGACACAGAGCGTGGAATCCTGATCACATCATCTTAAATTACACAAAAGGAGCCATTTATAAATTACACACAGGAGCCATTAAATTACACACAGGAGCCATTTATAAATGAAGGAGAATCAAACAGTCATTTCTCCACCAAGCAGAAAAAATACTGTTTCTTTTTCTACTCTTGAACCTCTGGACCAACCCATTTTAGATTTTAAAAAACCCAAGTGTGCACAATTCTATTGTACCTTAACCTAGTGGTTCTCAACATATGTGCCTCAAGTTCAACCAGTCGCTATATCCAAGCTCCCACCAAGAAATAAATAACCATAATAATAAAATTCCAAGGAGGACATGACAAGACCTCTGTTGTGACTTTTCTTATTTAGGGTCAGTAGAATTGGTTAGAGCACCACAAAAGAAAGAAATAATCCCATTTTAGTTCACAATTGCAGTGATACTGCTGGATATAAATGAAAGGCCAATATAATAATACTAATTCAAAAAATAATAATCAAAAATTGCAGTAACATTACTAACAAATAACTAAACCAACCAACAAAAATAATACAATTCCTAGTTTTGTGTTAGGGAAACCCTGAGCTCTATCAAGACGATGTCTGTGTCCCACCAGTGGTGACCGGACCACCGTTTGGGGATTCCTATCCTAATCCAGCTGTGTGATGAAAGGGTTGCTTTGTTCTGTCTCCATTGGACTGCACCCCCAAATCCAAGACCTGACAGCCACCCGACTGCTCTTGCACCCGTTGACAAGTGGGCAACCTACCTCATCTCTCCGCTGGCGGAGGGTGCTGTGAGGGCTAGGCTGGATGAGTCCTAAAACCCTTCAGCTCCCAGCTGTGGCTCCTGGGGGCCTTGCCTTTCCCCCTTCCCACCCCGTCCTTAGGACACGGTTTCCAGTAGGGAATTCATGGTGCTTCCTGCCACCATCCCATGGGTTCTGCAAGTAGCATGATGGCTCCTTCCTTGTTTGTCCCTTTAGAGCTCATGGGGAAGAGACCAAGGGAGCCGAGTGGCAGGCTTCCAATCCTATCCTGGGAGAAGAAGGTCACCCGATAATCTGTCTCAATGACATGTAGAATTACCTCAAGATGATTTAATCAGAGAGGCCTGGGCAAGGAGCGGAGACACGGGCCGGGAGGCTCCAGGGCCCACAGGGTTAATCTCTTGCAGATCTTCTGTCCCGGAGAGGGCACCACATGGGAGACAGCAGTGAGTGTGGAAGGGGCAGAAGAGAGCCCTTCACCCCATCCTCCCAACATCTGCTGGCATATGCTCTAGCTGTGGGAGGAACAGCAGCGCGCTGCGCATGGGACACAGGCAATGCTGGTGGTGACACAGTAGGAACCTTGAGCCACAGAAGAACCCCAGGGCTGGAAAGACAGCCGTACAAAGCTTCAGAGGAAAGGCTTTTGGGTTTCTGATCTTGTGCATCCCCCACCACCACCCAAAAAAAAAATTGTTCTTGGTTTTTACCTTGGAATAAGAGAGGCTGCCCTACACAGACCGGTGGTCTGCCTGGTCTCAATCTTACTTGCCATATTCATTCATTGTCGTTATTATTGATGGACACTCTCACTGTTCCCTGTGGGGGGAACTCAACAGCCCACTGGCTCATTTCAGTGGGCAATGAGGGCACGGATCAAGCTTCTGACCCTTGGCTTGCACATCTCTCTCTCTCTCTCTCTCTCTCTCTCTCTAACTTGCCCCCCCCCCCGATGGTGGTCGAACCCTAACCCTACCAACTGGGCTGGCTCGAACCCATGTTGAGCAGGGCAGCAAAATCCATCCTCCTGTCTGACACCCACGAGCAAGCCAACATCTTTGCATCAACACATCTGGTTGCCCCTCTCTGGCTGCGAGGGAGGGAGGGACAGGGAGCTTTTAGTGGGGGGTGGGTGCTCAGCTTTTTCATCATCCCTATTCCTGCTTTTACATGATTTTAATTCAGTCCTTGCGGTTTATGTAACTTACCCGATTGTATTTTAACATTGCAGATTATTCTGTTTATAGCTGCAGACGTTTTGAATTTGTGTTATGAGCCATGTTGGGGTCTGCACTGGGAGGAAAGTGGGATATAAGTCTTAAACTGAATCAAATCAAATTAACTGATAGTACCAGTGGTGGTGTTTTTCTGTCTCCACCTAGAACCAGTATGAATTTAGAACTGTTATATTTGGGGATGTTGATCCCAGTATCCCTCCAAGCCTGAGGCCAGGCAGATTGGAACATTTTGGGAAATGGGGCTTTCCCAAGCTTTGGAACGTATACAGGACTAAAGTAAGGAGGGAATCCTGTGAAATTGTTAGCTGAAGGGGGGCGGGCGGGCGGAGTAGGAGACGTCTTTGGATGTCATATTGATGAGAGGGTTCAGCAAAGCCTGTCCATTTTCTTGAGGAAATCGGCACTCCCAGAGTGCCTGGATCTTTGCCCGAAAACCATTCATTCCTCAGAGAATGAAAAACTCCCAAGATTCTTGGAACTGTCACTGAAACAAGGAAACAAATAACAGAGACCAAGGATCTGCTCCAAAGCTCTTCCGTTCCTTGTCAGGAAGCCTTGAAAAAGGTGCTGTGTCCCCAAGGTTAACATTGGGGCTGCAGGAAGGATCTGAGCCCTGTCTGTCTTCCTGCCACCCTTAAAGCCACCACATGGACATGAGCAGAAAAGGCACAAAAAAGACACCACACAAAACCCAAGGTCCAGCAGGCCTCCATCTCGCCTTCTGAGCAGGCAGAAGGGAAGGGATTTCCTGACTCTATCTGGGATTTCCTCATCTACCCAGGAAGCCATCATCATCAGCTGTTTCTTTCCAGAGAAGGGAATCTCTGGTTGCTAGGAAACTAAACCCAAGCACTCCATCCATAACCTGGGCGGGAGGGGGGGAGGGAGGCAGTTTGGGGTTTCAGGACCCTGGGAAGCAAAAATCCTCCATGTGCCTAATAATTGATGGTACGCCATGATGTGTCCCTCCCTTTGTGGCCTGTGGGTTACTCCAAATCACGGAGGCAGAGGATGGAGAAAGCAGAGAAATACAGGCTCCCTCCTGAGAAGTTGGTTATAAATAGCAAAGGTTAACCTGTTGGTATAAATAACTGCTTAGCCTGGGTTGCAAATGGCTCGAGGTTTATTAATACACCCGAGAGATTTTCCTTGCTTAGTCACACATTGCCTGAGTTCAGGTAAACTAGGGGTGCCTCCTGATTCAGCTTTTGTTGTGCAATGCTGCTCTGCCTGCCTGAGTCATGGCATTCACAGGACACTTGTGCTGAGTGGATTCAAATTTCAGCTCTTGAACATAAAACCTCTGGCCACTGAAAGAACAGAAAACAGGATTGATAGTCAACCGTCAACCCAACAGGAAGTCTGTCACATCAGACAAGGTTCCTCAATGTAGCTGACATCACATGTGACTGAGAAATGTCCTTTCCTTACTATTTCATGCATGGCTGTGCTAAACCTTCAACATCCAAAGCTTGTCCTTGTGCTCACTCAGAGCCTCTGGAAGACACAACATGGAGCAGCCTCGACTCCTGACGTCTGACTTGATGGGAAATGTAGAGATCAGTAAAAGATAAGAATTACTGTAATCCCCCAATCATGGTTCAAAATCCCTCCAATCTAGACACTGGGTCCACCCCCTTCTTTCCTTGCAAATCTGTGGATGAACAGATGGGAAAATAATAGTAAGCAGAGAAGCTACAAAGGTCATGGGGGATGGGCGTTTATGTGTTTGTGTGGATGAGTTTCCTAGAATTTTGGGTTTATCAGCATTTATGAGAACCTAAAAACAAGACTGCAGCCTGAGGAGGAGGAGGAAGGAATCATTATTCACACCCCTCTTTTAACGAAAGGGTTTAGCCTCTCTTCTGAGAGTGCCTGATTCTGCCTTTTATTTATTTATTTATTTATTTATTTATTTATTTATTTATTTATTTATTT
>JAHTLZ010000202.1:1060173-1079177 GCA_023846285.1 Phrynocephalus versicolor | reverse complement strand
AAGAATACTGAAAAAATGACAGAATTCACAAACATACAACAGCAAAGAACATACACCCTTACTAAATCAACTAACTGCAGCACACAAGAAGTAATATATGCTATCAAGTGCCCTTGCCAAAAAATATACGTGGGAACAACCTCTAGACCAGGGGTGTCCAAACTTTTTGCAAGGAGGGCCAGATTTGATGAGGTGAAAATGTGTGGGGGACAACCATTCAGCTGAACTTTGGACAGCCTCTAGGGCATGCAAGGAGGCGGGGAGGACACTGCAGCAATGGAGCCAAGGGCGGGTAGGCTGGGCAGGTGGTTGGGGGGACAGACGGAGGCAAGGGTGGGCAGGCAAACTTTAAAACTGCAAGCTGACAGCTCCACCCAGTATGGGAGGGGCCAGCTAGCGGGGATGTGTGACAGGCTGAGCCGGCAGGGAGAAGAGGCTGCAGGCCACTCGAAAATTGAAAACGGGCTGCATTTGCCCCCCCCCCCCCGGGCCTGACTTTGGACATGCCTGACTTAGGGGATCTCGAGTGATATCCCAACCCATTTAAATATTATGGAGTTTGTAGCAGCAGGGCCAAAAAGTTATTCCTACAGACTTTTTGATAATTCTGTGTGCATGAAAGTAAAAAGAATCACATTAAACACTGTAAAGATTGAGAAGATACACATTGATAGTCTCAAAGAGCTGGTGTTTTCTGATGTCTCAAAGGAGGATAGACTACCACCTCATGAAAAAGTTGTGCATCAGCAAGGTCCCTAAACAAAAAAAAGGCACAGATCTTTTTGAATGGAGGAGTGGCAGCTAGTATTATTATGTGCCTCCTGGTGCCCTCCAAATACTGTATGCTGATCCTGAGCACAACAGGAGTTGCAATCTGGCCCATGCCAGCTTGGGCCAGGCTGTTTTGTAGGATCATAGAACCCTGGGGTTGGAAAGGTGCCTCTAAGACTATCAAGTCCAACCTCCTGCTCAAGGCAGGACTCTTAGTCAAAGCATCAAGCAGATAGTTTTCCAATTTTCTCTTGAATGCCTCCAGCGTTGGAGTGCTCACCACCTCCTGAGGTCATGGTTTCCACTGCAATAACTGCTCAAACAGGAAATTTTTCCTGATATTTAGCCTAAATCTGGTTTCCTGTTGCTTGATACCATTGTTGCGTTCCCTGCACTCTGGGGTAACCTAGAACAGATTCTGCCCCTCCTCTATAGGTCTACCTTTCAAGTAACTGAAGACTGTGAAACTCTCTCCCTTCGGTCTTCTTTTTTCATGTGCTCAGTTCTTTCAGTCTTCCCTCACCAGGGTTGCTTTCCAGTCCTGATCATCCTCGTTCTATCAGTCTTGTGTTCCAGAGAGCCGAATTATCCTGCTTTTAGCCACACTGCCTCTTCTGTTTCAGTGCATCTTTTTGCAGGCATTGCTACACAGGCCCCATTCCTGCCTGCCCTTGTGCTGGCTGCAAAGGGATTGGCTGATTAATTCAGTGAGCACCAAGATGTCTTTCGCATGAGCAGGTGGCATTTCCCATTGTGTCAGGATGTGTCTTTTTAATGGGAAAGTGAAACTGACCGGACGTGAAAAAGGATCTGGGTCACACCCAGGATTTCAGTGGTGTCAGCACCCACAACACCTCCTCCTGCACTGGTTTGGCAACAAGCATTTTGAGACCTGCCGATCCACTGCATGCACGTGGCACTGTGAGAAGCTGCAAGTGTGTCCCTGTCCAACTTCGTCTTGAGGGGGGGGGGAAGGCACTTGCCATTGGCACACACCAAGCTGACGATGCCTTGGCCATGCCGGACTGTTGCCCAGGTGTGTGGGTTCACCCTGTCCCTCTTAGGGTGGGTGTCATCCTGTGTTACAACTTCTGTGAGCCTCTGGAAGAGCCTCAACCTGGATCTGAACGAGTTTGAAGTTTGGAATATGGGCCTTTGGCACATCTGTGTTGTTCAGGATGTCAGTGTAATGGACTGCAAAGGCCACCCATCTCTCCTGGCCCTCCCCTGGGACATCCGGATGTCCAGGATTTTGATGGTTACCGCAAACACCTTGGGCTTTCTTGGGCTGTCTCTTTCCGTTCTAGGGTCCAGCTGGCTGAAGATGAGAGGACCAAAGGTAGGGCTGAAAAAGTACCTCGGAACAGCCGGAGGAATTTTCTTCTGCCTTTCTGGAATAACAACCTTCGTGCCGGTCTCCTGGGTTGCCTACAACATTGTGCAAGAATTCTGGGATGAAGCCTTGCCTGAGATCATACCAAGGTGGGAGTTTGGCAATGCCTTGTTTCTGGGCTGGTTCTCTGGCTTTTCCCTTATAATTGGTGGGCTTCTGCTTCTCTTCTCCACCTGTTACCCTGAGACTGAAAGACCGCCTGGACACTCAACAGTCAACCAGAACCAAGAGGTGCAAAGGCTGCCCCCATTGAGAAATCCTTATCAGTATTCACCCCACAAAAATGCATACCTTACCGTCTAAACCCAGAGGACCTAAAGACCTGCCAAAACTTGAAGAGAGACGGTTGCAATGATGGTTTATGACTGACTAGTTAAGATAATTGAGTTATGGTTTGATTTGTTTAAAAGGATGTTCTAATTAAAAATAAAGTCAGGCAGAAAGCAGAATGGGTGTTTGCCTTACAATTCCAAAGATAACATGAGAGAGCCTTCTAAACATTGCTTATTGTGAGGATTTGAGCTGGGTGTACAGAAATAAAGTATTCCTTCAATATGTTTAAGAGTAATAGATTTACTATGCATGGTAGAGGAAGGGGGGTGGCCATTGAAGACAAGTCTACTATTCTTAACAAGCCTAAGAGTTCTCCTTACTCATTAATGGGGTGTTTGTGATTAATAAAGAAAGCCATTATGAAGAATTACAATGGAAAAGTTGGAGTGAGGATTGACAGAGAGCCAATGTCAATAAGCTAAGAATTTTTTCTTCTGCACTGGATGCCAGATTTTAAGAGGCAATTAAGGACTTACAAAGAAACCCGGAACCTATTGGTTTATATTTGCTTTTCGCAAGGAATGGCCAGTACTTGAGACAGCCTGGCATAATTCTGCAGGGGTGGTAGAAGCTTCCTTTAAAAAAAAAGTCAAACTGCCTATCATTGCCCAGTCAAGACCCTACAGTTCTACACAGGTCTACTTATTCATTCATTCGATTTATGTGTGTGTTGTGTCATTATAAGCGTGACCAAATTTCTATACCGTCCATCTAATTCTGCAGGATTGTGCTCAGGATTGCAAGCCGAGCCAGCATGTTCAATTCAAACCCTTGCTGAGAACAGCCAGTTGTTGCCCTGGTGTATCTACAGAGGCATGTAAGAGCTGTAGTTTGTCAAAACAGTTCCAGTTTAAACCATTTCTGAACTATTTTGGTGCTGATCCGCAGTGAACAAGGGGAGTGGTATCAGGAGACAGATATCTAGTCTCATGTGCTCCCAAAAGCATCTGGTAGGGCCACTGTGAGATACAGGAAGCTGGACTAGATGGGCCGTTGGCCTGATCCAACATGGCTCTTCGTATGTTCTTATGTTCTCCCTTTGAGATTAAGAGAAGCTTCACATGTACAGGCCATTGACTGCAGGCTATGCAAACATCTTTCTTTTTAATTACTGCTCTATGGCTTCTATAAATTCATCAGAGTTAAAATTCTTAATCTCAGAACTAGAGAGCTGGAAGGGACCCTATAGTTGATTGAGTCCAGCCCATCAAGGAGGCACCAAGGGGGAATCGAACTCCCAACCTCCGGTACTCCAACCAGAGACCTCAACCGCATCATGGTCCTCGTGACAGTGGCAGCCAGAGGTGTGCCAGGAAAGGCCAGCAAGGTTTCCTCCTGGGCATTTTGGCTGTTTAGGCATACAGACCCTCCAGCCCCCAGCCCTAAGTAGCAACTTTCCAGCACAACATGCTGGAGAATAAGACACCTCTTCCAAGGAGGTATCTCGGCAGGGGTCACTGTAAAAATGAGTTGCTACAGGTCGCCTCTGATCACTCCCCATGACTGCACAGAGATAAAAGAGTGGAATCGAAAGCCGGCGAGAATTAAAGAGAGCCACTCCAGGGTTAAACAGGCTGAAATACTTTATCGCACTTAAAATCAGAAAAAAAGTCTTATCAAAGAGGCATTTCCATTTACATCCTGATTTCAGCTGAATTAAAATTCAAAAGGCAGCTTAAAAATATTTGGAGGAAAATTAGGACAGTTAAAATATCCATTCTTAAAAAGCATTTCAGCAGTCGGCAGGGAAGGAAGTGCCCCTCAGGAGGGTCAGGAAGGCACCTTCCTTGCAGGTTTTCTTTCCCATCTCAACTTCCACGCCATCCCCTGTTTCCTTGCTTAAGGAGAAAGCCTTGACAGCCATATTTTGAGATGCTAAAATACATGTATGAAACAACCTGAAAATGCCCATGTCGTGTATGCAAAACAGGCAGTCAACTGGCTTCTTTTGCTGGAATTTATCACCAGAAGGAATCTGGAAAAGCCTCAGCTTATTGGCACCTGTTCAAGCCTTTTTCCTCCAGAGGCAAAAAGGTGTGGATTATTTATAACATCCTCCTTATAGGAGTCAAACTAGCTTACTTCCTGAACGGGTCCTGTTTTGAGACCCAATCTGAACAGGATATATGGGCCATGGCTTCAGAGTTCTACCCCACCTCACCCACCGTGTGTTCCACATGGGCCCTGTTGCGTTTTAATGCATCACCATGAGCAGGCACAAGCAGCACTCACAGCGATCCACACTGCCAGAGGGATGTTTCCATGATGACACATCAGCAGGACAACCCAGGTCCCAAAGGCATTTGCAACGTTAACAGGTTGCACCTAGTCCATAAGCAAACCACCAGCGCCCCCATCTCTTTGATGGGCACCACAGAAGTGTCTATGTACAATCATGCATTTTAAATTGCACACTTCTTAAAAAAATACTAATGATAACCACAATCCCCACCACCACCACGTGAGTGAACGCAAGCTAAGGCAAATGTTGCCACTGGCCAATAGACAACACCCGCAAAACCTCAGTGAAAGTTCCCACCCGGTGCCCCCTTGAGCCAATTGCTCGGCTGAGGCAGCACTGTTTCTCTGAAACCTTTCTTAGTTACATTCAGCCTGGGTTGAGTCTGGACACGGATCATCTCAGGGTAGCATCTCTTCTTGCTGATTCTTTCTAAAAGCGAATGGCTGCTGGATCCCACCCGCTCCCCCAGTGGGGCCCTGTGGTCTCCAGGGCTGGATCCCCATCCTCTCCGAACACACTATTTCACAGCCACAGCTGAGGCCCTGTGGATGGACTCCATCACGGCGGCAAAACGGCTGCAGAGGTCGTAGGGTGAGTTGGGGCGGATCTTGGGGGGCTCTCTCAGGACCACCCCCTCGGAAGGACAATCAAAGAGACAGGAGAGAAGTTCATTCAGCTTCAGGCGCAGGTCCTCTGTTGGAGGAGAGGAAACAGACAATTAAAATGGAGGCAGGGAAAATCACCCCCAAGGCACCAGCAGTGACATGTACTGTTCTTACTCTGGCTGAAGCCAAATCTAGCGAGAGGAGCTGAAGGAAGAATTCCTCACCCCTATCTTGCCAGAACATGAAACGTTGGCACTGGGACTTATATGGTTGGCCCTCCAGCTTCCAAACCAGAAAACCTGGGCTCCTGAGTTAAAAGACGAGGGCTGTAGCCTTCATGAGACAAGGTGTGTCCTCAGACATCCAGGAGGGCTGACACAGGAAGAACCCGTGTAAGGCCAAGGGAAGCAGAGCAGTGGAGAGGCAAGTTGTGCTTCTGCATACCTGCAGTGATGTCCAGAACCACGGGGTTCAGTTGTTCTGAACACATCCAGACAGCAGGGGTTCCCAAGCTTGGGTGACCCAGATATCATTGCACTGCAACTCCCAGAAACCTTGACCAGCCCGGTTGCTGGTGAAGGCTTGTGGGAATAACAGTCCAAGAACATTGGGGTAGCCAAGGCTGGGAACAACGGAGATCCAGCAAGTCAGGAATCTTCTTGTGAGTTCTGCAGCTGAGGAACGCATTCAAACTTAAGACCTCTGGCCACTTCCTGAGAATCTAGAGAAATGGGCAGAGGTGGAGGGTAGAAAAAGGCCATCCAGCAGCACCTAGGGCTCCTCTCTCACCATTCATATCCTTTGCCATGTAGTCACACCAGCCGCCTCGCATGAGCTCAAGGGCCTCAAGGTCATCTTGGGAGAGAGGGCTCTTCGTCAGGAGGTGCATGCAAGGTATGATCAGGTCCTTCAGGAGGTCCACCCCTTCATCCACGTTCAGCTTGTCTTGGCTGTCGAGCAGAGTCACCGCCGCTTCATTTAACTTCTGTAGCAAAGCCATATAAGAACATAAGAAGAGCCATGCTGGATCAGGCCAAAGGCCCATATAGTCCAGCTTCCTGTATCTCACAGTGGCCCCACGAGATGTGTCCGGAAGTGCATGAGACTAGATATCTGTCTCCTGATAACACTCCCTTGCATCGGGTCCTTGAAGTAGCCTGGTTTCAAGTCTGGAGATTACACATCACCATCATGGTTTGTAACCTGTTATGGGCTATTCCTCCAGGAATCTGTCCCATCCCCTTTTGAAGGCATCCAGGCCAGAAGCCATCACCACATCCTGTGGCAGGGAGTTTCACAGACTAACAACACGCTGGGTAAAAAAAAATATTTTATTTTCTCGGTTCTAACTCTCCCAGCCCTCAATTTGTGTGTATGTTGCCTACTTCTGCTATTTTGTGAGAGGGAGAAGAGTGTCCCTCTATCCACTTTACTCATGCCCTACATTATTTTGTACATCTCAATCATATCCCTCCTCAGGCGCCTTTTTTCCAGACTAAAGAGCCCCAAATGTTTTAGCCTTTCCTCATAAGGGATGTCCCCAGGCCAGTAATCATTTTTTGAGATGCGCTGACCAGAATTGTACACAATACTCCAGGCACGGCCTTACTATCATTTTGTAAAATGGCATTATAATGTTGGCTGTTTTATTTTCATTCCCCTTTTTGATAATCCCTAGCATGGAATTGGCCTTCTTCACCGCTGCCACACATTGGGTAGACACCTTCATGGAGATGTCCACCCACACACCAAGATCTCTTTCCTGATTCGTCACGGATAGCTCAGAGCCCATGAGATAACGTTTAGATTTTTTTGTCCCAATATGCATTACTTTACATTTTGCTACATTGAAACACATTTGCCATTTGTCAGCCCATTCCCCCAGTTTGGAGAGATCCTTCTGGAGCTCTTCACAATCTTCTTTGGTTTTTACCACATGGAAAAATTTCATGTCTTCTGCAAACTTGGCCACCTCACTGCTTATCCCTGTCTCCAGAACAGATTGAAAAGCACCGGACCCAGAACAGATTCCTGGGGCACACTGCTTTTCATCTCTCTCCATTGTGCAAATTTCCCATTGACACCTAATCTTTGTTTTCTGGATCTTAACCAGTTCTCAGTCCATAAGAGGACCTGCACTCTTATCCCTTGACTGTGCAATTTTCTCAGCAGCCTTTGGTGAGGGACTGTGTCAAAAGCCTTCTGAAAATCAAGATAGACAATATCCGCCGGTTCACCCAAATCCACATGCCTGTTGCCTTTTCAAAGAATTCTAAAAGGTTTGTCAGGCAAGACTTAACCTTACAGAAACCATGGTGATTTTCCCTCAGCAAGGTTTGTTCTATGAGTTTTAAGATCTTCTATTTCCCACCAGCTTTCCACCATCTTCCCTGGGAAAGACATAAGGCTAACCAGCCTGTAGTTTCACGGGTCCCTCCTCCTTCCTTTTTAAAAAATTGGTGACACCCGCTATCCTCCAGTCCTCCGGCACTATGGCCATTTTAAGAGACAACTTGCATATTACCCTTAAGATATCTGCAATTTCATTTCTGAGTTCCTTAATAACCCTTGGGTGGATGCCATCTGGGCCCACTGACTTATTGATCTTCAATTTATCAATTAAACCTAAAACATCCTCTCTTTTAACCTGCATTTGAATTAATTCTTTAGTCAAGAGGGGCTGTTCGGGCAGCGGAATCTGCCCAAGGTCTTCTGTCGTAAAGACAGATGCAAAGAACTCATTTAATTTCTCTGCAATTTCCAAGTCCTCCTTTACCTTCCTTTTTCTTCCCTCACCATTCAGAGAGCCAACCGGTTCTCTGGCAGGTGTTCTACTTCTAACATATTTAAAGAAGCTTTTATTAGTTCCCTTTATATTGCTAGCCATGTGTTCCTCAAAGTCTTTCTTTGCCTCTCTTAGCTTCTTACATTTCTTTTGCCAGAGTTTGTGTTCCTTTTTATTTTCCTCATTTGGGGAGGATTTCCATTGACGGAAAGACCTCTCCTTGCGCTTTAGAGCCTCTCTAACTCCACTCATTAACCATGCTGTTGCCTTCTTGGACTTAGATGAGCTCTTCTTTCTTTGCCTTATGCACTTGTGTTGGGCCTCTACTACCGTTGTTTTAAACAGGCTCCATGCATTCTGAACAGATTGGATTCTTTTTACCTTCCCTTTCAATGTCTTTCTAACTAGTTTCCTCATCTGAGGGAAATCTGCCCTTCAGAAATCAAGGGTTTCTGTGTTTGAGTTGCTTGACACTCTTCTCCCGACATGCATGGCAAAGGAGATTGCAGCATAGTCACTGTTCCCCAGAGGCTCAGTGACATTCACATCCCTGACCAGGTCCTGAGTATCAGACGATAATAGATCCAGATTTGCCTGTTCTCAGGTGGGCTCCATGACAAGTTGCTCTAAGGCACAGTCATTCAGCATGTCGAGAAACCCAGTTTCTCTTTCTTGCTCCGAGCTCGCATTGGCCCAGTCAATGTGGGGATAATTGAAGTCCTGCATGATTACTATCTTGTCCCTCTTAGACACCTCCATGATTTGTCTCCTCATTTCAAGGTTCCCCTCAAGTTTTTGATCTGGTGGACGACAGCACACCCCCACTATCACATCACTCCTTGGACCTGGTAGTTTAACCCACAGTGATTCTATGGTGGAGTCAGACCCACCGTCAATATCCATTCTGCTGGATTTTGCCCCTTCTTTCACATAGATGGCCACTCCACCTCCAACCCACCCCTTCTATAGAGTTTATAGCCTAGGATTACTGTATCCCATTGGTTCTCCTCATTCCACCAGGTTTCTGTTATGGCTATTATAGCAATGTTATCTCTAGCTGCCAAATGTTCAAGTTCTCCCATCTTTGCTTGGAGGCTCCGAGCATTTGTGTAGAAGCACCTGTACAGTGGGTCACCCAAGAATGGCTGCTTCTTTGTTCTCCCCCCTCGCAGCTTTTAATTCCAGTAGACAAACTGCCACATCCCATTATTATCCCAGCGCTAATACCTACTATGTCATCACTTTGAGGTTGTCTACCCTTTCCAACCTCGTTCCACGGGGATGAGGTGTTCCGAACCAGATGCTGCTCAGCTCCTGTCGGCTTTCCCCCAGTTATCAGTTTAAAAGCTGCTCTGCAACCTTTTTGAGGTTGAGTGCCAGCAATCTGGTCCCATCATGGTTCAAGTGCAACCCATCCCACCTGAACAGGTTTGGCTTGTCCCAAAATGTTCTCCAGTTCCTGACAAATCTGAAGCCCTCCTCTCGACACCATTGCCTCATCTACGCATTGAGGCTTCTGAGCTCTGCCTGCCTGGAGGGTCCTGCACTAGGAACAGGCAGCACTTCAGAAAATGCTACCTTGGAAGTCCAGGATTTCAATCTTCTTCCTAACAACCTGAATTTGGCTTTCAGGACTGACCACTTGGCCTTCCCAACATTATTGGTACTAACGTGTACCATGACCACTGGCTCCTTCCCGGTTCTCTCTAACAAATTCTCTAGATTTCTTGTGATGTCTACAACCTTTGCACCTGGCAGGCAAGTCACCATACAGTTATCATGTACATCACAAATCCATCCCTCTGTATTTCTAATAATTGAATTACCTAGTACAAGGAGCCTCTCTCCTACAGGCTGTTCATCTACATGCACCTGATCAACTATATTAAGGGAGAGGTCTCCAGTCTGTTCCTCTTGATTGTCTTCCTGTATCTCATCAAGTGTGATGAGGGAGAGATCCTCAGGTGGAACCAGTTGTTCCTCTATGCATTCCTCATGAGGTGTGATGAGGGAAACAGCCTCAAATTGTGTAATTTGAGACTCTCTGAGCGATCCCTTGGCCTTCTACTACTTCAAGTCACATTCTTCCACACATCCACCTCCTGAGTTAATGAAGTTACTTCTTCCTGAGAAGTGTGCCTTGTCTTCTCTTTGTCCAGGATAGTCTGCTCAACAAGAGAGAAGGGTTGAGTGCTGTTCCAGCAGATCACCACCCTGGGGTTGACGGCTGCCTGTAAGAGGGCTAGGGAACTGTTGCATTTTCCTGAGTGGATAGGGGAATTCTGATGCAGATGATGTTGCTTTCCTTCCCCAAGAAAAGGGCTCATGAGCAGAAGGAAGGCAGCAGGCTTCACTCTGGGAAATTTCTATAGCCCAGTTGAAACCCAAGGAGATAGACCTCAGAAGTTTGAGAGGACCCTAGATCGTCAAAAATCAAAATTATATAGGAGGGAGCTTGTGGAGACCCTATAGGGTTTTTAGGGTGCCTACGGACACACCATGTTTTAAAAGCAAACTCAAATGGAATTGTCCCAACAGCAAAGTAATATCAACCATGAAAAAGGCAACACTTTGTTAGCTGCTGAGACAAGGAGCTTTGCCTGGAAGACAGCAGCAAAAACGGTACCGGAGTGGGGGGGAGATGAAGGCCTTCTTCATACGAACCAAAAGACACTTCCTGGTGTAGAGCGCAATCAAAGGCGCGTCAGCCCCTCTGCTGGGTCCCTTCAGCTGCAGGGTTATGTTGTTCTGATAGGCATGGATCAGGTAGGTCAGTGCTTCATAGTACCTTGCAGAAGGGCAAACAAAGATCTAGATAATCTGTAACCCTTATCGAAAGAAACACCCAGATCACAGGAAACCCTTAACCCCCTGAATAAGACAAAAGCTTGAGGAAGCTCCCCTGCCATTTCTTCTAGGATGAATCATTTTGTTCATAGAGAAAAAGTGGCATCTTGTTTCATTTCATAACGGAACATGTTCTACTGTTTTTGTTATGTAATGAAATGGACAAAACAGCATTTCATTTTTCATTTTGTGCCCATCTCTAATAAATACTCAGTAAACTCACACTCTACGCCAGAGCACAGAGAGGATCCTAGCTCCCTGCACTTCTGCCCTCTGAAGATGCCAGCCAGAGAGACGGGCAAAACGTTAGGAAGAAAAACTTCCATAACATGGCCAAACAGCCTGGAAAACCCACAAGAACCTTCTCTCTCTCTCTCTCTCTCCATGCACACATCAGGGAGTCACTGGGATTTTGCCATTCCATACCCACACCTGCCATCTGCTTAAGGAAATCTATTCTGGAGTGTAAATGCATGCAAGGGGTGAGAGGGTGGGAAGGAAGCATCCCAAACAGGCCAGAAGAAGGGTTTAGCTGCACTTCAGATTTCTTGCTGTGAAGAATAAAGGCCTCCAAAAGCATTGGTCCCAGAGCACTGTAAAGGCAACTCTGGGACCGCAGAAAAAGGCTGAAGGGACTGCCCCATGTCGCCTTCACACTTTCTGCATTTGCTTGGATCCTTGACATCAGACTGAAAACCAGTGTGGCTCCCATGGGTGCTCACAAGCACCTCCTGCCTTTCATTGCCGAGTCCTTCCTGGCTCCTCCGTGTCGTGAAAGTGTGATCTTGGAAGCCCACTTTTGCCTTTCTACATCCCTTCTGTCATGGACCTGTGCCTCCACCATCCTCACAGACCCGAGGTTCTTAGTCTCCTGCCTACAATGTAATCACAAGAACAGCGGTGAGTGTACACACTTACTGTTCGTTCTGGTAGAGCTCCAGGCCTGTTAAGAGGTAAATCAACACCTTACGAAACAAACTGTAGTCTTCGTGCCATTTCTGCCCAGAAAGACAGAACAATCAATGTCTACAGGACGATGCTTGACAGCGAGTAAGCCCAATCTCTCCTCTGCCCGGTGGCGCCCTTCTCGCGACGTTTATTTTGCAGCTTGGGGTAGCTGCTGTCACAGTCTATCTACAAATCACAAGGATGTGGGAGGAATGCCAACGTCTCCTGCCCAAGCTCCTCCTTCAGGGAGCATCCTTGCAAAATGTCATCTGCAGTCGGAGGAGCATCGCTACAAACTCCCAAGCTGAACAGCGACGCATAAGCCGTATGAAGGGCAGAAGCAGCCATGGCCACCAATGATGAGCTTATATGCAGGGAACACCCAAATGTGGCAGCAGTATAGATCATATGAGATCACGGCACCATATGTGCCGGTCTTAGGGCACTATATTTGTTTGTTTGATAGGCTGCAAGCCTGTCTGAAAAAGTGGGTCTTCAGCTGAAAGTGGAAGGATTAAGGGGAAGGAGCCAGCCTAGCCTCCTGAGGGAGAGCATTACACAACCTGGGAGCTGCTACAGAGAAGGTCCTCTCCTGTGCCCCCATAAGTCCTGCCTCTGCTGGCAATAGGACCAATAAGAGGACCATCTTGTGACAATCTTAAGCACCAACAAGGCTCAGTGGACAAGCTGTCTTCATCTCGGCCACCCAACTCTCCCCCAGCTGAGCATTTCTGATTTTATCTAGGTATGGTGCAGAAGAGGTTCCTTCTAGGACAAATCCCAGTAGAGAAGAATCCATGCGCACCTCTGCCCCTGTAATGCACCCTGCCTTCCACGGCATGGCCAGTCACCCTCAAAACACAGTTTTGAAGGCATCGAGATCACCATGACAAAGACCATTTCTCTGGAGACAGTTGCCCTTTGTACCCCTGAAAGAGCAAGAGCAGCTGGGCCTAGGGCTGCGAGGATGTCAAAAGCCCCGAACCACAGAGACAATGCGCTGAGACCTTAATGGAAAACACGTTTTAGGGGCAAAACTCCTACCTTGTATTCTTCCATGTCCACTTCATCTGGACCAATCTCCTTCAGTTTGGCTCGTGCTACCTTCATAATGCTAATCGACCTGTGAATTAACAGGAACAAAGAGAAAACAAGGAACAAAGCAAGGTTCCAAAGTGGAAGGGTATCAATCAGACAAAGCACTTTTGATTTCACTGGCTTCATTCCACAAGCCACAGCGTCTGTGTCTTAAGAGGCACAAACGTGTTTTAGTGTTGGAAGCGGCCTTGTGGACTTAACAAGGATGATCACCACTTTTGTATAGGTTAAGCAGCCTACCAACTGAATAAATCAATCAATCAAGTAAGCGTGCATGCAAGAAAATATGCAGTGCTTTATAACCATCAATACCACCAGATCACTGAATGCCACTCCCAAAACACTCAAGATGTACATTTTTAGAATACAGCTTAAAATACAGTGCAGCCCAAATTAGGTTACTCTGCATGAAAATGAATGGATCACATGTATTTATTTATATAGCTTGTATGCTGCCCACTACCCAAAGGTCTCTGGGCAGCTCACAATCAAAATAAACAATTCAGACAATTAAAACATCAAAATTGCAATAAAATTAAAACAATAAAACATTTAAATACAATAAATACAATATATTAAAATACTACACTAAAATTGCCATCAGGACCCACAATAATCAGTTAAAAAGCTTCTGGAACAGGAATGTTTTTACCTAGCACGGAATGTCATCAACGTTGGTGCCAGGCGGGTCTCACTTGGGAGGGCATTCCATAATCTGGGGGCAGCTGCCGAAAAGGCCCTGTTCCTACAAGCCATCCCTTTCACCTCCTTGAGGGATGGCTCTTTCAGGAGGGCCCCCTGGCTAGATCTTAATTGCCAGGTAGGTTCATATGGAAGGTTTCATATATACAATAAACTTTAATAAATTAGCAATATTCCTTATAATTCTGTAAAAGCTTTCCAAGTACTGATTCATTAGCTGTCATGAGAGAAATTTGTTATAATCAGAGGAAAACTTGAAATATTAAATGAAGTATATATTGAAAAATACTAGGACACCTGCTTTTCCATAGTGTTTTTTTCTTCTCATTGCCCATCTGTACCTTTCTATTTCACGAAGGATTTAAGCCCCACCTTCTCTCCTTAGGCCATACCCCCCTCCCCAAAAGCACCAGGACCTCCAGAATAACAGACCTTGCCCCCTGACAGATTAGAATATTTCCACACCATTTGGGGCCGTGATGCTGCCATGTCCCTCTGGGAATGCCAGCTCTATCCTTCCGCAATTCACTGGTTCGCTTGGCACTAACCTTTCATCGTAGCTGAGGTTTTTGTCTGCAAACTGTTCCAGGAGTGTCCGTTCCACCACTTGCTTGGGAGCTTTGTTCTGCAAGAAATAAACTAGGACGTGCTGGAGCCGAGGGTCGTTTTGCAGCGTTGGGGACTCCATAGACAGCGAGTACAGCCGGGAGTATTCTTCATGGAATGCCTGGAAGAGCCAAGAATCGGGGTCACATTACTTCCATTCATGGTGGACCTTCCCCTACTCTGGGAGTGGGGTGGGGGAAATACACTCCTGACCAACCACTCCCCTCCCCCCAACAACGTAAGGAATACACCAAACTCTGCACTCTGGCAAGGAGCACCAAAAGGCCCTTCATTTCCTGGACAGACAACTGCAACAGAGCCTCATTCCTGCCCTATAAAAGATTTGCCCAAAATGGTGCCCCAAAGTTAGCACCACACCATTTATTTGGGGCTGGAAGGTCCCTGGTCTTCACAACACACAAGAAATAACAGCAATCAAGAAAGCTTCTCTTAATTTTTTGACCTTTTGCCATTCTACCCTGGCCAAAGCCTACCCAGAAAATGCTGCCAGGGTGCATACAACCATTTAACCTCTGAATATAGGACTCAGAATGCCTGTGGTTAAATTGGAAGTTTTGGTGGTAAATCAGGAGCTGGGCCTGTTGTAGGCAGTGAGTTGAATTAACAGCTACCCAGGACTTATGTGTTTCCAGAGACTTCTGTAGTCTTAGCTGGGAGGAAGCCCCCCCCTTCCCAACTGAGGAATAACCTCAAAGGCTGAAGAAAGCAGCATCTGAATCAACCAGACAGCACCCTTACAGTGGAAAAAGAAGGGGACATTTGACATTCTTGATCTGTCACTGATTCTAATTACAACAGAACAACTCTTTCCCTGGCATGGAAAGCATGGGCTTGAATAAGTCAGGAGGTTCTCGGAAAAGAGGTCGACAACCCATTCCTGAGTTCCTCTTGGCCGCTTGCACCTGATATTCCGCAGGATGGTAGGTACAATGTTATAGGTCGGTGTTGGTGAACCCATGGCACGGGTGCCAAAGGTGGCACTCAGAGCCCTTTCTGTGGGCACCGAACATCGCCCCTTCACAGCCACCTGTATTCAGGTTAAATAGCTGTATTGGCACATTGCGAAAAATTAGTGGGTTTTGCATTGCAGTTTGGGCACTTGGTCTCTAAAAGGTTCACCATCACTGTTATAGGTTCTCTGTGAATCCCCTCACCCAGAAACACAACCACCCTCCCAGTGAGAGAAGTTGAGGATTTAAATTTTGCGGCACATCTCAGCAGAGATGGCCGCAGTCTTGGAAGAATCTGCTTCCTTCCATGAGTTGTGGAGAGAGACAACCATTATCAGAGGTGGAAACTTTGAATGGAAATGGCAGAAAAGGGGAAGGATGCGCCCCACTGAAAAAAAAAAAGCACAAACACGCCCACGGGTCCCCTTTTCAAGCAGTACCTTAACTAGTCCTGCCTCAGACCCATCGCGGTCAAAGGTCTGACGGGCTTTAGCAATAGCCAGAATCACCCCTTGCATGGCAGGACTGAGCATCACCTGCCAGGACAAAGAGAGAAAGAGGGAAAGAAAGAAGGGAAAAGATAGGCAGGAGGAGGAGGAGGAGGAGGAGGAGAGATACAGCGAGAAAGCAGTGAGGTTGCATAGGGACAAGTGAGCCTAACCCATACAGCCACAAGAGTCCAGTTTTAACAGGAGAGTTCTCCGCTCATTATGAACATTGTTCATTTTTTACTGGCAAGTCTGTTTTAGCTGCAACTCCTATACTTAACACACCCACCAGCAATAAACCCCCCCCCTCCAATGACATGGACCCCAACCTTGCCATGCCAAGGTTAACTTTTCTCTTCAGAAGGAAATAACTAGGATTTCGCCAAATGGCTGTGTACTTTCCCGGATGCTGGAAGATTTTTAACTAGAGATGGGAACGAAACGTTTTTTGTTTTTTAAAATTGTTTTTGTTTCATTTTTTGTTTGTTTCATTTTTCTTTTTTAAACTCAGGCCCGGGACCGGGTTGGTGCATTTTAAAATTTTACGTTTATTAGTTTTTTAATTATGTTTTTTAAGTCGTGCTGACCAGCTGGCCCACAGGCTGGGTTGGTGCTTTTAAAAAAATTTAAATATATATATTTTTTACTTATCGTGCCGACCAGCTGGCCCATGGGCTGTGTCAGCACGTTTTTTAGTTTTTTAATTATGTTTTTTTACTTGCACTGACCAGCTGGCCCATGGGCCAGATCGGCATGTTTTTTATAGTTTAAAATGTTTTTTTATTTATCGTGTTGATCAGCTGGCCCGCGGGCCAGGTCGGTGTTTTTTTTTTTAAATCCCCAATTGGGGGAAATGCCCGATGGGTGTGGGGGGGAAACGGCCTTTTAAAAATTTTTTCCATGCCAAAGCCCCGTGCTACAGCTGATCTGCGGTGGCTTTGGCAGGGAAAAAAAGCCGACGGTTTCCCCCGAAGAAGTGAACTAAACGCAAATTTCTGTTTCGTTTCATTTTTCTTTGATGGGTCTGTTTGTTATTCATTTCATTCCATAACGAAACGAATAATCTCTATTTGTAAAGTAAGCTTCATGTGCCGGCTGTGCCGTCCAGCCCCGCTACGTACCCAAACCTTCACTTCTGCTCTTGATAGTGGTGGTGGGGAGAAGCCCTCCTAAAATGTCCTACAAAGAATAAGTGGAGGGAGGGGTCCCAGTGACCCCATGGAGAGGGGTTTGAAGGGGAGGCTGACTCATTTTGAGCCATAGCAGGTAAACCAACTCCTGCAGGGTGGAATGTTCTTGCTTGCCGCAAGCCACCTCGGTGACCTGGATAAAATGAGATCAAATGCCAATTGGTGGCAAGAACGGCAGCCTTGGGCAGAACTCTTAGACTGGGTTTCTGGCAGGGCTCCCAGTGAAGATATTCTTCAGAGGCAGGCCCTGAAGAGAGTAACCGGGGATGAGGAAGATTCCCCCCTCCCCCGCCACCGAGTCCAGTCCCTACGGATCCCTTTCTTCCCTAGCAAAGCAGCTCCACCCACGAGCACGCAGCGGTGTACCTCCTCATCATAGCCATCGGCATCCGCTCTAACTAGAATCTTTCCCACACTGGGGATCTCCACCTCAGAGATCTGTGGGCCCGGCTGGGTGGAAGGTGCGGTGCCCTGCGCCTCCTGCAGGGCCGGTGGTTCTGCCTGACCTGGGAGGTCTGCTTCTTTCTGGGGAGCCTTCATTGGTTCTGGCTCCTTGGGCTGTGGCAGCACAGAAAGAGGGAAAGAGGAGTTAAGGAAGCAAGAAGGAGAGTTAAGGAAGAGGAGAGATGGAGGGGAGAGTGGGCAGGAGGAAAAGGCACAAGGGAGGCATTCGGTTTACACCCAAGGAGGAAGCATAGCGCTAGGGACGCGCCTTCTCACCTTCTCAAAAGCCACCCGCACCCCATCTTTCTCGTAGGCGCTGCCCGTCTTCGCAATCGCAAGAGCCGTCTGCTCCCTGGCGATCTGGGCGTGTTCTGAGGAGAGGGACCGTGACCCACTCTCAGGTGAACTCAGCTGCTCTGGAGATAGAGAAAAGACACACCACTGACTGGCCCGGCTGCTGCTGCCTGGCCCGCTGCCTTCGATGTCCCAATGGAAGCTAGCCTCACCGAGGCCTGTGAGGATCCAGCCTCCAAGCCTTCTGAGAAAGCAGGCAGCCCTTCACTGCGCCTCCTCCCTAGAGCTGGAATCTTTATCCTCATCTCACATTTCACGTGACCGGCCTTTGAGCCGTGGCTCCCCCTCGACATGGGAAAGCAGGAGGCTGGGTCAAACCCAGGCGAGGGATGGGCCAAGCTTCTCTCACCTGGCCCAGAGTCTGAAGAGAGATCTGGGGAATCCATGGAGGAAGGCAGCTGGTCCGCCTGGGCCATCTTGGAGGCCTTCTTGTCCCACTCTACCACCTCCTGCTCCAGCTTCCAGTTGTCCTCTTGTATGTAGCGCTGGAGTTCCAGAGGCAGACCCTCCACCTCTTTCTGGATCTGCCCTTCGCCACCATCTACAAAGGAAGAACAGCCATGATGGGCTACCAGGGGCTTTTCCTGCACTGCTGAGCGCTTCTTGGGCTGAGCGTGAGGCCAAGTCCCTTAG
Organism: Phrynocephalus versicolor; assembly: GCA_023846285.1. NCBI lineage: Eukaryota > Metazoa > Chordata > Lepidosauria > Squamata > Agamidae > Phrynocephalus > Phrynocephalus versicolor. The sequence goes on along the minus strand of JAHTLZ010000202.1, from coordinate 1,060,767 downwards.
CAGTTGCAACAACAGTGAACCTGCCCTCGTTCCTTCGGTGGGCCACTCCTCATCCCCAACAAGAGGTCAGCACTGAAGACATCTTGCCTTCTACTCCGTCTACTCAGGGCAGGTTGTGCTTGCAGCCACTTGCAAGGGGCCTCTCTAGACAGGAGCAGGAAGGCACAGTGCTCAGTCTTAGAGGATAAGCCCCGTATTAAATGCCACAAAGGATATCCTGGCAAAAGTTGTCCGCCCAAAACAGGAGAACAAATGGCAGGAGGGCATGGGGGCTCGGGCACCTGGCTGCAGAGTCAGAGGTCAGGAATTTGATCTCCCCCCCCGCCCCCGGGCCTCCTTGATAGGAGCTGGACTCACTGAACCAGAGTCCCTTCCAGCTCTGCAATTCTGAGAATACTATTATATTTGACTTCCTGGATAGCTCAGGGGTTTGGGAGTCTAACTCTAAAGCCAGAGCTTGGGAGTTCAGTACCCCAATGTCCCTCCTTGAGAAGGGCTGGACTCCATGATCCAGAAGGTCCTTTTGAGCTCTGCAGTTCTAATTTTAGAGCACCTCCCTTATGAAGAAAGGCTAAAACATTTGGGCCTCTTTAG
>JAHTLZ010000202.1:1016973-1057176 GCA_023846285.1 Phrynocephalus versicolor | reverse complement strand
CCCCCCCCCTTCTCTATGCTTGGGACCACCATCTTGGGCAAGAACCACGGGAGAGAAGGAGGAAAATTGTGACTCTTTGGCATGTCTGCATTTTCCAGAAGCGACTACATCAATCAAGGAGATTCCAGGGCGAGGCAGGAATCTCCTCATGGACAACAGGATTAATCTCAGCCAGGAGACTGCCAGGAGACCTCCCATTGTCTCTTTTCCACATACCCTGGAGAAACTTGTCTGACAACTTGAGACCCTTCTGTTGACTTTCCAGCCCTCCTATTGAATTGAAGATTAGCCAAACCCCTGAACAATGCCATTTCCTTCTGCCCCATTGTTTCCAACCATCACGGCTCATAAACAACTCAATGGCAAACACCAACCCAGCCACACCTGGATTATGGGGCAGAGACTGGGTAATGTTGCCAGCCCCAGGACCACCCCCGAACCGCCCTGGGAGACGCCCTGGACTGTCACCTTTGGTGGCCTCCCTGAAGATCGCCACCTACCTATCCCAGGGATAGGTGCACACTCTGTGGGAGGGGAGGGGGAAAGGTATAAAAGTTTGCAACCATTTTGTTTCTGGGCCGACCATCCTGCACTGTCTTGCTGTGGGTTAGTTGGCCTTAGCGTTCTTTATTAGGCCTAATAAACCGGTAATTTTTCCTGGACCTCTCTGTGTTGAATTTCTTTCATTGGACCTTGGGAAATTCAGCAGTGTGCAGTAGGAATAGCCTACTGTGGACTCAACATTGTTTTAAAAAATAAGAAAGTTTTCACCCTCTCTCAGGGCAGTCCTGTCCCCATAGGCACACAAGTGTCCAAGCACTCAGCACAGGTCCGCCTTGACCCAGACAGCCAGTTTTTCATAACTACGACTGCCATACTCCGTTTTCCCCTCCCAGTTCTAGTTGCATGGAATCTTTTGGCTTGGAAGAAACTTTTCAAAGGGGGTGGTTTACAAAGGCAGGGGGGAATGACTAGCATGAAGAGGCAGGCTCCATCTGCTCCGGCTTACTTCCTGCCACTACATCTGGCCTGCGAAGCTGGAATGGAGCCTACAGCTGGAACCTAAAGAACCTATTCCTTCCTCCAAATCATGAATAAAGATACTGAATATCACCGGACTCAGAACAGAACCCTGGGGCTGAGGAGGAGCTATTTATGATCACCCTTTGGGTGCGATCAGTCAACCAATTACAAATCCACCTAACAGTAGCACTATCTATCCCACATTCTACTAATTTCTTTGCAAGTATATCATAGGGAACCTTATTGAAGGCCTTACTGAGGTCTATATAAGCAACATCCACAGTATTCCCCTCATCCACCAGGCCTGTAACTCTATCAAAGAAAGAGATCAAATAAGTCTGGCATTACTTGATTTTGAGAAACCTGTGTTGACTTCTAGTAATGACAGCATTGCTTGTTAAATAATTACAGACTGTCTGCTTAATAATTTGTTCTAGAATCTTTTCAGGAATAGATGTCAAGCTGACTGGGCAGTAATTATTTGGGTCATTTTTCCCCTTGTTGAAAATGGGGACAACATTCACCTTCCTCCAATCTGTTCCCCTGTTCTCCAGAAATTCTCAAAGATCATTGCCAGTGGTTCTGAAATTACTTCTGCCAGTTCTTTTAATAACCTTGGGTGTAATTCATCTGGCCCCGGAGACTTAAATTCATTCAGGTTTTCCAGGTTTTCTGTACTACCCCCCATCTTTCCAATGTGGCAGTTTCCCCCCACCTCATCTACTCTTTGTCCCGACTGAACTCTTTTTTTCCTCTGTGGAGAAAACTGAGGCAAAGAGTGTGTTGACTAGAATAACAGAATCATAGAATCAGAGTTCTGCCTTTTCCCTGTCTCCTGTTAGTAATTGGTTATCATCTCCACGCAGAGACACTATTATTTCCTTATTTTTCCTTTTGTTGCAGACTTAACTAAAAAAAATTTTTTTTACTATCTTTAATCTCTCTGGCATGCCTAAATTCATTCTGCACTTTAGCTTTTCTTACCATTCCCTGCATATACTCGCTATTTACTTATGTATTCCTCTTTGGTACATTCCCCATTTTTATGGGTTTTTTAAATACTTCGCTGAGCTGAAAGTTCTTTAGTCAACCAATGTGGTTTCTTTAGACATCTCCCATTTTTTCTTCTTGTTGGAACCATTTTAGATTGTGCCTTTAATATCTCACTTTTAAGGAATTCCCATCCATCTTGGACTCCCACAGTCCTTTACCATTTGCAATATAGGCTCGGGATTCTGGAATTTGTGGCTCAAAACATCTGGAGGACTGAATAGGGATGGGCCTTTCATTTCGGATCCAGTGGGTTATGAAATGACTCACGTGAGCCCAGGTTGTGCTCAGAACCCTGTGATGCAGAGCCAAATGCTTTAACTTTTTTCTGGGCTCACGAAGCGTTAAACTCCAACCAGAAATCAAGCTGTGATGTTATCTTTGCTTCTCTGTAGTGCCGGCCAATCAGGAGCTGTGCAGGGATAGGAATCATCCCGCCTCCCTGTCTGACTGTCCATCACCACAGAGGAGCAAAGATGACATTGCAGCATGCTTCCTCATTGCAGCTCAGCTCTGTGCCAACACAGAGAAAAGTAAAGCAATTGGCTCCGTGTGTATCAGAGGGTTCCAAGCATCACCTGCGTTCACATTGGTTGTTTCGTAACCTACTGGTTCGGAAACGAAATGCACCTCCCTGGGACTGAAGGTTCCCCAACCCTGCCTTAGGGGACACAAGACAGCACTTTGAAGACCTATGACAAGATCCACAGACACCGATTCCCATTCTCTGCTGAAGTGCATTCCCTTGACACTGACCTGCAATGTGTTGCTCAGCCTCCACTTTCCACTGCTGAAGACAACTCACGACAAGATTAATTTTGTCCTTGGGGGTGACGCAAGGAGCTGGATATTCGGGCATCTCCACAAAACATCCAGGCAACAGTCGTGGACCGTTGGCTTGTTCCTGGTGAGATACGGCTGGAGCAGTGGCTATGGATTCCACCTGTTCCGTTCCTGTTACTTTCACACTACGAAACAAATCAGAAAGTGACCCGTTCAGTACCTTTTCAGTAAAGGAGCTCCTTTGAGGCACAGCTGACAACTGTTTGTGCAAGTTTATTTTCCTGCTGATTTAGGGAGAAGTTCTCCAAAGCAGCACACCAAATGATATAGCTTTTTAACGACATAATGTTATCTACTGCTTAGACACAACAGGGATGGAGAATCATGACTCTTGCCTTGGCAGAATCAGTATGTTCTCATCCAAGAAAAAAAAGAAAAAGAGAAACATTACAGAAATTGACTCTCAAGCACCAGAAACAGTTGGGAGTTTGGACGTGAGTTTCCAGGAAACAGACAAACTCAGACGCCAAGACCTTCAAGAAGAGAAACTGAGGGTCACCTGCTTTGTGTTGGCACCATCGCCAACATTTGGCAATCTTCTTGGGCTTCCATTGATGCTGAAGTCTGAGGGCTAAGTGCACCCGGAGAGATCCCGGTGCTTGCAAATTCCAGCACATACTGCAATATATCTGGCAAGGGGCAGCGGATGGAACCTGAGCCATATCTCATGTACCTAATAATGGGCAAAGATAACAATTAGAGTCCTTTCTCCACACATGGATTGGCAAATCCCTACACACCCATGCTAACCAGATGAATAAAACCAGCACAGCGGAGCCAATGGCAGCAAAAGTACAAATGGGAGGCAGAGGCTCAAGGCGCATGAAAATATTGTCACCGTAGACTTTAATCTTATTCCAAAAGTTCAGGCCCAATTCAACAAGATTCAAGTGTTGTTGGATCTAGTACAGGCTGAATGAGAAACTAAACTTCTCAAGGCTTGCTCCCAAAGAAGGCCACAGATGAAACACGTCCACCCTGAGCTCTTTGGATAAGAATAACGTCAATGTTGACCATATTTTCATACACCTTGAGATTCTTGTCTCCCATTGGTCCTTTTACCACCAGCGGATATACCAGCTCCCTCTGCTTTGTGTCACATGGAATGGGCAACAGGCCCAGACCTGGGTTCCAATCCCCAGTCAGCCACCGGAATCCACTGGACAATGGTCACTCCTCGGCTATCTCAAATACCTCAAAGCCCCTTAGGGAAGCTGTGAATCTGAAGCAACATAAGGGCACAGAAGACACACACACACACACACACACACAGAGCTTGCCTTATACCACAATGGGCCCACCATTGCGAGTAGAAGTTACCCACCGTTCCAATTTTTGCTGAAGAACTGTTATCTGGTCCTTCAGCTTCTTGATATCTTCCCTTTTGGCTTGTACAAGCTCCTTGTTACCATACAGGAACCTAGAGAAGAAATATATTTCTGAAGTATGACTCCTTTCCGTGCTCTCTTTCACCGGCATACACGTTCTTGCTGCCCCACTGTAGCTTTAGTGGTTGAGGCATCTTGCTGCAGAGCCAGAGGTTGGGAGTTTGATTCCTCACTGCGCCCCCTCAGGCGGGGGTTGGGCTCAAGGAGCCACAGGGTCCCTCCCAGCTGCTCTGCTGTTCCAAGATGATCCACTCTTCTTTATAGGAGGCTTTGAATGTCTCAACTAGTGAACTTGCATGTAGAACACTGCTCTGTCTTACCTGTCCATAAAAATGATCTTTGGGAATTCTAACTTGTTGTGTATCTTCTCTGGCTGTCCCAGGGACTGATTGAACTCAAATCGGGAAAGTTCAAAGGTCAGCACTGGAGGAAGCTTTGTAAACCAATGCTAGAACAAAAAAGATTAAATAAATACATATATTCAATATTTATTCATAAATACATATTTCAAAAAGGCTTTCTAATCTAGGCCAAAGATACACTGGAAGAACAGTAATAGCTTGGTTTATGAGCATAATTCATTCCAGAAACAAGCTTGTCAACCAAAACACTCTTATCACAAAGCAAATTTCCCCATAAGAAATAATGGAAACTCAGATGATTCATTCTGGGGTCCCACGGACCACATACTACACACACGAATTGCCAAAACACACACACACAAAATCCACATCCACACCATGGTTTAGGTACCTGACTGTGGAATCTGCTGTGCTTGGGACTAACAACTGAATTTTACTCTGTGTTTTAAATGTGCAGTTTGTAGCCATATACACACTTAACCAGCTGCCCCATGAGTGGAAATGGTTTGTAAAAAATCCTGACTAGTGCAAGGGAGACCTCTATTCCTCTTTCCTCCCTCATTTGGGGGCTGCCTGAAAGGGAAAGTTCCAGACAATCACCTACAATCCAGCAGGGGGAAGGAGGACAGCCACCACTGGCTCACTTGTGATCATGTGACCTGCTTCAGAGCTTATATATCAAGACATTGCTTGATGATCAAGGCAAAATTTAGAGGAAATGTTTGCTGGTCTTGCAAGATGTTCTTAAACCAAGTTACTCTTAAATCAAGTTATTAATGAACTTTTCTGTTCTGGTGGCTGAACACATACATGCCTAATTTAATTATTTAAAAATACAGAGCACCATATTTAGATAATACAACTAAGAGCCATTAACTCCAATAAGTTAACCTATAATAGCCAGGAAAAAAAATCCATATATATTGTCTACTGAAGTTGAATCTACATTGAATCACTTGGTACATAACGATTATCATTGCTCCAAGTACTATTTCTACTGAACATCAAACAAAATGATTTTCCAGGGCAATGCTAAGAACATGTCAGAGCATCTCCCAAATGTTGCCAGCTTTTACCAGACATTTATTGCGTGCTTCTCGGCAGATCTTGTAGGTTGCCATCTATACCTCGGAGCAATCTGTAGCTAGCTGAGCTAGCCTGTCAACTTACGGTGTGTGTGTGTGCATGCATGCGCGCGAGTGTGTGAAGGTGGTGCAAGGCTCTTTGTATGCTCATTTTTTACATTTAGTTTTAAATTTTGTCTTTTATGGATGTAACCCACCTTTGTATACTCCCTTTTTAAGCTTTAAACACTATCCTTTCATGATATAAGCTGCATTGGGCCCCTTTTTAAAGAGAAAGGCACAGTCAAAATACTTTAAATAGAGAACAACTTCTGTTTCCACGAATTGTGCCTAAATTCAGCAAAAGCCAATGCAAAGGCTCCAGATTTCTTGCCTTCAGTTTTGGCTCACCACCAATGATAATAAACTGGAGAGGGAAGCGGCAACAGAATACCTATCAACTAGATTCCTGAACCCTCCAGGTAGAGCTTGTAGAATGTTACAGGGTTTCAGGCAACTACTTAAGCTCCCAGAGCTGAGGTAGAAGGCTGATAATCTCTGGCTTTCAGATCCCCTGCCTTAACATTCTGGGAAACTTTAAAAATCATGACACTTTTAGCTTTCTGTATATTTCCACCAGATCCATAACAACGCCAGATGCCCACTTTTCAGAAATCTCTGCTGTGGGACATTCGTTTCCCTTCTCCCTTCTCCCTGGCCCCCACCCCACCCTCAGGCTCTTATTTCTCCTTACGCACTCCTCCTCATGTATTTCCAAAAAAGGGAAATTCTGGTCGTGTCACTTAACAAGGTTCTGCTTCCAAAGATATTTTGAGAGAAACAGCCTACAGGTGGCTCACAAATTCAACGAAGAAAGCAAGAACAGCGAAATCACTCGGGGCAAGGAATGAAAAAGAAAGTAGAATGTAGAATAAGACAAAAGGGGGGGGGGACAAGATGGCCGCGAGCAGCAAAGACGTTAGCTGAAAGCAGTCCCGGCTAGCGTCGAATGTATCCCAGGTCTCAAGAGGGTGTTTCCACTTCAAGACCACCCGCTGGGAGCAGAAGACATCCCAGAATCGATCCGGGGCACTCAGGTGTGGTTCCCCCTCCTTGTGAGGGGTTTGAAACCCCTGGGGTATTCCCGTGCGGCTGAGACCTTGGGAGATCCCGACGGAAGTTGAGCTGCCTCTACCCCTCCAGAAACGTGAGTGGCTTCTTTCCACCAGATAGCCCCTTCAAAAATATAAATCAAGCAACTTACCGAAAAGAATTTGCTTCTCCCTAATCACTTCTCCGGCCTATTCGTTATTATCTGCCTCTCGGGAGGACTGCACTTTCACTTTCATCTTTCATCTTAAGGCAGATTAACCCTAAAGTATCCGTTCCACCTCTGTTATGCTCTTCGGACTCTGTTGGCTTAAAAGTGGGTACAGCACGCCATCTACTGGACTTTTCCATGTATGCAACCTCACATACATTTTTGAAAGCAGCAAGCCAACTGGAATAAGATTAACCCCTTAGAGACTCTGTAATATTTCTGAGAAGAGGCAATTGATCCTTTTACCACCACAATATAGTAAATATACCACGCAACAACCTGGACTCTTTCGGTCAGCAGAATTTTTGTATTACAAACCTTCAGCAATGAGCAAAACTCCATCCATACAAAAGAAATTTTCCTCTATATCTTCGGCCCATCCAGCAGTCATGTCCCAGCAATCAACTCAATCTAGCCAAATCCTAGATGCACTCAACCAGTTGAATTTAACCCAGGCCAAGCTGATATCATACCAAAGCACTGGATTTTCCAATTTAAGAGCGGAAATGAAAGAGGGTTTTTCGAAAGTGGACACTAAACTAGAAGTTTTTGGTGGACGTTTACAAGCGTTGGAAGAAAACATGAATGTCACTGACTTTCGTCTAGGAGAAATTGAAGCCACAATGGAATCAACAAGCAGACTGGTTCTTACACAGGAAATTGAAGCCTCCTCCAAAATTCTAAGGATCCAAAATCTTACTGTTGACAAAGATGAAAACCTCTACACCATAGTAGGAGACAGCCTGGCCACCCTACTTGAGGCACCCGTTGAAGAATTTCTCGGCGAGGTAGACGTGATCTACCGTCAACCTACGGCTTATACCAGAAGAAACAAACTCCCTCCTGAGGTAATAGTCAAATTGGTCAGAAGATACACTCGAGATTGCATCCTCAAGGCTATTCAAGACAAAGAGGTGGAAATCAATAAATCCAAAGTGACAATACTGAAAGATGTCCCTTGGGAAGTCCGCCAACTGCGAAAAGAATATACATTTCTCACCAAACTTCTGCTCAAGCATGATATAAGATACAAGTGGCTTTACCCCCAAGGTTTGTCTTTCGAATGGGAAGGAAAATTACAGAAAATTGAATCCCACCAGAAAGCTAGAGCCTTCGCCGAAAAAAATGCAGGGAAGTTGGGTTACTCCCCCTCCTCTTCTTCACCATCCTCTTCCGAAGGTGAGGATACGACCGGAACTCAAACCACCACCAAAGATGACAGCCGAGACAACCAGACTTCGAAACAAGAGACTTTAAAGCATGATCAAGATCCTTGTGGCGCAGTGGGAGGTGCCAGGCCGAAACACTATCTCAGGCCAAAATCAGGGAAGAAGAAATATCGTTGGAAGTAATAAGATGGCTCAGAAAATCCTAACGTGGAATATTAATGGTCTGAACACCCCACAGAAGCGTCGAAAGACCTTCAATATCCTCCAAAAACAACAATGTTCAATCATCTGCTTACAGGAAACCCATATATTGAGAAAACATGAACAATATTTAATGCAAAATAAATTGGGAAATTTATTCTCTACATCAAACAAAGAAAAGAAGCAAAATGGGGTGGCACTATACATTAAACCAGAGCTCTCCCCAACCCTTCTGGAAAAAGATGAATCAGGCATATGGATCCTTGTCCAGGCAAATATCCAATCTAAAGAAACAATTATTGCTGGTATATACGCCCCCAACGATAATAATGGAAGACAAACTTTCTTTGAAGAACTGGCCCAGAAACTGCTGCAATATGGAAATCATCAGCTTATAATATTGGGAGATTTCAATGCCGTTCATATTCCATCTGTAGACAGGAAAACACCAAAAGGGAAAAAATCCAAGACTTCATCCTCCACACTGCCCAAATCGTTCCTGGACATGTCTGATATTTTAGAACTTCATGATATCTGGAGAAGGAAAAATCCACTAAAAGACGGTTTCACCTTTTATTCAAAACAATACGCCTCCTTCTCCCATATAGATATGTGCTGGGCCACATCCGATCTTCTACTAAATACACGGGATATAGAAACCTTACCCCGAACATTATCCGATCACAATGCCATTTTATGGACACTGAAATCTTCGGGTAGGCCCAGACACTGGAAAATTAACTCAGCTCTCTGGACTGATAAAGAGTTCATTTCAGAGGCCGCTAAAGATCTGAATCTGTACTTTGAAACTAACTTGAATAAGGGTACACCACTCAAAACAGTGTGGGATGCCTTAAAGCCATACTTTAGAGGGTTTGTTATCCAATATATGGCAAGACGGAATAAAGAGAGGAAAAAGCAATCTGAATCAATTCTTAATATGATGAAAAAGCTTGAAACGGACTTAATTCACGATCCCCGCAACGACCAGTTGAACAAAGACTTGGCTTCTTGTAGGCATGAACTAAACCTGATCCTGACTGCAGATATAGCTCACAAAATCAAGTTGGCCAAACTGAACTTTGTGGAAAATGCAAACAAACCAGGTAGATGGTTAGCCTACAGGTTAAAAAAGGTACAATCTCAAAAACTCATACTCTTACTCAAAGACAAAACTGGGGAAAATCAGACAGAGCAGTTACAAATCCAAAAAATTATAGAGGAATACTATTGAACAAAGCCCCTGGACCCGACTCAATACCGGCTATATTTTACAAAAAATTCTCGGAGACAATCTCTGGAAATATGAAAAATCTCTTTACATCCATTTTAGAAGGCAAAGATATACCAGATTCCTGGAAATCATCGCATACGACACTGATTCCTAAAGAAGGGAAATCTAAAGACTTGATACAGAACTACAGGCCAATTGCCCTCCTAAACGTGGATTATAAAATTTTTGCAACCATTCTGGCCAACAGATGGCGGACGATTCTACCTTCTCTGATATCACATGATCAGACTGGCTTTCTTCCGAAAAGGCAGCTCCAATCCAACATCAGAACTTTTCTAAATGTGTTGGAATACTATGAATCCCACCCCGAGAAGCAAGTAGCCTTTGCATTCATTGATGCTGAGAAAGCCTTTGATAATGTATCCTGGTCTTTACTTAAAACTCAGTTAGATTATCTACAGTGTGGCCATAGAATGCTGTGAGCAATTGAACAAATCTATTCTACTCAAAATACCAGGATTGTAGTCAATGGCCACCTTACAAAGTCAACATATACAAAGGTACCAGGCAAGGATGTCCCCTCTCCCCCCTCTTGTTTATATTAACTCTGGAGATACTTCTTCATGTTATAAGGGGAAATTCTGGTATTCAAGGCCTACAAAGCAAGGGAGAAGTTTATAAGGTACAAGCCTTTGCAGATGATTTGATGGTAATCATGGAGAACCCCCAGACTTCCTCCTTAGAACTCCTAAAGATTTTGGAGGCATATTCTAAAATTTCCGTATTAAAGGTAAATAGAGAAAAAACATTGTTGCTAACTAAAAATATGACTCCATCCATGATTGAAAAACTGGTAAATCAATCTGGTTTCCAACATGCTAATAAGGTAAAATACTTGGGTATTACTGTATCTAACCGATGTAACTCTTTATTTAAAGACAATTATGTTAATGTTATAAAAACAATCAAAGCTGATTTCGAAACTTGGTCAAGACTCCAGCTATCCTTAATGGGCAGAATTGCTGCAGTTAAAATGAATGTTCTACCTAAACTGCTTTTCTTATTTCAATCTCTGCCTATATTACCAAACTTTAAGATCATCACAGATCTGGAAAAAAGTATACGCATATTTATATGGCAAAAGAAAAAAGCAAGGATTAAAAATGTCTATTTACAGGACAGAACCAAATTTGGTGGCTTTGCCCTTCCTAATCTAGTATTATATTACAAAGCAGCTGCCATGACCTGGATTAAAGACTGGATTCTGATGACAAATAAAAGAATATTGCAGCTTGAGAGTTATGGCCTTGACTAGGGCTGGCACCACTACATGTGGTACAAGGGCAATATACCTACCCTCTTTAAAAAGCAATGGATAAGGAATGCCTTAGTTAAAATATGGTTATCGATTAAAAAACAATTTTACTTCAAAGTACCATTGTGGTTATCTCCGCTGGGAGCGATTTATAGCTCCCATGCAAGTGAAATCTCAAATGTTATAACTTATAGACACCTTCTGAATGCCGACCTCTCATTGAAACCATTAGGGAAATTACTACCAGAAGGTTACAATTTAGATTGGTGGAAGTATCAACAAATATACTCACACTTCAAAGAGCTTTCCAAAGAGGGTGGATTTACGACTACTGATACTCCATTTGATAAAATACTTTCCTCTGGTGATTCCAAGCCTCTTAGTAAATTTTACAGTATACTGCTAAATGAAAAAATGACTGATACACTGGTCAAAGACACTATGATAAGATGGGCAGAAAACTTTGGCTACACTATTCATCTAAATAAATGGGACTCTTTGTGGAATACAGTTAAAATCTTTAAATCTAATTCGTTTAAGGAAAACTGCTATAAGATGTTTTATAGATGGCATTTTGCACCACACCGTTTATCTAAGATGTATAATTGTCACCTAAATGTTGGAAATGTAAATATGACTGTGGTACCTTTTACCATATGTGGTGGACATGTAAAGAGGCAAAGGCATATTGGAAAATGGTAAAATTATTTTTAGAAAGATCTCTGAAAATTAAGACAGAGCTTAGACCAGAATTATTCTTATTAAATATAGTAGATATAAATATTTCTTATGATCAGAGATATGTACTCCACCATGTAATTGTTGCTGCAAGGATACTGTATGCGAAATTCTGGAAACAACCAAACGCGCCAACAGAGAAGAATCTTCACGAAAAGATAAGAGAATGCATCGAAATCGACAGACTCTGCGGCTATCTAAAGGGAGACTATGATGAGATCTCTCGGAAAAGATGGCAAGAAGTAACAAATTTATTAGCATTGTGATAATACTTGGCAATTTTATCAATATGTCAAATCACTATTTTTACTTTGCTTGATATACTCAATGTAAAATTTTAAAAACTGTATCCCCCCCTTTCTTCCTTTCCCCCATACCCTTTCCTTTTGTTCTTCCTTTAATAACCCAATAAAATTCTTTAAAAATAAAATAGAATAAGACAAAAGGGACAGAATCCAAAGCAAAAAGCATACCATTAGGTTAAGAACTGTACCTTGACCCTCCGAAATTATGGAGGCACAGGCAGACAGGGAGGCCTCAGCAAAGAGATTTTTTTTTAAAAAACACACCTGCTCATCACAAGGCTCATTTACAAGGTCAGCTCCTGGCATAGATAATACACAACCCCAATTTCACAACATGATCATGCTAGGTTGATATTTGACACCCCTCAAAGAGATTGCACTGCATCCTCTGAGATTTTACACAACTGCATTTGTTGCTGGTTTCCTTGTTAATTCTACTGAAAGGCAAAACAGCACAATTCACCTCTTGCCCATCCTTCACTGACTGATTCGGAGAGGCTCCGGTTTCCTTCTCGACCATGGCGCCTTCCAAGCACTCGTACAGGTTTCTATAGCCGTTGACCTGCAGGGGATACTGGCCAAAAGTCTCTATTTTGGAAAATGTCTTGCCTGAAGAGGGAGGGAGAAAAATCACAAGCCACTGATTAAAAACAAAACGAGAACAACATACTTATTGAAAGGCATGGCTACAGAACCTTCCAAGGAGTCTTTATTAAACTGTCTTCATCTGTCTTGATTAGAACCAAAAATGAGTAACAAATATGACAGGGCTGTCCAACTTTGAACAGGCCGAGGTCTACTTTTTCCAGCCCAAAGTGCCTGAGGGCTACTAAATGAATACCTCTACTTACGAATTTTATCTGTTCCCAGCACATGCTCATAAGTAAAAAAAAATGTAAGTAGAGCAGTGGTTTCCCATAAGAATGTATTGAAAATCAATTAATCTGTTCTGGAGGGAACATATTTCAATGCATTTCTATGGGAAGGCAGACCCATGCACATGCTTCCCCTGCACCTGCTCAAGACAGTGTGGGTGGGTGCAAGTGAGGCGCATGCATACTTGCACAGATCGCCCCTTCCAAGGGGCAACCCACGTCACCATGCACATGCCTTCCTTGCACCTGCCTCAAGCAGGTGCAAGGCAAGTGTGTGCATACTTGCGAGCAGGCCGGGCAAGCGACGGTGGCAGATCCTCCACCACTGCTTGCTTGGGCTGCTGGAAAACTTTTTTAAAATACGGTGTGCTTTCCCTCCCAACCTGCTCGGAGCCTGATTCAATTCTCCTTCCCCTCCGGCCTCCTCCTCCTCCTTTTCCCCCTTCTCCCTTCCAGCCCCCTTGCTGCTGCCGTTGCTGCCGCCCATGGCTCTCGCTCACCTCCGCCATGTTCACCACGTAGCTGGGGCGGGCTGAGGAAGCAGCGGGGCAATCACATCGCCACAGCGGCGCAAGCAGGAGAGAATGGCATGTCCACGACCCCACCTCTTACTGTCCCCCCCCTTCCCTCCGCTCCACACCAGTGGCTCAGCTGTGGCGCGCTGATCATCTGGCCAGTGGAGGGAGCAGCGGACTGCGCCATGGCCCTTGAACTGCCCCGCTCAGCTGAGACAGTGGGTTGGCAGACCCAAAACTTTGCTGGGACAGTGGTGGTCCTTGGGATGGGGGAGGGAGGGTGGTGGAGAACTTATCCCATCACTGTTTTTATTAATGGCCGGCATGCTACTTTTGAAACGTTCACGGGCTACCGGTAGCCCACAGTCTACCTGTTGTGCAGGCCTGAAATATGGAAATGTCTTGATTCTACAATCTAGGCTCTTATGAGATACATTTCTTCCTGCAACAGTGTTGTAGTTTTAAAAGAAAATTGCTCACATTTTGTCCCTTATGAGCACAGGAAGTTGCTTTACTAAATAAGACCCCAATCCTCCCAGCCATGACAACTGGCACCACACTATCCAACATCTTTTCTAACATGCAATGTGAGAAATTCTGATAGCCTTTCCCATAAAAATTCCAATTCTGGGCTGTACTCCTGATAGCAGTCCTGGGAACATCATACAGCACAAGGCTGTACAAACCTCTCCCTCTCTCCTTAGCTCCTCTGAGAAGCCAACACACTTGTGTACATGTTGCCTCCTTGGGATCAGATGGCAAAGCTCACACAGGAAAAGCCATCATGGAGTAGATGGTGCCCATTCGTTCTGCAGTTGAGGATGGCAAGACACGAAGCAATAGATCCAAATTACAAGCAAGCATTTGGACCAAACATTAGGAGGAACTTAATGAGAGTAAGAACTGTTCAGCAGTAGAGTAGATTTTCCTTCAGGGTTGTTTTTTTGTGATGGATTATCAGTGGCCCTTGGGATCTATAATCCCATGATTTCACAGATTTTGGATTGGAACACAACTCTGATGCTATTGCTAGGCAAAGACATCTACAATGGAATCAAACACCCTCCTAAAGAAACGCATCAAACAGGAACGCGATTCTCGTGCACTAGCTGCTTACCTTCATGAATGCCTTCGGTTAGGCAAGTTCCATAAAAAAGCTGAACCATCGGGTTCTCTGATTTATCCTGGGGGCTACTGCTTCAGGCAAAACAAGGAGAGAGGAGGACAATGTGTTGAGATCATGAGACACAATGCCCCTTTTCAGGGGAAATCCACCACCCTTGAGCTTTCTTTCTGCGTGGCTCAACAACCAACAATGCCAAGTGATTGCAAACTACCCACAGATTGACGAGTCGGACTGCAACAAAGGCCTGTCCCCCTTGCATAAGCAGCGTGGTGGGGTGGTGGAGGAGCCCCCCGGCCCCGGCACCTTTGACGGACTGTGCCATGACACGATCCTCCTTTTGCAAACTGAAATGCCTCAACCCAGTTCCAGTTCTGGCACCCGTGAGCATGGACCGTGGGTCCATGCGCTTTAGACAGCATGGACCCAGGGTTCGGAAGCTTTAATGGCCAACTTGGTTACCAAGTTAGTGATGCCAAAACTCATGAGAGGTCATGGGCCTGCAGTAATTGTGCTGAACAGAAAGTCTCTCTCTCTCTCTCTCTCTCTAGGCTAAAGAATTACAATGTGCACCAAGTGGGAGCTGCAGCCCTTTATTTCAATCCAAGTCTGATGCTCAGCCCCCAAATGTGATACAAGGGAGCATAAGAACCCGCTCTCTTTTCTCACTGTTAATTCAGTACTAACACGTGCTTTTTATTTCATGTCAATTACTGTACCAATCACGAAGCAAACATTTCTGGGGACTCACGTAACATTCACAGTCAGCTGGAAAGCATCTTCTAGCCAGTCCAGAAGCTTGTGGGTAAACTCACTCACGTCTTGCTGGAAAGAAGCCAGAAATCAAACACCACAATTAGCATCATTCTTTTTTTTTCTTGCTGACAAAAATCTATTTCAGTGGTTTCACAGTTTAGGTTTTAATGTGTGTTTATTACTATGAGCGTGGCGACAAGAAGTGTAGCAGAAAACCCAAACATAAAATAAAGAGCAAGATTTGTGCATTGGAAGCGCAGGATGTGATTTAAGGTCTCATTCAGATGGGCTCTTGGGCGAGGATGGGGTGCACCTCACCACTATTGGTAGGAATATTTTTGCCAAGAGAATAGCAAATTTGATAAAGAGGGCTTTAAAAAACTGAGTTCTCAGGGGGAGGGAGAAAATCTTCTTAAGGGTAGGAATCCAGAAGGGATGGTGGGGAATAGCCCAAATGATGCAGTAGGAACAAGAGAAGGAGTATTACAGTCCAACATTGCAAGGGAAAATAGGTTAAGCAGAGGGCTTGTAAGAAGGACACAGAGCCTTAAATGTCTCTATGAACGCCAATGCACAGAGCCTGAGAAAGAAACAGGAGGAGCTGGAACTCCTAATACAGCAAAATAAATATGATATACACCAGGGCTGTCCAACTTTGAACAGTCCGAGGTCTATTTTTTCCCGACCTAAAGTGCCTGAGGGCTACTACACTAAAACCTCTACTTACGAATTTTATCATTCTGAGCACATTGCTGATAAGTTTAAAAAAAGTAGAGCAGTGGTTTCCCATAGGAATGCATTAATTTCTGGAGGGAACAGATTTTAATGTATCCCATGGGAAGGCTGACCATGCACGTGCTTCGCTTGCACCCACTCAAGCCAGTGTGGGTGGGTGCAAGGAAAAATGCAACCTCTCAGAGTTCACTCTTTTCCATAGAACCGTGTGTGTGTGTGTGTGTGTGTGTGTGTGTGTGTGTGTGTGTGTGTGTGTGTGTGTGTGTGTGATTAGCTCTGATAAAGTAGAATGCTGCCCTCGGATGCAGCGTGGTGGTGGCGGTGGCCACCGGTCATCAACTGGCAGTGCAGGATCAGAAACTCCATGAAGGACTGGTGGTCAGTGTGTAGGAAGTCAGCCTTCGGAGTGGAGAGAGGACAGAAGCGGGGGTGTGGGGACTTGTGAGGAGGGCACTCTCTGTGTGTCCTTTGCCTTTTTGTCGAGTGCCTCCGCGTTCTCATTTGAAAAAGGCAGAGGAAAACAACTGGGCACGACTAAACGGGAGAGAGCTGTGATCGGGTCGCCCTGCATGGGTGAAAAGGCTGCTCCTCCCTCCCTCCGTCCCGTCTTCCTTTCTTTAACCCCTTCAGGTGCCTGCGAGGTGAAAGCAAGCTGCCTCCTGCGCTTCCCCGGCAGCTTGAGGGTTGCTATGGCAAACTCGGCAGCTGCTGCTGCTGCTGCTCGCGTCCTGCTTGTTGCATTTTGGTCACAACATAAAGGCAAAACAGGACCACGGGTGGGAGAAGAGGGGCTGGCTGAGCTGCCATGGGGAGTTGGCTCCCCTCGGCAAGCCCCGGGATGAGTTGACGAGAAAGTGATCCAGCTGGGGCAGTAAGAACCGGTGAGGGCAAGACATCTGAACCATAAAGTCCAGGAGGAGAAAAAGGGAAAGGGGGAGAACGGGTGGGAAAGGGGAGACCAGCAGGACTGTGGGGAAATTGAGCAGTCGAGACAGGGTTCAGAATCTGAACGCTAAAGTGTTTCTAGCCCCCGCTCCTGCCGCCGCTGCCGCCGCCCCACCACCACCACCACTGGAGCTGCTTGAGAAAGCAAGCGAGCCCGGCACCGGCGGGCTCCCAGGCACTTTGCTGGTTCCCCCCCCCCCAACACAGACCTGGCGGGCGACGGCCGGTCTGCTGGGCTCACTCATTTTCTCCAGTTGGTGGGGCTTGCTGGACCCATTCAGTGTTTCTGGCCCCGCTCCCGCCGCCGCCGCCGCCGCCGCCCCACCACTGGAGCTGCTTGAGAAAGCAAGTGAGCCCAGCACCGGCCGGCTCCCAGGCACTTTGCTGGTCCCCCCCCAACACAGACCTGGCGGGCGACGGCTTCATCGGCGGTGGCACGCATAGGCCGGTCTGCTGGGCTCACTCATGTTCTCCAGTTGGTGGGGCTTGCTGGGCCCATTCAGTGTTTCTGGCCCCGCTCTCGCCGCTGCCGCACCACTGGAGCTGCTTGAGAAAGCAAGCGAGCCCAGCACCTGCCGGCTCCCAGGCAGTTTGCTGGTACGTGAGGGGGGGAATTCCCCCCCAACACGGACCTGGCGGGCGACCTCTGAAGGCGCCGCGGTCGACTGGTCGACCGCGGTCGACGTGTTGGACAGGCCTGATATACACTAATTGGCATTACTGAAACCTGGTGGGATGAGACTCGTGATTAGAATGTAATTATTGGAGTTATAACCTGTTTCAAAGGAACAGACCTAGTAAGAAAGGAGGAGGTATAGGTTAAGCAGTTTATGTTATGTTATTATGTTAAGGACGTTTATGCTGCTGAAGAAATCCAGGATACACAACTATGAAGTGAGGTTGAGTGTATTTGGGTGGAAATTAAGGGGGAGAATAATGGGAGGGGTAGCATTGTGGGGGTATATAATAGACCTCCAAACCAGCCAGAGGAGTCTGTGAGTCAAAAGAGAGGGATGTAGTACTAATTGGAGATTTTAACTATCCCGATACAAGTTGGCAGTCTAACTCAGCTAAAAACGCAAGGTCCAATGAATTCCTTAATGGCCTTGCAGACAATTTCATGGCTCAGAAGGTAAAGGAGGCAACAAGAGGAAAAGCTATTTTAGAACTGATCTAACTAACAGAGAGGACCTTGTAAATGGGGTTGAAGTGGTAGAAGTGACCATGCTCTTTTGTAATGTGTTATACAGTGGGAAGGTAAAGCTAAGTATAGCCAGAGAAGCATCCTAGACTTTAAGAAAGCCAATTTTTGTAAACCTAGAGAATTATTGGCTATAATTCCATGGACTGAGGCAATGAAAGAGATGCAAGTCTGAGATGGATGGGAATTCCTTAAAAGTGAGATGTCAAAGGCACAATCTAAAACGGTTCCACCAAGAAGAAAAATGGGAGATGTCTAAGGAAACCTCACTGGTGGAATAAAGAACTTTCAAGTCAGCTAAATATTTTTAAAGCCATGTATAGGAAATGGAAAAATGGGGAATGCACCAAAGACAAATATAAGCAAATAGCCAGTATATGCAGGAGGATGGTAAGAAAAGCTAAAGCACAGAATGAACTTAGACTGGCTAGAGAGATTAAGGATAGTAAAAAGGTTTTGTTTTTTTGATATGTCAGCAGCAAAAGGAAAACTAAGGAAATGATAGGGTCTCTGCGTGGTGATGACAACCAATTACTAACAGAAGACAGGGAAAAGCCAGAATTCTTCATTGCCGCCATTTTCTCCAGAAAGGAAAAAAAGAGGTCATTCAGGTTGAAGAGTAGATGAGTTTGGATGGAAATTGCAGCATAGAATAGGTAGAGAGCTAGTACAGGAACACCTGGAAAAATTAAATGAATTTAAGTCTCCTGGGCCAGATGAATTACACCCAAGGATATTAAAACATAAGAACATAAGAAGAGCCGTGCTGGATCAGGCCAAAGGCCCATCTAGTCCAGCTTCCTGTATCTCACAATGGCCCCACCAGATGCATCTGGGAGCGCATGAGACGAGATATGTTTCCTGATACCACTCCCCTGCATCTGGCCCTTGAAATACCCCGGTTTTAAGCCTGGAGATTACACATCTCCATCACGGTTTGTAACCTGTGATGGACTTTTCCTCCAGGAAACTGTCCAATCCCCTTTTGAAGGCATCCAGGCCAGATGCCATCACCACATCCTGTGGCAGGGAGTTCCATAGACTTACAACGCGCTGGGTGAAAAAATATTTTCTTTTGTCTGTTCTTACTCTCCCAGCCCTCAATTTGAGTGGATGTCCCCTAGTTCTGGTATTTTGTGAAAGGGAGAAGAGATTCCCTCTATCCACTTGACTCATGCCCTGCATTATTTTGTATGTTTCCATCATATCCCCCCTCGGGCGCCTTTTTTCCAGACTAAAGAGCCCCAAATGTTTTAGCCTTTCCTCATAAGGGAGGTGCCCCAGCCCAGTAATCATTTTAGTCGCTCTCTTCTGCACCTTTTCCAGTTCCACTATGTCTTTCTTGAGATGCGGTGACCAGAATTTTACACAATACTCCAGGTGCGGCCTTACTATTGTTTTGTATAATGGCATTATTATGTTGGCTGTTTTATTTTCAATCCCCTTTTTGATAATCCCTAGCATGGAATTGGCCTTCTTCACAGCTGCCACACATTGGGGAGACACCTTCATGGAGCTGTCCACCAACACACCAAGATCTCTTTCCTGATCTGTCACGGATAACTCAGAGCCCATGAGTTGATAGATAAAGTTTTATTACCCTTTATATTGCTAGCCATGCGTTCCTCAAAATCTTTCTTTTCCTCTCTTATCATCTTCTTACATTTCTTTTGCCAGAGTTTGTGTTCCTTTTTATTTTCCTCATTTGGGGAGGATTTCCATTTACAGAAAGACCTCTCCTTGCGCTTCAGAGCCTCTCTAACTCCACTCATTAACCATGCTGGTGCCCTCTTGGACTTAAATGAGCTCTTCTTTCTTTGTGGTATGCACTTGTGCTGGGCCTCTGTTACCGTTGTTTTAAACAGGCTCCATGCACTCTGAACAGATTGGATTCTTCCAACCTTCCCCTTCAATTTCTTTCTAACTAGTTTCCTCATCTGAGGGAAGTTTGCCCTTCGAAAATCAAGGGTTTTTATGTCTGATTTGCTTGACACTCTTCCTCCAACATGCATGGCGAAGGAGATTGCAGCATGGTCACTGTTCCCCAGAGGCTCAGTGACATTCACATCCCTGACCAGGTCCTGAGTATCACACAGTATTAGATCCAGAGTTGCCTGTTCTCGGGTGGGCTCCATGACAAATTGCTCTAAGACACAGTCATTCAGCAAGTCGAGAAACCCAGTTTCTCTTTCTTGCCCGGAGCTCGCATTGGCCCAGTCAAGGTGGGGATAATTGAAGTCCCCCATGATTACTATCCTATCCTTCTGAGACACCTCCATGATTTGTCTCGTCATTTCAAGGTTCCCCTGAAGTTCTTGATCTGGAGGGCGATAGCATACCCCAACTATCACTTCACCCCTTGGACCTGGTAGTTTAACCCACAGTGATTCTATGGTGGAGTCAGACCCTCTGTCAATCTCCATTCTGCTGGATTTTACCACTTCTTTAACATAGATGGCCACTGCCCCTCCAACCCGCCCCTCTCTATCCCTTCTATAGAGTTTATAGCCTGGGATTGCTGTATGCCACTGGTTATCTACATTCTACCAGGTTTCTGTTATGGCTATTATATCAATGTTATCCCTAGCTGCCAAATGTTCAACTTCTCCCATTTTTGGTCGGAGGCTTCGAGCATTGGCGTAGAAGCACCTGTACAGTGGGTTCTGCAACAACAGCTGCTGCTTTGTTCTCCCCCCCCCCCACAGCTATTATTTTCGGCAGACGAACTATCACATTCCATTATTCTCCCAGTACTAATACCTGCTATGTCATCTCTATGTGATTCTCTACCCTTTCCAACCTCATTCCCTGTGGATGAGGTGTTCCGAACCAGATGCCACTCAGCTCCTGTCGGCTTTCCCCCAGTTATCAGTTTAAAAGCTGCTCTGCAGCCTTTTTGAGGTTGAGTGCCAGCAATCTGGTCCCATCCTGATTCAAGTGCAACCCGTCCCTCCTGAACAGGTTTGGCTTGTCCCAAAATGTCCTCCAGTTCCTGACAAATCTAAAGCCCTCCTCTCGACACCATCGCCTCATCCACGCATTGAGGCTTCTGAGCTCTGCCTGCCTGGTGGGTCCTGCACGAGGAACAGGTAGCACTTCTGAAAATGCTACCTTGAAAGTCCTGGACTTCAATCTTCTTCCTAACAACCTGAACTTGGCTTCCAAGACTGACCGCTTGGCCTTCCCGACATCATTTGTACCTACATGTACCATGACCACTGGCTCCTTCCCGGTTCTCTCTAACAAGCTATCTAGATTTCTCATGATGTCTGCAACCTTTGCACCTGGCAGGCAAGTGACCATACGGTTATCATGCTCATCGCAAATCCATCCCTCCGTATTTCTAATTATAGAATCCCCTAGCAGAAGGAGCTTCTCTCCTGCAGCCTGTTCTTCTACATGTACCTGATCCTGTATCTCATCAATTGTGATGAGGGAGAGATCCTCAGGTGGAACCAGTTGTTCCTCGGTGTGTGCCTCATGAGGTGTGATGAGGGAAAGAGCCTCAAATTGATTGTGCAATATGAGACTCTCTGAGCGATCCCTTGGCCTTCTACTCCCTTTGAGTCACATTCCTCCACACATCTACCTCCTGGGTTGGGGAAGTGATTACATCATCAGAAGTGTGCCCTGTCTCTTCTTGGACCTGGATAGTCTGTTCCGCTCTGTCCAAGAACCGCTCAAGCTCCTTAATATGTTGCTGGTTCGATATGCAGGCCTCTAGCTCCTGGACCTTCTCTTCTAATAGTGCAACCAGCTTGCACTTGCAGCAAGTGTAGTTCTCTGTGCGTTTTGTCAAGATGACAAACATGGCACAAGTGTTACAGGTAACTACAGCTGCTCTCTCAGACTCCATTTTAATGAGTGCAGTATTCTGGGCCTTGAAGATTTTACAGTGTTACTAGCTACTAATCTAGAAATAATAATCTGGTACCAATGTTCCTCCTTTTATGTGAAAAATAAAATGTCACACGCTGTCAGGCACGCGGGCTGGTCAAACAGCCCTAGCTGAACAGCTCTTACCAAGAAACTTACCAGTGCTGTCTTCTTTCTCTTTTTCTCTCTCTGTAGGAGCTCTGCTTGCTTCCACACACCAGGCTCAAATGCTGAGGCTCAAATGCTTCTTCAGGGGGAAAACACTTAGTGTAACTCCACCCCCAAGCTCAGTGGAAGGCTTAGTTTGGCACCATCCCTGCTTCCTAGCAACTTCCTTTGTTTGGCTGAATAATGGCTCTTTGTAAAAGAACTGGCAGAAGTAATTTCAGAACCATCTTTGAGAAATCCTGGAGAACAGGGGAAGTCCCCATCGATTGGAGGCGGGCTAATGTTGTCCCCATCTTCAAAAAGGGGGGAAAAGAGGACCCAAATAATTACCACCCAGTCAGCTTGCCTAAGCACATCCGATCTTGCCTGATTTTGGAAGCTAAGCAGGGTCGGGCCTGGTTAGCACTTGGATGGGAGACCACTAGGGAATACCAGGTGCTGTAGGTGCCTGGAGTAGGAACTGGCAAGCCACTCCAGTATTCCTGCCAATAAATCTCCATGGACATGGAGTCACGAGGAGTCGGTCACGACTGTAATGACATAACACACACACAGCTTGATGTCTATTCCCGGAAATATTCTAGAACAGATTATTAAGCAGACAGTCTGTAATTATTTAACAGGCAACACAGGTTTCTCAAAAACAAGTCATGCCAGACTAATTTGATCTCTTTCTTTGATGGAGTTACAGGCCTGGTGGATGAGGGAAATGCTGTGGATGTTGTTTATCTTGATTTCAGTAAGGCCTTTGATAAGGGGCCCCATGACATACTTGCAAAGAAGTTAGTAGAATGTGGGATAGATAATGCTACTGTTAGGTGGATTTGTAATTGGTTGACTGATTCTATGCAAAGGGTGATCATAAATGGCTTCTCCTCAACATGGAGAGGGCTGACCACTGGGGTGCCCCAGGGTTGTTCGGGGTCCAGTGCTATTCAACATCTTTATTAATGACTTGGAGGAAGGAATAGAGGGTAGACTGATTAAATTCGCAGATGATAGCAATTTGGAAGAGGGTGACTAATTTCCTAGGGGATAGGATGAAAATCCAAAATGACCTTGACAGATTGGAGTGCTGGGCTAAAGGAAATGGAATGAGTTTCAAGAGAGAGAAATAAAGGGTCCTGCATCTAAGCAGAAAAAAATGAATTGCATAGGTATAGGATGGGAGACACCTGGGTGGAGAATAGTACCTGTGAACGGGATCTGAGAGTCTGGGTAGACCACAAATTGAACATGAGTCAGCAGCGTAACGCGGTGGCTAAGAAAGCCAATGGCCCTTGCGGTCTCTTATTGTTTGCATCGACAGAAGCATAGTTTTTAGAGAAAGGGACGTGACAGTACCACTCTATTCTGCTCTGGTCAGACCCCACCTGGAGTACTGTGTTCAGTTCTGTGCACCACTATTTAAAAAAGGATGTTGACAACCTTGAGCGGGTCCAGAGGGCGACCAGGATGGTTATTTAAAAGGATGTCATATCAGAGAGGGGGCTGGCCTGATTTCCATGGCTTCAGAGACTAGGACTTGGAGCAATTGTTTCAAACTACAGGAAAAGACATTCCATTTGAACATTAGGAAGAACTTCATGATGGTTAGAGCTGTTCAGCAGTGGAATATGTTGCCACAAAGGAGGGTGGTGGAGTCTCCTTTGGAGGTTTTTAAGCAGAGGCTGGATGGCCATCTGTCGGGTGTACTTTGAGGGGGGTTCCTGCATGGCAGGAGGTTGGACTTGATGGCACTTGAGGTCTCTTCCAACTCTAGGATTCCATGGTTCTAGGACACAATCCATATTCTTTTTCTATCTATCTGTCTACGATCTACCTATCTAAGTAACTAATTTTTTGATAGGCAGCCTCTCTTCTGACTAGACCTAAGGGGGCTCACAGTACTAAGAAAAGAAATGTTTTTTTAAAAATAAACAATTAACGTAGAAAACACTTAAATTATTTGATTGCTTTTCAATCAGGCAAAACATTAAAGGCCAAGAACCTCTATCAAAGGCAAACTAAAGGCAAATGTGCTTCTCCACGGATTGGAAGCATAAGAGTTTTCACAGAATCTCTGCAATACCTGAGGTTAACAAAAAAAAAAAATCAACATCCTGCACGTGGCCTTGGCCAGCAGCCTGCTCTTTCTGGGATGGGGAATGATTTTCCCACAAGCACCCACTGAGGCCATGCTAGCTCTGACCGCTGATGGATGCCCAGAGCAACCAAAGTGAAGCTCAATGCATGTCTCCTCCTCTCTGGCAGCTCTCTGAGACAGTGGCCATGTGAGGCCGCTCAGCCTCACCAGGAGGCTCGGCAGTACCAGGTGCTTCGGACTCACCTGCTGCTCCTCAGGAGACCTGAATGCGCCCCTGAGGAGTTCCAGAGCAGCCGTCGGATCCACAAATTTACGGAATGTCCCAAGCATTAAAGCAAAGAGGCACTGGAGTTCCTGCATGAAGGCCACGTTTTTTTTCTAGGCAAGAAAGAAAGCACAATGATTCAGATCAAGGGGTTGTTGTTGGGGTGCCCCCAATTTGTGTTACTTTGTTTGAGTTATGCTGATGTTGCTTTAAAGCCTGAGGTTGGCCTTGGTGCTGGTGCCCCAACCTGGGATCTTCCATAAAGGGCACACAAGATTTAAATAACTGCTCCAACAAAAGCCAGCCAACTCCAACAGTGTTGGAATGGTTGACTAATAAACTCAGTTGCGTCAAGAGTTTGTGTCCTGGAAGCCACATTTTCCGGTCAGCTTGTTGGCAGTTTATTTTGCGGATCTGATTTGTAGGGCAAACTCATCGGATTCTCAAGCCCCTGTGGGCTTCACCTCCCTCCAGGCTGCGTGTGTCACTTGAAAGGAGCAGGATCATGGGACCACTGCCCGCTGGTAGCAAAAACGGGCAGACACCTGCTCCCCCACCACCACCACAATCCAGTTTTAGGCAATGACAGAACACCAAGGTATGGAATGAGGAGGTCCCTCCTGATGGCTTACACTTCGACTATGGCAGTTTTCAAGGGCGCTTTCTGGCACGGCGTAGCTCAGCACCAAGCGTCGGAATTCAGGCAGCTGGAAAAGAGACTGGGAGGAAAAAAAGGCCCCTGTAAGTGGAAGTGTGGCCCCACAGGATCCCAGCAGGACCAACATCTGCTCTCATGGCCCAGCTCACAACAGGCGTCACCACTTGGCATTCATGGCTGTTTCCAGTATTATTTCCTAAACAAAAGCACCGGAGAAAAAGTGCTGCTCAGCCACAATTCCCCCCTGAAGGGGATCTGTTAGGTACAGAGAGTGGGTTTTTGCCGACATGCTTAATTCTGGAGGCAAATGACACACACCTAACAATTTTTGCACCCAGTGCCTAATCCTCCCAAATGCTTACATTCATAAAATCATGGAGTTGGAAGGTGCCTGGAAGGCCAGTACTGTAAAATCCACCACCATCCCTGATCAAGGCAGGAATCCAAGTTAAAGGGGAATCTGCCAGTGGGTTGTCTTAACTTTCTCTTGAACTTTCTCGGCATGGGAGCACTCGCCAACCCTCCTCTGTCGTCCTACTCTTAACAGTTAGGAAGTCCCCCCCCCCCGATATTCCCCTGAAATCTGATGCCCTGTAGCTGGAGCCCATTATAGTCCTGCCCCTTCCCTGCAGGACTCTCTTTCAAGTATTTTGAGAAGGGCTGCCCTATTTTCTCCCCTCACTCTTCTTTTCTCAAGGCTGAACAGGCCCAGTGCTCTCGGTCTCTCCTCCTCGGGCTCCCTTTTCCAGTCTCCCAATCATTCTGGTTGCCCTTTACGTGCAAGGATGACTCACGGGACTGTTAAAGCTCCATACTCTGTCTAATTCCTGCCTCCTTGTAGGTGGAGGCCTGAGGGTGCATAATGCCAGAGATAATTCCAGCTACAAGCACACCAGCTTCAGCTGCTCTATCCTGGCAGCTGGAACGGAAAGCCTGGGCCTGAAACACAGCTAGAACATTTTAAGCAGAAGCCACAGCCATGTTTACCTGGGTCCCTCATTGCAGGCCCAAACACAGACTTGCAAACCAGCATGCATAAAGGCAAGCAAAGACCACATCCGTTCCCCCAGTGAGCACAATGCACATAAGATGCTGGGAACCACCAGCAGCGCCATCTTACCTGTACGACTGCGCTGAACCAACATGTGTTCCCGATGTTTCTCAGCCCCACTGGCCATTCGGCCACTCTCTTCCAGTCATTGGGGGCAGGATGCTCGCCCCAAACATCACACCGTTTCCGTTTGGAGGGATGTGTGGCTTCTGGCTCAGAGGACCTGCCAAGGATCACACAGGAGCTGTGCTGGATTACAAGTCTGGCTAAGGTCCAATGCGAAACAGGCTCCCTGCATTCCAGGGGAGAGGCAGCTTCCCCCCCAAACTGTACCCTCTCTTGCCTCCCCATCACAATACAGTGACCCCCCCACCTACTGAGGGGGTTAGGGACCCAACCCAACCCGCAATAATTGAAAATCTGCAATATGCGGATGCAGGTCAGGGTGGACTTGGGGTGCCCAGCTGGGAGCTCTTGTACTTACCCCCAGCCTGGCGCTGCCCCAAATGGGCCTGTAAGGGCCTTTCCGGATCTTCTGGAGGCCCCAAAAGGGCCTCCCTGCGACCGGAAGTCATTTCTGAGGCCTCCAACAGGCCCTCCCCCCCTTACCCCAGGCCTTTCCTCCTTACCCCAGAGGATCTTTTTTCATATACTGTGGTCCCGCGACATAGCGGGACCGCAGTATACGAACTGCGCGGGGGACCACTGTACCACCTGGGGTGGACAAAGTAGCCCACCAGTTCAAGAGGACAGGCTTGGCAGAAGGTCCTTGGCCTGCATGAACAATCCTCTAGCAGATCAGATATAAGGCCTCTGGTCATACTGCAGGGCTTCTGTGCAAGCCTTAGACTGCATAGCTACACAAAACAACACTTGACCCAAACCCAGCCCAGGAAATTCCACAACCAGGCAGAAAATCCTCCCCTCTCTTCATGAATGACATCACTACACTGATGAATGCAGGACGGCGGGGGGAGGAGGACAGTTCGGCATACCTGTTCCCTGAGATATTGGGATCATCGTTTGTGGCAACATGACCCCTTGGGAAATTCTTGTCTCCAGGAGGGACAGCTGCCTGAAGAACAGTCTTGCAGTCTGGAGTTCCATCAACTGGACCTAGAATGCAGGGGGACTGTGACTCCCTTCCAAGCATGTGCCAAACCTTCTCAGTCACAGCAAGCCCTGCCTAGGCTATTTCTGACCTGCCCTCCTGATCTATCTTACCTTACGACACAACCACAGACACGAAAACCCCTGGCTGTGCAGGACCACGTTCTGACCACCAGCCTAATCCATGGACCTCTCATGAACAATGCCATTTGGAGGGGTGTGCAATAATGTCATCTGAAAGGGGCACCTCCAAGTCCTGCCAGGATTTGAGACGGACCTGAACGCAACGTCCCGGAGATGGCCTGATCTGTAGAGTGGGTGCCCAGTTAGACTGGAGGTGGGGGCACCGTTCAGAACGGAGAACTCAAGTGGAGCCACAAGCATGGCTTCCAGGCAACTATGCTCACACAAGCTCACCTTCCTTCTGACAGAACTGCTGTCTTCTCAACTGTTGCAAAGAGATCAGTGGACCTCTCACTGCTGTATATCACATCCTCATGGCACGAGTTAAAATGGAGCGAGATCTCTGCTGCTGATCCAACTCCAAAAGGAAAGGAACCCAATGCCCCACCCTTGAAACATTAGCCTCAGTCATGTTTCTCTTTAGAAATGGAAGATCTTCGGTACCTCCCTTTCTTTCTTGTGGTTATTGCCTCCCACTCATGGGGGACCCTATGAACGAGCCATCTGCAAAACGTCCTGCCCTCAACTGCCCTGCCCTGCCCAGCTCTTGTAGACTCTTGTCCTCCGTGGCTTCCTGTAGGGAGTCAGTCCCTCTCATATTTGGTCTTGCTCTTGTCCTGGTGCCATCCTCTTGGCCCAGCAGGACGCCTTTTTCAGGGAATCCTGCCTTCTCCTGATGGGACCAAAGCAGGACAGCCTCAGTTTCTCTGCTGGAACTATCAAGGGTGGAGTTACCTACCCGTTGCCCATGGCTGGCTCACCGTGCTGCCTTCGCAGCCGGTAGGTGCCTCCACTTCTTGGTCGGACTCTTTCGCGTGCCTCTCCGTGAGGAAGCCAACCGCCTGCATGAGGTTTCCATTGGCAGCCTGGTGACGGAGAACAAAGCAAGCAGCATGTGCTGTATCGCTAGGGCAGGGCTGCTCAACTTTGAACAGACCAAGGTCTACTTTTTCCGGCCCAAAGTGCCTGAGGGCTACTACACTAAAACCTCTACTTACAAATTTTATCCGTTCTGAGCACATGCTCTTAAGGAAAAACTTTTGTAAGTAGAGCAGCAGTTTCCCAAAGGAATGCATTGAAAACCAATTAATTTGGTTCTGGAGGGAACATATTTCAGTTGGGCATGCCTGTGTTAGAGCATAACACTGCATAGGATCAGTTGTTTCAAACCGCAACACACCAACTGTTTTTCTGGAATAGGACCGGGGTCAAGACTTAAAGGAAAACAACTTCCATTTAGAGCTGCCTGCAAAGAGAGCAGCAGCTTTGCAGGAAAGCAAGAAAAGAAAAATACTAAGAACCGAAATCACTGGTGGCAACCATGAGTCGCTTAGGAAGGACTCTGGGCTGCTAACAATGCTGGAACTGTTTCAAACATCACTTGTGCAAAGCTGGGAAGAAGGAAGGCCAGGCTCTATCCCCAGATTCCGAACATATGGCAAGGAGGACATATAGGCAAAGGGAGGGATGCTGAGCAGGGCAGACCACACAGAGCTGTGTCATGAGGCTGTCGTTTTTTCTTAGCTTGAAGCCAACCTGCAAAAAACATGGTGGCCAGTCTCGGCTCTGGGGTCCCCAAACAAGCCATGGCAAAGATCCAGGAGAAAGCAGGCGGCCATAGGGAGTCAGCCAGGAGGGAGTCAGCATCAGATCCAGCAGTGATGGCCTCAGTGAAGATTGGATCCGACCCATGCACTCGACCCTTGATCTCCAACCAGCCTGCACCACACCGTCCAAGTGGCAGAGATTTCTAAGTGCATCAATAACGATGGTTTCATCAAAGACAACTCACCTTCAGGGCTGCCTGGAGGGAGGAAGGATCCTGAATGCCCGTGATCTCTCTTAACTGGTTGATTTGCACTCTGCAGGTCTGTAGGAAAATGACAGGGGGGAAAAGGAAAGGAGCAAGGAGGAATCCGGAAGTTGAGTCACTGCAACTGCACTTCGTTTTCTTGAGACAGAAACATTTCATTGCTCATCCAAATAGCTTATCAGTCTGAATAAATCTAGTGCGAGTCCTCCATCTTATAGTCAGCTTTGACCTCTTGTCATCCTGGTCTGAAATAGGCTCATAAGATGAACAATGGCCTAAATAGGCTTGTTAGGTAGACAATATATCCATAGCCTTAAGGTGAACAATGGCCTAAGGCGCTGAAACCTATAAAGTGTGGATCCTTAGCTATGGCCTTGGTGGTGAAGGTTTTTTTTAATTTGTCTGGGTATTGTTGAAAGCACAGCCTGATAAGTAGCAGACAGGCTGTGCCTGAGACCATAGTTGGGGCTGATGACTGCACAATCCAGGAAAGCCAGCCTTGGCTGTCTTCCCTAGTGGACTTCAACAGGCTGGCTTTCCTGGACTGTACAGTTATCAGACCCGACCGTGGTTTACAGGAAACCACCCACACAGATCAGTACTAGAGATGGGCACGACTCAGCAAAATTTTCGTTTTCGTTTTTTCATTTCGTTTCGCAACGAAAACGAAAAAATTTTCAGAAGCAAAACGACAACGGAAACTAAACGAAAAATTTTGCCGTGTTTTTCGTTTTCGTTACAGCAGACACACTGCATTGAAAAGAATGCTAACGAAATGAAAAAAATTTGTTTTCGTTTTGTTTTTTCGTTTCGTATCGTAACGAAAACGAAAAATGCGCAAAAAACCCCTGAAAAACGAAAACGAACCGAAACGGACCCCTAAAAAACAAACAAAAAATTATTTTTTTTGAGTCGTGCCCATCTCTAATCAGTAGACATGGGCACGACTTGACGAAATTCTCGTTTCCATTTCCGTTACTCATTTCCGTTATGCAACGGAAACGGTAACGACAATTACTCCCCCAGAACTCGAACTCGAACCGACAAAAGAAAAATTGGGTCTGATTTGTCGTGTGATGCCAAGCGGCACAGAAAAAAAGTTTTAAAAATAAAAAAAACCCTGATTCCCGGCCAAAAAAGCAGGCGAAAATATGCCTGCCTGAGGGCACCTACCCGAGGGGTGGTTTCTGGGGGGGGGTCCCCACTCCAGCCTTCCCCCCCTCCTGTCCTGGGCTGCTGGTACCAGGCTGGGAGGGGGCATCCTCGGCGTCTCCATTTGCCATGCGGTGCGGGGGGATCCAAAATGGCGACCACAATTTTTTTTTTTTTGAAATCGTGGTCCAAAAACCCACCAAAGCACCACAGAAACATGCGAAAATTAGCTATTTTAAATGCTTGAATTTTTACAGTAGCAGCAGTGGGTTTTTCTTGCAATAAAACGTCTCCATTGATTTTATTTTATTTTATTTTTATTTTTTTACACCTGCGCACACGCAATGATGGGCTGGCCATGGGATGGGACCATGCAAATTTTTGGAGCCATTCCACCAATCGCATGGCCAGGTTTTGCTGATGCTGAGACTTGCTGGTACCAGGCTGGGAGGGGGCATCCTCGGCGTCTCCATTTGCCATGCGCTGCAGGGGCATCCAAAATGGCGACCACAATATTTTTTTTAAAATCGTGGTCCAAAAACCCACCAAAGCACCACAGAAACATGTGAAAATTAGGTATTTTAACTGCCTGATTTTTATAGTAGCAGCAGTGGGGTTTTCTTGCAACAAAACGTCTCCATTGATTTTATTTTATTTTATTTTTATTTTTTTACACCTGCGCACGCACAATGATGGGCTAGCCATGGGACGGGACCATGCAAATTTTTGGAGCCATTCCACCAATCGCATGGCCAGGTTTTGCTGAGACTTCTGGATGTGCCAGAGAGGGCATTAAAAGCCCACCAACCCTAAGCCTAAGCCTAAGCCTAAGCCTAAGCCTAACCCATACGCCAGTACACTGTGTTCTTAGTGGGCCAGAGGCACCCAGAGGTACAGCCCACTAACCTACCCTAACCTTAACCGTTACCCTAAGCCTAGCCCTTACCCCCTAACCCCATGCTCTGGGAACTGGAAGTCAAGTCGCGTTAAATCGCGGCGGTAACAACAAACGACACGACGAAACGACAAATTTTTGAAAAATTTCGCAAAAAATGGAAACGAGCCGAAACGGACCCGTCCCGAAAAGCGACAATTCGGAAACATTTTTTTTCCTGGTCATGCCCATCTCTACTAATCAGTACTTACTGTTTGACTCCCATCATCCATTACAGCACAAATTAGGAGTCATCAGGACCCTAAACCACAGAGCAGAGAGCATCCCCACCTCCACAGAAGCCAAGAAGAAGGAAGACAGGCACCTGAGGACAGCACTTAACTCCTGCGGATATCCAAAGTGGGCCTTCAACAAAGCAGTGTGCCAACCCAGAAGAACAAGGGATGACCCTGCGACCCAGACCTGATGGAACAACCTGGTCATTCCCTACATGGCTGGAGTGTCTGAGAAGCTTAAAAGGATTTTTGGCGAACACCACATCCCTGCTTGCACCGGATTCCAGGTTCACTCTGGGTGAAAGAAGCGGGTTCCGGCCTGGCACGGGGTTGGACTGGATGGCCCTTGAGGTCTCTTCCAACTCTATGATTCTAAGGAAGCAGCAACACAGCAACTCGGTGTCAGCTGCAGCTTTGCAGAGGCAAGACTAACAGATTCTTATGGTGGACAAGATTTTGTCAGGGTGCCTCTAACCGGGCGCAAGTCAGGTCAGGCACCAGTCAGTTTTGCCCTGTTATGTTGCTGTTGACTGTACTGATCCTACTTAGAACATTTGGAATAGCTCTCGTAAAGCTTGATCTAAAACTTTGAGTGCATTTGCCACCCTTCTAACATTGGACCCACCAGCCTTCTGTGCCTTTGGATGGCCACCTAGACAGAATTTTCTAAGAGGCTTTCTTGAGTGGAGGAGGCCAAACTATTACACACCACGTCTCAGGAGACAGTTGGCTTCCATCCTATGTACCCGCAAACCCACAAACACAGAAAAGCAGCATCTTGTCCTCCCAACGGACCTGATACCAAAACAAAAAGGAGCAATATAGTATATGTGGTCCAATGCAGTGAGGAGTATGCAGACCTCTACAGTGGAGAAAATAAACAGCCATTGAACAGAAGGATGGCCCAACATAGGTGAGATAACAGTCAGGACCAGAATCAGCAGTACACCTCCATTTGAAGGACAAAGGGCACTCATTCAAAGAAGAGGACGTACAAGTATTAAACAAAGATAGCTGGTTTGAGAGAGGGGACAGGGAAGCCATTCATGTGAGCATTGAAACCCCCTCTCTCAACAGAGGTGGGGGCCTCAGGCTGTGCTTTCAACAACTCAAAAAGCCTTCACCACCAAGGCCATAGCTAACGACCCATACTTTGTAGGTTTTAGCACCTTTGGCCATTGTTCACCTTAAGGCTATGGATACTGTTGTCTACCTAACAAGCCTATTCAGGCCATTGTTCATCTTATGTGCCTATTACAGACCAGGGCAACAAGAGGTCAAAGCTGACTATGAGATGGAGGACTCACACTACCTGTATTCAGACTGGTGAAGCTGATTGGATGAGCAGCGAAACGTTTCTATCTCTCCAGAAAACAGTTGCCATGACTCAACTTCCAGATAAACTCACCTGAATGACTGAGAATTTTCACAGAAAAACAACGAGGAACTTTCTGCCCCATAGTGAGGCAAGCTCCCCCGCCCCCCACTACTGCCTGTGGCGCCTGAAGCCCTGCAGTTGCGAGTTTGAGCCAAGTTCAGCATGTGTCTTGGCAGGCTGACGTACAGGAGCCAAACACTCCTGCCTTTACACCCCCTGCAATTCACGCAAAGCAATGTGAAGCCTTCCTGAGATGTCACTCAGGAGGGTTCGCCCGGCTTCTTGAATGGTGCCTCTTTTCAGCTACAGGCCACCTCCTTGCACGATGCTGATTGCTGCCAGCAAATCCCTACAACAAATGTACAATTTTCCTTGGAAACTGATTGTGTCAGCAGAGCATAACCTGAAGCAGAGAATGACAGGCATTCCCAGGAATGGTTCTCTGGCCATTCACGAGTCACAGTGTCCTCCGGATAACCCAATTAAGCCTCCTGTCATGCTCAAAAGTTTGCAGACTTCTCAACACCAGTAGGCGTTGATAAACAGGATGCAAACTTATCTGTGTTCTCCCATATTTTAATACATGACTTAAGCGATGACCCATAGTCCGAATCAATAACAATTAGTCAAAATGCTCATTAGCCAAAGTGAAGGAGCCAGGCATGGGACATATTGATTCCATCAAAAAGCAGCAGCAGATGCTACTGGACATATAAGGAGGCCATGGAATTTGCAGGGGTTTGGAAGGGAGCTATTTTAAGCTGGCTGCACATGCCTTTTTGGTTTGTCATTTCACATTTACAACAAGGTGCCAGAGACACACACAGCATGCCAGGCCCACTCTAAACCACCCTGAAACAGGAGCAGGTTAGTGGCACTTTTTGGAGGTTTGCTTTTCTGAGGTTTTTAGAAATTTGAGGGAATTCATGGGGTAGCTGCTGCCAGATCATGACGGCTGAATACAAGATTTCATTTCCAGCACCTTCCTAGGTTTCTATGCAGGTCACTCACAGACCCCCCACCCCCCAAATGATTTAAGAGTCAGGCCCCGCATCCCCTTAACACTCCAAACTTTTAAGAGAAGGACAGTCCCTCAGTTCTTCTGACATGGGAGGGGGAAGCACACAAAATTCACAAAAAAGAAAAAACTCTCCACCACTATAACTATCAAGGACATCCATGGCTCCAGAATAAGGTGTGTGTGATTATCTGACCATAATTCCAGAACTATTTTTACTTTCAAGTTAGCTTTACTTTAGTTTATTGTTGTTGATTTATCTTTATTTTGTTTATATTATGATTGCATTTTGATTTGTTAAATTGTTATTTTGTTATGCTATTCTATGTTGTAAACTGCCCAGAGTAGCCCCAGGGCTAGATGTGCAGTATAAAAATCAATCAATCAATCAATCAATCAAACAAACAAACAAACAAACAAACTAGGAGTTCTGCAAAACAGGTGCCTTATCTAAAGCAAAACCTGCCGAACTCTGGTGATCTTGATATGAATTAAGAAAGACATTTGACAACTTAATAGGAGCTATAGTCCTTTCCCATATAAAGGCTATATACGGGAGTATGAGTTCCCAAGCACTGGATCACACTCAGATCCATAAAACCTCATAAAGTAGTAGCATTGCTCAATATTATACCTGATCGCCACGATGCTACAGAAGGATCACCTGCAAGGACATAGGTAAATCCACAGCTCCAGAAGCAGTGCTCCCTACAGTATTTTGCTTCTGTCCTATTTACATGTGGTTCACTGAGATGAAATACCTCATGGCGGCCCTTCCTTTGCCCCCCATGTCCAGGCACATCAGCGATAAGCTGCTTTGGACCGAGTAAGGAGTGTTCTGCTACATGATACCTGCTGAAGCATCCTCTGAAAAGAGAAAGTCAGCCACACCTCTTCCTGCAGCCAAATGCTCCTGTAGCTGGTCACCTGAATCAAGTGAATTGTTACTCATAAGTCTGGATAAGATAGAACGGTGAAGGCGCAGAGTGCAACCCATAGGGCACCTGTGGTCCAAAGAGGAGCGACAGTCATAAGCCTGCAGACCCAATGATCTCCACACACTAGCCTATCAGGAACAACTTAATTTTTAAGTTTATAAAGCTGATAATTGATTTATAATGCCCAGGGCATCTCTGTTCCTCCATATTATTGGATGTTTGGTAGCCAGAGGGGTGGTATGCAAATCAATAAAGAACTCCTAAAGGTAGGGACCTAATTTCTCTTTCACTGCCCTTGGTCTATACAGTACTACCTTTCCCAAGAGCAATTAAGAGTTGAGTTGGAGGGGATGAAAAAACCACCTGCCCTCAGGCATGGCCACCTGTTTTAAATGCATGAAGATGGTTGGCACACCTGCTTCACAGCCACTCCGAGGTTCCCCATCGCTTTAGGGACTCTAGGTTGATGTTGGTGGGTCTTTGTTGGGACCAAAGGGAGAAAGGATGAAGGAAGGACGGGACTAAAGGATGCCTTCCCTAAACCGACCCCCAAAGGCAGACCCCGTTAAGAGAGAGGGACCCCACAAGAGACCCATGACGGAACCCAAAGAAATTCGGGGAGGGGGGGGCTCTTCAACCCTCCACCTTTTAATTCTGCACAATCCACCCTGGCGAAGACCCCCCCACCCCCCGCGTCGTGATTCCCAAACTTGCTCCTTGATGGGGCTTCAAGGGTCCCGATAATTTGTCCTGCCTCTCCTCCCATGAGGCAACCAGTGGGCTCCCTCGCCGGCTTTAGGGGCGCCTGCTCTCTCCCGCCCCCGCTCCCACCCCCCACGGGGCGAAATTAATGAAATGCATAAGCCACGTCCACCTTTGTAGGGAAGTCTCCGCTTCTCCTCCCCCTCCTCTGCTCCAAAGCCCCCCTCCCGAAAATGTACACGAAGAGAAAAGCAGCCAGGAGGGGGGGGGGGAGCGAGACAGCGTCATTCCAGGAGGAGAGCTTGGAGAGCCCTGATTAGTGATTGATAATTAAGCCCCCCACCCGGGAGTGGGGGGTCAGTTGAGGGAAGGAGCAGCCTTCCTTACCTTCTGGCTGCAGGCAGCCGAGCCCCCCTCCTGCTGCTGCTGCTCGGCCATCACCGTCATCCTCCTCCTGTTGCTGCTGTTGCTGCTGCTGCTGCTGCTGCTGTTGCCCGGCGGACGCCCCTCGCCCCCGCCTTCAACAGCCGCGCCCCGCCCACTTTCTCACCCTGCGCGCCCCCCACACCCATTCAAAACTAAACCCAGCCGTTCCCGGAGAGCGGCTCCCAGGCGGGGATTGGCTCCCGGATTAGCCACGCCCATGAAGCCTCGCCTTGGCTCGCCTCGCCCGTCTGTGGTCCTCCTGGGGCGTTTCTTCGCCCCGCCTCCACCGCTGATGGGCACCGCCGCTCGCCCTCCTTTCTCCCCCCCTCACAAACGCCGCCGCGCCCCAGCAGCGCCCCCTGCTGCCCACCACGCTGTTGTTGTTCAGTCTTTCAGTCATGTCTCACTGACTCTTCATGACCCCATGGACCAGAGCTCGCCAGGCCTTCCTGTCTTCCACTGCCTCCCGGAGTTTGGTCAAATCCATATCAAATCGATGACACCGTCCAACCACCTCATTCTCTGCCGTCCCCTTTTCCTTTAGCCTTCAATCTTTCCCAACATCAGGGACTTTTCCAAGGAGTCCTCTCTCCTCATGAGGTGGCCAAAGTACTGGAGCCTCAGCTTCAAAATCTGTCCTTCCAGTGAACATTCGGGGTTGATTTCTTTCAGGATGGATAGGTTTGATCTCCTTGCAGTCCAGGGGACTCTCAAGACTCTCCTCCAGCACCACAGCTCAAAAGCGTTGATTCTGCAGCGGTCAGCCTTCTTTATAGTCCAGCTTTCACTTCCATGCATCACTACTGGAAAAACCATAGCTTTGACTATCCTGACCTTAGTTGGCAAAGTGATGTCTCTGCTCTTTAGGATGCTATCTAGGTTTGCCATTGCTTTCCTCCCAAGAAGCAGGCGTCTTTTTATTTCGTTGCTGCAGTTGCCATCTGCAGTGATCAAGGAGCCCAAGAAAATAAACTCTGTCATTGCCTCCATTTCTTCCCCTTCTAGTTGCCAGGAGGTGATGGGACCGGTGGCCATGATCTTAGTTTTTTTGATGTTGAGCTTCAGCCCATTTTTTTTCACTCTTCTCTTTCACCCTCATTAAGAGATTCTTTAATTCCTCCTCACTTTCTGCTATCAGAGTAGTATCATCTGCGTATCTGAGGTTGTTGATATTTCTTCCGGCAATCTTAGTTCCGGCTTGTGATTCATCCAGACCTCCCTTTCGCACGATGTACTCTGCATATAAGTTAAATAGGCAAGGTGACAGTATACAGCCTTGTCATACTCCTTTCCCAATTTTAAACCAGTCAGTTGTTCCATATCCAGTTCTGACGGTTGCTGCTTGTCCCACATATAGATTTCTTAGGAGACAGATATGGTGGTCAGGCACTCCCATTCCTTTAATGACTTGCCATAGTTTGTTGTGGTCCACACAGTCAAAGGCTTTGGCATAGTCAATGAAGCAGAAGTAGGATGTTTTTCTGGAACTCTCTGGCTTTTTCCATAATCCAGCGAATGTTGGTGATTTGATCTCTAGTTCCTCTGCCGCTTCGAAAACCAGCGTGCACTTCTGGAAGTTCTCTGTCCACATACTGCTGAAGCCTCCCTTGTAGAATTTTGAGCATAACCTTGCTAGCGTGTGAAATGAGCGCAATTGTGCGATAGTTGGAGCATTCTTTGGCGTTGCCTTTCTTTGGGATTGGGATGTAGACTGATCTTTTCCAGTCCTCTGGCCACTGCTGAGTTTTCCAAATTTGCTGGCATATCGCATGCAGCACCTTTACAGCATCCTCTTTTAAGATTTTAAAGAGTTCCATTGGAATGCCGTCATCTCCACTGGCCTTGTTGTTTGCAATGATTTCTAAGGCCCACTTGACTTCACTTTCCAGGATGTCTGGCTCCAGGTCAGCAACTACACTATCTTGGTTATCAGGGACATCCAGATCTTTCTGATATAATTCCTCTGTATATTCTTGCCATCTCTTCTTGATCTCTTCTGCTTCAGTTAGGTCCCTACCATTGTTGTCTTTTATCATATCCATCTTTGCAAGAAATGCCCCTTTAATATCTCCAATTTTCTTGAATAGATCTCTGGTTTTTCCTTTTCTGTTGTTTTCCTCTATTTCTTTGCACTGTTCGTTCAAGAAGGCCGTCCTGTCTCTCCTCACTATTTTTTGGATGTCTGCATTCAATTTTCTGTATCTTTCCATTTCTCCCTTGCATTTTGCGTCCCTTCTCTCCTCTGCTATCCTTGTTGGACAACCACTTTGCTTTCTTGCATGTTCTTTTCTTTGGAATAGTTTTCATTGCAGCCTCCTGTACAATGTTACAAGCCTCCATCCATAGTTCTTCAGGTGTTCTGTCCGCCAAATCTAGTTCCTTAAATCTATTCTTCACTTCCACTGTGTATTCATAAGGGATTTGACTTAGATTATATCTGACTGGCCCAGTGGTCTTCCCTACTTTCTTCAGTTTAAGTATGAATTTTGAAATAAGAAGCTGATAATCTGAACCACAGTCAGCACCAGGTCTCATTTTTGCTGATTGTATAGAGCTCCTCCATCTTTGGCTGCAGAGAACATAATCAATCTGATTCTGGTATTGTCCATCTGGTGATGTCCATGTGTAGAGTTGCCTTTTGTGTTGTTGGAAAATATCTTTTTCAGAGGTGCACCCATGGCTTTTGCTTTGACTGTCCCATGTGAATGAATAGGTGTATAAATACTGTACGCTGTCTTTTTAAT
The DNA here is from genome assembly GCA_023846285.1 of Phrynocephalus versicolor. Lineage (NCBI taxonomy): Eukaryota > Metazoa > Chordata > Lepidosauria > Squamata > Agamidae > Phrynocephalus > Phrynocephalus versicolor. Next base: position 1,018,275 of record JAHTLZ010000202.1, on the reverse strand, counting down.
GCAGAAGGTGGGTGAAGCCAAGCTCACAGATTAAATGTACCTTGGCATGTACAATTCACCTCACACCTAGCAGCTATTATGATCAAACCCACTTCAGCCCATGAAGTCAAAACATTATTTAATTATGATGAGTGCAAATATAAGAAACAAGAGCTAGTGTATTGAAGTCCCTCCAGTATGAACGTTGGAGCCAAAGCACAACCGTCAACATTGAGTTTGTTTTGGTCCAATCAAGCCTAAACTGTTTCTGGAAGCATACAATTAAAATTAAAAATGTAGACACTGAGGCTGGCCTCCTTTGTGCCTGCCATGAGAAAATGAGGCAATCATGCTGGGAAAGACTGAGGGCAGGAGGAAAAGAGGAAGAGCAAACCCGAGATGGATTGACTACCTGAAAGAAGCCAGAGAGTTGAGTTTGCAAGAGCTGAACTGATCTGTGGCCATGCAGGGACTGCTCATTCATAGGGCTGCGTGCTAAAAGTTGGAGGTGACTTGACAGCATGTAACAATGACATCAACATCTTTGCTGTGCCTGAAAGCTAGACCGAGGAGATTTAGGCAGTGATGGCCCTCGCTGACCAGCCAGCTGTATCTGGCGTCCTAGCCTGTCACCCCATCCACTGGGTCTCAGTCACTGAAGATACTCTAATGCAGTGGTTCCCAACCTTCCTAATGCCGCGACCCTTTAATGCAGTTCCCCATGTTGTGGTGACCCCTTTTGCCCTGCTTGGAAGAGGCCACAAGCCCCCCTTTGGCAGGTCACTATGCCGCAAGTGCCATAGAGAACCCTCAGCCAATTGCAGCATCCAGTGCCATTGACTGACAACCCCTCCAACCTATTAAGCTGTAACTCACTCTTTCCCTCCTTCCTCCCCCTCCCCCTCCAGACCTGAGCCATTTGTGCCTTTTTCTACATTGGCTCATGGCAACCCCTGTGAAATGGTCATTCGGCCCCCAAAGGGGTCCTGACCCTAAGGTTGGTAACCACTCCTCTAATGTAACCATCCTAGCTTTGCCTTGTCCCTTGACTTGAATGGTTGGACAATTCCGTGACAGATCAGGCAAAATCAAAGAAAAACAAAACAAAACAAAAGACACAAAACATGTGGCACCTTAAAGACTAACTTTCACATTTTAATGTAACGTTTTGTTACATTCCACAAAATGTTACATTAAAATATGAAAGTTAGTCTTTAAGGTGCCACATATTTTGTGTCTTTCATTTTGTTTTTCTTTGATTTGGCCTGGAATTCTTGAAAAGACTAGCACGGCTACCCTTTCCAAAATGACAGACCATGAAAT